>JBAIZL010000001.1:213796574-213914074 GCA_036971475.1 Prosapia bicincta
ATATACACACATAAAATCCAAAACAAAAGTGAGAGAATAACAATATACACACATAAAAACCAAAACAAAAGTGAAAGAATAACAATATACACACATAAAAACCAAAACAAAAGTGAGAGAATAACAATATACACACATAAAAACCAAAACAAAAGTGAGAGAATAACAATATACACACATAAAAACCAAAACAAAAGTGAGAGAATAACAATATACACACATAAAATCCAAAACAAAAGTGAGAGAATAACAATATACACACATAAAAACCAAAACAAAAGTGAGAGAATAACAATATACACACATAAAAACCAAAACAAAAGTGAGAGAATAACAATATACACACATAAAAACCAAAACAAAAGTGAGAGAATAATAATATACACACATAAAAACCAAAACAAAAGTGAGAGAATAACAATATACACACATAAAAACCAAAACAAAAGTGAGAGAATAACAATATACACACATAAAATCCAAAACAAAAGTGAGAGAATAACAATATACACACATAAAAACCAAAACAAAAGTGAGAGAATAACAATATACACACATAAAAACCAAAACAAAAGTGAGAGAATAACAATATACACACATAAAAACCAAAACAAAAGTGAGAGAATAACAATATACACACATAAAAACCAAAACAAAAGTGAGAGAATAACAATATACACACATAAAAACCAAAACAAAAGTGAGAGAATAACAATATACACACATAAAAACCAAAACAAAAGTGAGAGAATAACAATATACACACATAAAAACCAAAACAAAAGTGAGAGAATAACAATATACACACATAAAAACCAAAACAAAAGTGAGAGAATAACAATATACACACATAAAAACCAAAACAAAAGTGAGAGAATAACAATATACACACATAAAAACCAAAACAAAAGTGAGAGAATAACAATATACACACATAAAAACCAAAACAAAAGTGAGAGAATAACAATATACACACATAAAAACCAAAACAAAAGTGAGAGAACAACAATATACACACATAAAAACCAAAACAAAATAACCGTACATAAAACCATAAAACAACAAAAGAGGAGAACATGCAACCTTTATTAATTAATTTTTGGATGCTTTTAATTTACACAATGGTTTATACATACTACATAATTTATGGAAATTATTTTTAATACTGATACCATTCTACTGTTAGTTAATATACACAACTTCAGAATAAGTCCTCTCCCTCCAGTTGGACCCATTATCCAGTATAAAATTTTAAAAATCAAATTTACGCCCCAACCTTTTACTATATTCAAAGAAAACACGAGAGGAAGAGTGTTTTCGATTATTCTCATGTCCACGTACACAAACACCAACCTGTCTCTTAGTCTTCCCCACATAAGTGACGTCACATTCCAGACTGGTAATTTTATACACCACATTATTCACACGTAATCTGTCAGTACGGTTTTTACTTTCGTTTTATAAAGATACTTAAACCATCCGAAACTATAGGAACCGTTTATATGTTGAACCGTCTTAATTGCTCTCGAGTGCTCAAATGGACATGAGTAGAATTATCTCTCTAGTGGATATAAAAATGTTAAACCACGAGTCAGTTTTGACGTTTTCTAAAACGAATTCGGATTTTGATTGCATAAACTGTTATTAATACGAGCCAATGCTTGAGACGGAGAAATAATGTAGTCGTATTTAACTTAAACAGTGATTTTGTTTTCTTTAAAACGATAATCATGATAGACATCCAATAAGACGAGAGGAATTCTAAATCTTTAATGCTTCGGTCGCATCTGAAGTCAAGGATTTGGTCAAAAAGGTAAATGTAGAACGTATGCAGTAAACAGGGTCACAGCAGGGAAGGGATTTTAGGGTATTAAATCTCCCCTAGATGAATTTAAAGCTTTTAAAAATCTCTATAAACTTTTAAAGGACAATATTTTCTGAGCAACAATCTATTTCTGATTTAGTATGACGAATATGATCGGGATAGGTAATATTCACATATGTTCTTACCGTATACATTTTTGTACACTTTGTTGTGTCCCATGTGTTGTATATGATTAAATTACTAATATTGTAGTCTAGTTTATTGTTGTAGGTTAATAGCCTACACGCGTATTTCTCAATTACGATTTCCTTGGAAATAGAAAAATCTGATAGTTTATGTTCTTTTTTACAAACACGTGACTAAGTTTCTAAAATCTCTGTAAATTTGTCGCAGGGTATCTTAAGAAAGTAAATAAGGTCAAAGTTTTTGAACTGAATGATAACTTATATTTCCTTCACTTTAAATACGAGTAGATTGTTCCCTCCTCTGTTTCTGCATGGTTTATACTCGTATTTCGCTTATATTTCCCCAATAAAAAGTATATTATAGGCGGCCAGGAAGTCCTTGTAGAAGACTAGAAGGCCTCACATACTCTACCTCTGGACAGAGTGACTAAGGTCGTTCGGATAAATACCGTGACGTCACTTGTCGGCAGCCAAAAGACGTGTCTGAGACGCTAACAACCTCGTAACTACACTCTCACCAGAGGTACAGTTACCAGCGGTAGACAACAGGTTTTATACTGTCACTGTTGCGGCAATATACGTACGTACCGCTCTATATTAAATTGTTACCGTAATAAATTTTTACTTTGTAGTAGTCATTTGAAATGCCGTCCATTTTGTCTTTAAAAATAGTAAATGTCCCCAAATATTTTAGGTTTCCAGTTACTCAAGTTTCAGTAGCAGAGACATAGACGGGGTTCTACAATAAGGAACCAGTTACCACCTCATCGCCGCCTTATCTTGATTTCCCAACAACAGAATGCGCTACTTCATTCAACGAAATCATCCTTTAGCACCCAAACATAAATCCACTGACGATGTTTTCCATAGAAACTTTTCTTTTCAAGCGGTCCTATTGTGTTGCGAGGGGTTCGTAGATCCTAATCCAGGAGGACCAGAATTGCCGGCTCACCTGGATCGTTCCTCGGACTCACGCAGCTAATTTCATAAAAGATTGGTTCCATTCAACGAAGGACAATAGTCTCTCGCACTACCAACCGCCTCCCTTTTACAGATAATTGTGCGTGTACGTGCTAATGTTGCTAGTAAGGTAATGAGACAATAGGGCAATACGCATATGTTACTCTCAACAATAGCGTCAACGCAAATCCCCTTGGACAGCACACATTCTCTTCTTCATTTACTCTCCTACATTTAACTCACTAATATTTATTTTCACAACTGTAAATTCTATCGAGACAACTATAAATATTCACAACTTTGTATCGAGACGTTTGTTATATTTAAATGATAAAGAAGTTAATTTATATAAAGTAATTACGATTCACTATGTGTGACGGGAATCATGGTGCCAAATGTGTAAGAGCGCATGCGTAAAGTAGCCCCTACTCTCACAGAAAAACGTACATGGTATTGGGAAAATGGTATGGTATTTTGGTACCGAGTGGACATGATCGCTCACTTGCTCCAATCGGAATCCACGTACCTTTCTGTTACCCAGTATATTAAGCTTCTAAATATAATTATAATAGCAACATTAACAATTTTCAATTATAATAAATAAATATATTATAACATAGTATAGTAATACATAATTATAACAGCCTTATAATAACAAAATTATTATTTCCGTTTATAAATTGTACATATTCGAGCAAACATTTTTCTGCCTTTTCTAACATTAGACTACATAATAAATTGTAAATTTATATGTGTTGTAAATTAGCACTCGTTTTATTTATTTTTTAAAATTTCACATAAATAAGCCTAAAACCTCTTAGCCACAAACACTTTCTATTTAAACCTTTATATACATTTAAATTGCAAAGCAATCTTCAGAGGAAATTATTACAAAAATACAGAGAATTATTCTGTAATAATTTGCTCTGAAGATGATTTCTTTGCAATCGAAATGTAAATATAGTTTAAATATAACGTTTGTGGTCTAGATGTTTTATTTATTTAAAATCTCTTTCTCTCTCTCTCTCTCTCTCTCTCTCTCTCTCTATATATATATATATATATATATATATATATATATATATATATATATATATACGGAATATATATATATATATATATATATATATATATATATATATATAAATGAAAACATAATTGTAAATCTTCACTATTTTAAAAATTTAAATACTTGATTAAAACCAAAACGTGCTGGAACTTCATCAGACTGATGACGGTTTTTTCAGTCATCAGACTGTACCAATAACAGTCTATAGACTATATTGCTGGAATATTATATATTATCCAAATGCTTTGAAAGTTTAAAACTTAAATTCTCTCATTCAATAGGAAAACAATGTATTTATGTGTACATTAAGAAGTGTTAATGTCTATCCTGTTTTACTAATGAAACATTAACGTATGTAAGCCTATAGCGGTAAGTTTTACAAAGCAATTACATTTATCATGTACGTGTAGAGTAATTACAAGCAATTACTTGTAAACACGACCAGTTGGTAGCCATGCTATTAAGCACACAAGACGTATTGGCGACCGCAACGTTTGGCTTGTCCGAGGCTAAAACATTGTTACGTAGTTCACGCGGCAACTTGCAAACATATTCGTGCTCTGGAATATTCTTACAGCCAATTAAAATCAAAAAAGCGTACAGCTGGCGTACTTTACTCAATATACTAAGCCTGCCGTCTCTTTACACCTTTGGATACCTTCGAGACCGCCATTTTGTATATCTTACGTGGAACCTAATTGAGCATTGGCTGTAGAAAGTCAGTGTTTTCATGTTCTACTTATTGAAATAATGCTTGAATTACAAATGCAAGTGTCAAAAATGTTGAAGCTGGCAGGAATATCAGGAAAATTAGGGGTTCAGCTAGGGGGTTTGGGCTCCAAACACTCGATAAGGACAGTAATTTTTTTAACTTCATTTTTTTAATCTTTTATCCAATAAAACAAGTACTAAAAATTGATCAATTTTCTAAACAAATTTATATTATTTTAAACTCTTATAATGGAATTCAAATATTATAACTTCGATGGATCAATTCATTCTTTTGGTTCACAATCTCCTTATATATACTGTATATATAATTATTAAATTAAAAATATTTCAAAAACAAGAATACTTTTAATGAATATATTTATTCAAAGCTTTTCGCCGATAAAATAGTACCAGCATCTTCAGGAAAAAAATTATCTAATAAAATATTTTTACAAAATTAAATCATTTGTGCTACAAACGACTATATGTTTATAAGTATTGCACTTTATGTAAATTTTTCTATAACATCAATGACCTTATAAATAGTTTGGTGCCTTGATCTCACTTGAATTTGTTCATCAATTAATTTGTCTTTAACTTTAGGCTTATAAATTTCCAATGTTTCAAATATATTCATTTTAATCCTTTATTTAATTCTTTTATTAATTTCATATTTTCTATTTCCGGAAAATCGTGTCCATTATTAATACAATGCGTAGCTAAATTTAATTTATATATGTTTAGTTTGATATAAGCGTTTAAATGTTCTTTGTATCTTTCTTTTAATTTCTTTCTTGTTATGACCTACATATAATTTATTACACGTTTGACATTTTATATTATATACTCCATTTCTTTCGTGCATATTATTTTGATTTTTGTTATTGTTTATTAAATTTTTAATTTTATTATCAGTTTTATATGTAATTTGTAAATTTGATTCTTTAAATAATCTTGTAATTTTATTTATTTCGTTACCAGTGAATGTAAATGTTGTCCAAATATTTTCTGTCTTTTTAGGTACAAAGTTATTTTCGAGTTTCTGTTTTCTTATTATATTATTATTTAATTTATCTATAGTTTTTCTTTTATATCCATTTTCTAAACCAATTTGATATATTATATTTTTCTCTTTTATTTGATCATTTAAGTTCATTGGTATTTTGTGCTTTCTATGTAGTAACTTATAAAGTGCTGCCATTTTTTTGGTTGTATGGATGATTTGAATAATTAGGTATTATTTGATTTGTCTGCGTTGGTTTTCTATATATATTATATTCAAATGATTCTTTATTTCTAGTAATTGTAATATCTAAATAATTCAGTTTATTTTTTGATTCAAATTCATGAGTAAATTTTATATTTTCGTGTATATTATCTATACAATTTAATATTTTGTCAATATTTAAACCATTATTATTTGATATGTATAATCCATCATCTACATAACTAAACCAGTGTCCATTTTGATCATATGTTTTAATAATCTTATCTATTTCAATGTCTATATTTTGTAAAAATATTTCCATAATATGCTGGACATTGGAGAGCCCATTGTTAATCCATCCTTTTGTTTATAAATTTTATTATTATATAAAAAATAATTTGATTTAATATGATTTTTAATGTATTTATTATTTCTTGTGTTAATGTGTTATCTTTTCCAAATGTATCTATATTATGTTTTATTATTTCAAGTGTTTTCATTATAGGTATGTTAGTATACATGTTAGTAATATCAAATGATATTAATTTTGTATTATTATCAATTTTAATATCTTTTAATTTTTCAATAAGCTCAATCGAGTTTTTTATATTATGAGTATTATTTAATTTTACCTTATCTTTAAGTAATAAAGTCAAATATTTTGAAATTTTATAAGAAGAAGCAGTTGTAAAATTAACTAATAGCCTAATTGGTTTATCTTCTTTGTGCAACTTAATTAGTCCATTTAATCTTGGAATTTTGGGATTCTCATTTATGTAATTATTAGTATATTTTTGATTAAATAATTTAGATGATGTTTTTATTATATTTTTTATTTCATTTTGATATTTGTCTGTGGTATTTTTATTTATTTCTGTATATTGGTTTTTAGATATATAATTTTCAGTTTTATTAATATGTTCTTGTTTATCAATAATAATAATATATAAATATAATATTTATGAACTTTATTTATTGCAGATGGTATTTATTGCTACAAGGTATATATATATATATATATATATATATATATATATATATATATATACGGCCTATTGTTCAAATTTTCAATCGCTATTAAAATAATTTGTATTCATCGACTCAAGTTCAAATACATTTTTTTAAACTTGTAGTGATGTCACTTGATGCTAACATAGTTTTTAAAAAATACTCATTAGGTAATTTTTTTTAATGTATTAAGTTTAGTTTTATATGGAAGATAAACTTTTCAGAAAATGGGCAGGGTATAGAATATAATTATTTTGTCTTATTTATCTTAATATAAGTGATAACATATGACTTTAAAAAGACAGCTGATTTAATGTTATAGGTTATGTGGAAGAACAGCTGTTTTAACGTATAGGTTATGTTACTTTCTTCATAATAATATAATAAAAAGTAACTAAAGTTTTTAAAAAAATCTTTGTTTAAGTTAGATTTGACTTGAAATTTTTTGTTTAAATTACTTCTTTTGATATAAAATGAGTAGACAGTAATATTAAAGTACTTATAAATAAATGTGCATGTACAATGTTCCTAAAAGGCGCCAACTTGCGTAGCCTAGTTATGGAGTTGTTCGCGTATTTGAGAAAAAGAGCTCCTAAATCGACTAGCTGTTTGTTGTACCTATGAGAAAGTCGCTGTAACACAGGTTTTAATTTTACACGCCTCTTGTAATCTCTATGTTCCTTTGTAGAATTGTAGCTTGGGAAATTGAAATTTGTTAGGGGTCCTTAGAGTTCGAAATTTAGACCTCGTGTTTTACAATGGGTCTCTTGAGTGTGCTGACAAGCTCGCTGGAGTTGGTTGTGGCCTTCTTCTAAAGGATGTCCTCTTAAGCTATCCAGCTTCGTGTAGTTTTATGAAACGGACCATCAGCCAAATGGTGAAGACAACGTGAGAAGAAGCAGCTGCTGGCAACAGGTGGGGACTGGCTACCTTTCGGATGGCCATGACTACCTCCAGAGACCTCGAGGACTCCTCCTACTGAACTCACTGCCTAGACAAACAATATCCGCAAGACTTCAATGTAAGTTTCCTAGAGAGCGTCTAACAGAGGACTAATTGTGGGGCAACAATCGCTGTAACAAAATACGACACGCGCTTTCAAAGAAATTGTGTATCCACAATGTGTCTTCATAGAATTAAAGTTTGAGAAGTTAAAATTACTGAAGGGCCTTAAGGGTTTCTCAGGTAGCCTCAATATGTTTTATATAATTGTAATTTGCGAACATTAAAATTAAAACAAAGTCGGCAATGACCGGGTTTAATGGCTTATATGTATCCACAAAAGAATACTGTAAAAGAAATTGGAGTGCCTAACATACTTTCTAGAAAGTCTTGTAGACCTATTATTTCTTTGTAGAATTGTTTATCGCGAAGATAGAGCTTGTTCCTGACACCTTGTAATTTCTTGTAAAAATTTTAATCTGATTTTCCAATTCCTTCTATTAGCTCACACTCTCCTGATATATATCTTGTACACATTCCTTCTGTTAGCTCACACTCTCCTGATATATATCTTGTACACATTCCTTCTGTTAGCTCACACTCTCCTGACATATATCTTGTACAAATTCCTTCTATTAGCTCACACTCTCCTGACATATATCTTGTACAAATTCCTTCTGTTAGCTCACACTCTCCTGACATATATCTTGTACAAATTCCTTCTATTAGCTCACACTCTCCTGACATATATCTTGTACAAATTCCTTCTGTTAGCTCACACTCTCCTGACATATATCTTGTACAAATTCCTTCTATTAGCTCACACTCTCCTGACATATATCTTGTACAAATTCCTTCTATTAGCTCACACTCTCCTGACATATATCTTGTACAAATTCCTTCTGTTAGCTCACACTCTCCTGACATATATCTTGTACAAATTCCTTCTGTTAGCTCACACTCTCCTGACATATATCTTGTACAAATTCCTTCTGTTAGCTCACACTCTCCTGACATATATCTTGTACAAATTCCTTCTATTAGCTCACACTCTCCTGACATATATCTTGTACAAATTCCTTCTATTAGCTCACACTCTCCTGACATATATCTTGTACAAATTCCTTCTGTTAGCTCACACTCTCCTGACATATATCTTGTACAAATTCCTTCTATTAGCTCACACTCTCCTGACATATATCTTGTACAAATTCCTTCTGTTAGCTCACACTCTCCTGATATATATCTTGTACACATTCCTTCTGTTAGCTCACACTCTCCTGACATATATCTTGTACAAATTCCTTCTATTAGCTCACACTCTCCTGATATATATCTTGTACACATTCCTTCTGTTAGCTCACACTCTCCTGACATATATCTTGTACAAATTCCTTCTATTAGCTCACACTCTCCTGACATATATCTTGTACAAATTCCTTCTGTTAGCTCACACTCTCCTGACATATATATTGTACACATTCCTTCTGTTAGCTCACACTCTCCTGACATATATCTTGTACAAATTCCTTCTGTTAGCTCACACTCTCCTGACATATATCTTGTACACATTCCTTCTGTTAGCTCACACTCTCCTGACATATATCTTGTACACATTCCTTCTGTTAGCTCACACTCTCCTGACATATATCTTGTACACATTCCTTCTGTTAGCTCACACTCTCCTGACATATATCTTGTACAAATTCCTTCTGTTAGCTCACACTCTCCTGACATATATCTTGTACAAATTCCTTCTGTTAGCTCACACTCTCCTGACATATATCTTGTACACATTCCTTCTGTTAGCTCACACTCTCCTGACATATATCTTGTACAAATTCCTTCTGTTAGCTCACACTCTCCTGACATATATCTTGTACACATTCCTTCTGTTAGCTCACACTCTCCTGACATATATCTTGTACAAATTCCTTCTGTTAGCTCACACTCTCCTGACATATATCTTGTACAAATTTTCAATCCTTAATAAAATACGTTTTTATTCATCCATTCAAGTATAAATACATTCTTTTTAAATTTATAGTGAATGACAATTTATGATAATTCATTTTTTTTCAAATATGTATTCAATAATTAAGTACTAAAAATTTGGGGGCCTTGGTCGGTTTCGAAATGAGTATCTTCATGTTCAAAGACTAGCGCTTTGGCACTGAGCCAACTTTCCCATAGTTAAAATTGAGTCTTTCTTTTTATGACTAAAATTCATATAAATGAATTTTTCTTTTCCCACCAACTGGTTTTTGTCAACACTTTCATTTTAAAACATTAAATTGTTGCCATGTTTACCACACAATATCCTAAATAATGCTCTATGATAAAAAAAATGAATGAAAAGATTAAAATAAACAAACAAACTGGATTAACGGTATCGAACTTTGCTTCACAAACGGACAATGCGAAAAGAAAGCGAAGAGAAACCACAACACAATGCAAGGGACGAAAAAATCGTAGACATAGTAACAAACAATAATAATAGTCACCTGACATAGAAAAAAAATGGAAATTGCAAGGAAATTCGATTTTTAATTTGCCACTTAAAATTGTTATTCTGGCATATGTATATAAATATTTACATAAATTGTAATTATAAAATAAAAAGAAACTAAGAAATTGAAAATGTAAAGCTCTCTTTGAAGTTTTTATCATTTGTTGAAAGTCTTTAACCTGATTTTCTAATCTCCCTCTATATGTGCTTTTGGTAGCCAATATTTAGAACTCTTTATAATTTTAATGTATATAAGTTAGTAACAAATATAATTATAATTCATTCATTGAAGATTCAAACAAAAGGTCTAAAATTATTTTAAAAAATACATAAAGCTACACAGTATTTTTAACGGAAATTATATTTCTCCGAGTTTGACAATTATCTACAAAGCGATCCCCTTTATCTCACCCCTAGACAGTGACGAATCGGTTATAGATTGACACAAGTCCAGATTTTCCCAAAGTTTCTGTCGATTGTTTGCAGGTATACAGAAGATCCATCTTGATCTGCGTAACACAATGCCCGGAAAACTTTAACCCTACAGACGCTGCGACCTGTTCCCCCCCCCCCCCAAGAAACAGGTATCCCTTCCCAATATTTTAATATTATTATCGCTGATAACAAAGGCCGGGAACCGCACAAGGAGGCTGACTGCCTTTGTGAGTTTAATCAAGATTGGCATCCGACACGCAGTTTAATATTTTCATTGTACAGGATTTGCCATTCAGGGCTTTACGGGGACAATGGTAAGGAAATAGGGCGCCGAACAAGTTCACCACGCTACAATTGAATTTACATTACATCTTCTATACAATTATAAAGCTGGGCATATAACATGCGTGAAAATTTTTGACATTTGCGCGGACAAAGGTCTAACGGGTGTTGCAGTCAAATGAAATGGTTCAATTTTAAAGGCTACTTATTTGAAAGTATAATCGGCCAACGAGATTACAAAGCAACCGGCTTGTATAATATTTACACAATTTATAATATCAATTTCATAGCTTCATTGGTTATTTATTATATCGTTAGATTGAACCCATTTTAGAGTTGTTCTGCGCCTATTAACGACGGGGTCTCGTATGGCAAATAAATCATTAATCTATTGGGGCTCGTTTTATAGTAAGCCTAACCTAGCAGAGTCTTGCACATCTATGCGATGTACATATGGGCATGTTTCCATACAAGGGCAGTCGCTTTTACAAACCCAAATCCTCTGGATTTTACTATTTCGCTCGATATACAGTTTCCATTATTAGTTCACATTCTCCTTATATACAGGGTGATTCGCGAAGACATGCAGAAATTTTGGGAGCTCATTGTAAAAATAATGAAAAACGTTTATAAAGATTTCGCCCGGATTTCAGCGCACCATGTTAAACGAGGTCTTCCTGAAACTCTGGTAAGGTGGATTAAGGGGCGAACTCAAATGTTTCTTATGTTTTTTGACCTGATAAATTAAATAAAACTGTAAGTTGAGTCGTTTTTGAGAAAACCTCTGTCTAATGCAAAAAACGGAGTGAAAAAACACATTTTATTCATCTTTGGGTAACAATAACTTTCACTAAGAAACAGATCAAAGTTTTTGATAAAACATGCAGAAAATTTTATTCTGAACAAAACCGTGTAAATAAATAACACAGAAAGCGAGTAGATGTTGAATGAATGAATTTTCATTTATTACAGCTCAACACGCCTTTTACATTTTACTGACAATGACTTTGTTAATTACCCACTAAACAAATTAAATTTCTACTGATAAATTGAATATTTCAAATCTTAAATGAAAGATTGGTTTCAGCATTTAGTGCATTCAGGTGCTGCTGACGTATTGTACGGTTAGATTTAATTTCATTTAAAAATCACTTCGTAGCTCAAAGTTCCAGTATGACCGCTTTTGCCATGTTATTATACTATTGTAGAGGAAAACATTGTTGCTCTCTTGAACATAGTCCAGTATCCAATACAGGTATCCAGTCTGCATTTCTACTTCGATATTACTCAAGCACTTTTTTACATCCCATAGTGGAATAGTTTCTCTTAGATCAATTGCTCACTTCTTAATATACGCTCAGTAGCTTCTGATAGGAATATTTCTATATATTCGAGTACGTACTTCTGCATTCCCTAACATTACAATATTTTCCTTAGTTGGCGCGTTTCGGAATGACTCCATTTTCAAAACGTAAGTAGTTCTCATTTTAGTACCACTTAAGTTTTGAAAATGGAGTCATTATAAAACCCGTCAACAAAGGAAAAAATTGTAATGTTAGGGAATGCAGAAGTACGTACTCGAATATATACTAATTGCCCACCGTTGGAAGGGCTTCTTGGCTCTAACATCCCAAAGGTTTTTAACACTGTTCAGAGAAATGTTTTTACACTGTTCTCTTACAGAAACGTCCAGTAGAGATGTTTTAGAAACAGAACTCGTTTTAGTTTTTTTGATGACAACGGATTAACAATATCTGCTCCTCCCGCATTTCGTTACATCACAGTTTTCGAACAAATGCCCTGGACAGTTCTCTTCAACTTGCGTCTAGTACAACGCTGCAATATGGACCTGAAGGGAGCGAATAAGCTAATAAGGCAAGAGCGCCGCAGGTAATAGTTACACCGTATCCATGAGTCTCTTAGAGAGCACTGGGTAGAGCGTATGCTGGAAGAATAAGGCAAGAGCGCCGCAGGTAATAATTACACCGTATCCATGAGTCTCTTAGAGAGCACTGGGTAGAGCGTATGCTGGAAGAATAAGGCAAGAGCCCCGCAGGTAATAGTTACACCGTATCCATGAGTCTCTTAGAGAGCACTGGGTAGAGCGTATGCTGGAAGAATAAGGCAAGAGCGCCGCAGGTAATAGTTACACCGTATCCATGAGTCTCTTAGAGAGCACTGGGTAGAGCGTATACTGGAAGAATAAGGCAAGAGCGCCGCAGGTAATAGTTACACCGTATCCATGAGTCTCTTAGAGAGCACTGGGTAGAGCGTATACTGGAAGAATAAGGCAAGAGCGCCGCAGGTAATAGTTACACCGTATCCATGAGTCTCTTAGAGAGCACTGGGTAGAGTGTATACTGGAAGAATAAGGCAAGAGCGCCGCAGGTAATAGTTACGCCGTATCCATGAGTCTCTTAGAGAGCACTGGGTAGAACGTTGGAAAGATAATGTAGGTCTTGAAATTCCCACGGAAAGTAAGATTTGAAAGGTGTTAGAGAGGTCAGAGAGGTTTCTACTCGTTGCGCTCCTTGATAAGGGAGAACGGAGTCAAATAATACGAGGAGATAACACGGATTAATGTAGGGACTCCTTTCGTACTGCCAATGTTAGACATTCACGGGGCTGCTTCTGGAGCTATCAATCTTCCATGGAATGCTTGGCATGGGTCTGAAACATAGCAAGTCTTCCTCAATACATCACAAAAACACAGATATCATGACAAGATTTCTTCGTCAGAAAAACACCCAAGCCGCGAAAAAAACCAGATCTTATATAAAACGAATATACGAAGACGGATAAGAACATTGAAGATAGGATGCCGTCAAAGAAATAAGAAAACTGTCAAAAAACCACAAGCTAGTGAAAACAAAGGAGCTTGGTGCAACCTAGAGAAGACCTAAGCGAAGGCAGTGAACGGGGTAGGGCTAAAACAAAAAGAAATTTATTTTAATGAAATATATATTAAATTAAAGATGCACTTTGCAGCACAAAACCGATTCCAGTGTTCAACAATATACAGCAACAGATAGATTGAAAAGAGCGAAGATAAAACCAATTCAGACCGTAAAAAGTTAAATTGATTGCTTAGATAATACTGAAAGATGCCAAAGTCACAGATAACTGTCAGTAGAGTGACAATCGCTTCAAAGACATCAATGATACAAATGAACATCTGTTGATGCACCTGTGTTTGTAATGCTCTAATTAAAGTATATCGCACAACACAACAGTGTGTTAGTACAGCCTCTACAATGACTAATAAACCATTTATTTTTGTGAAACATTTTATTTGCTTTTCGCCAATTAAACACAACCGTTTTGAATGTTTCAATTACGATTCGATATGATAATTGTGCTGTGTTTACACCGCCTTGTTGCAATATAACGTTAATTTATCGATTGTTGCATTAACTACTGAACTTCAGGATTGAACAAACAGGCGAACAAAACGTTAAAGTCAACGTAATTTCCTATCATAGCGCATAATTAATGGAAATGGAAAGCTGAGTATATATTGAGTAACATAACTGTCCTATTTAACCCAAATAATAACATTCAAAATCAATTGAAATGGATAAACATCATTTATATTAAACGTCAATGATGCCAATTGGAAATAAGTAAGGAATTTGGTTTCCTCTGTAGAAATCTTCTGTCTTCTTAGCAAGGCCTTCTCGTATGTAGTTGTCGCATTTCGGATGTCTTCTTCCAGCTTCTAGGAATGTAGTTTACTCAACTACATAAAATATAATTTTCCTAGATTTGATGTAGGAAGATCAATGTACACATTATGTTTACGTATGCTACACAGAATGTTAGCAAACGTGGGGTCCCGACATTCCCCAAAACGTGTTTGAGTAAAGGTATCGATATTCCCTAGCTTATGTTAGCAGGAATCTGGATTTGCTAAAATGGAACAGTCAATGTCGGAAAATAACTTTTTCAAATAAATCCTACATTCCACTTTACAAACGCTAAATTTTAGGTTTAGAAAGTTTAAGATTAATTTTTTTATAACCAAGCCTTACCGTAAGCAGACACTTTGTAGATATATTTTAATACATGTATATAGTAATGTAATGTAGAACAAAAAAAAAAATGTATGTACTTTCCTTCAGCACCGTGAAAATGATAACACAACATTCAGTTCCAACCTGCAAGGTTTGAGATAAAGTAAGTAACATTCATAATGAAGGTAAACTTTCTGTCTCTAGACCTGATAACGTTCTTGTATATAAAGCTCTCAGATTTAGCTTTATTGACAAATGATACGGAGGCAAATTGGAGGGAGTTGTCATAGTTTGCCTCTATGTTTTTATTGTGAGTGCCAAAATAAAGGCTTCAATGTTCAACCATAGGACGCTGTTTACAATATTCTGACCAATGCTTGGGGAGTACGAAATACAAAGAAAATAAGAATTATTTTTCCTTTCGTATAAAGTCCGTAGTTAAGCTTAACAGGGTTCTGCGAATAGACCTGCTATCTGTTGGAAACAATGGGAAGTGTATACCCCCTACTTTCTCTATGGATAATGTGAATGAGGATAGTTTGTTGAATGTAATTGCGTGCGCGCGAGCGTGTGTTCGTGTGTGTGTGTGTGTGTGTGTGCGTGTTTTGTGTGTGTGTGTGTGTGTGTGTGTTTGTGTGTGTGTGTATTGTGTTTGTGCGTTTGTGTGTGTGTGTGTGTGTGTGTGTGTGTGTGTGTGTGTGTGTGTGTGTGTGTGTGTGTGTGTGTGTGTGTGTGTGTGTGTGTGTGTGTGTGTGTGTGTGTGTGTGTGTGTGTGTGTGTGTGTGTGTGTGTGTGTGTGTGTGTGTGTGTGTGTGTGTGTGTGTGTGTGTGTGTGTGTGTGTGTGTGTGTGTGTGTGTGTGTGTGTGTGTGTGTGTGTGTGTGTGTGTGTGTGTGTGTGTGTGTGTGTGTGTGTGTGTGTGTGTGTGTGTGTGTGTGTGTGTGTGTGTGTGTGTGTGTGTGTGTGTGTGTGTGTGTGTGTGTGTGTGTGTGTGTGTGTGTGTGTGTGTGTGTGTGTGTGTGTGTGTGTGTGTGTGTGTGTGTGTGTGTGTGTGTGTGTGTGTGTGTGTGTGTGTGTGTGTGTGTGTGTGTGTGTGTGTGTGTGTGTGTGTGTGTGTGTGTGTGTGTGTGTGTGTGTGTGTGTGTGTGTGTGTGTGTGTGTGTGTGTGTGTGTGTGTGTGTGTGTGTGTGTGTGTGTGTGTGTGTGTGTGTGTGTGTGTGTGTGTGTGTGTGTGTGTGTGTGTGTGTGTGTGTGTGTGTGTGTGTGTGTGTGTGTGTGTGTGTGTGTGTGTGTGTGTGTGTGTGTGTGTGTGTGTGTGTGTGTGTGTGTGTGTGTGTGTGTGTGTGTGTGTGTGTGTGTGTGTGTGTGTGTGTGTGTGTGTGTGTGTGTGTGTGTGTGTGTGTGTGTGTGTGTGTGTGTGTGTGTGTGTGTGTGTGTGTGTGTGTGTGTGTGTGTGTGTGTGTGTGTGTGTGTGTGTGTGTGTGTGTGTGTGTGTGTGTGTGTGTGTGTGTGTGTGTGTGTGTGTGTGTGTGTGTGTGTGTGTGTGTGTGTGTGTGTGTGTGTGTGTGTGTGTGTGTGTGTGTGTGTGTGTGTGTGTGTGTGTGTGTGTGTGTGTGTGTGTGTGTGTGTGTGTGTGTGTGTGTGTGTGTGTGTGTGTGTGTGTGTGTGTGTGTGTGTGTGTGTGTGTGTGTGTGTGTGTGTGTGTGTGTGTGTGTGTGTGTGTGTGTGTGTGTGTGTGTGTGTGTGTGTGTGTGTGTGTGTGTGTGTGTGTGTGTGTGTGTGTGTGTGTGTGTGTGTGTGTGTGTGTGTGTGTGTGTGTGTGTGTGTGTGTGTGTGTGTGTGTGTGTGTGTGTGTGTGTGTGTGTGTGTGTGTGTGTGTGTGTGTGTGTGTGTGTGTGTGTGTGTGTGTGTGTGTGTGTGTGTGTGTGTGTGTGTGTGTGTGTGTGTGTGTGTGTGTGTGTGTGTGTGTGTGTGTGTGTGTGTGTGTGTGTGTGTGTGTGTGTGTGTGTGTGTGTGTGTGTGTGTGTGTGTGTGTGTGTGTGTGTGTGTGTGTGTGTGTGTGTGTGTGTGTGTGTGTGTGTGTGTGTGTGTGTGTGTGTGTGTGTGTGTGTGTGTGTGTGTGTGTGTGTGTGTGTGTGTGTGTGTGTGTGTGTGTGTGTGTGTGTGTGTGTGTGTGTGTGTGTGTGTGTGTGTGTGTGTGTGTGTGTGTGTGTGTGTGTGTGTGTGTGTGTGTGTGTGTGTGTGTGTGTGTGTGTGTGTGTGTGTGTGTGTGTGTGTGTGTGTGTGTGTGTGTGTGTGTGTGTGTGTGTGTGTGTGTGTGTGTGTGTGTGTGTGTGTGTGTGTGTGTGTGTGTGTGTGTGTGTGTGTGTGTGTGTGTGTGTGTGTGTGTGTGTGTGTGTGTGTGTGTGTGTGTGTGTGTGTGTGTGTGTGTGTGTGTGTGTGTGTGTGTGTGTGTGTGTGTGTGTGTGTGTGTGTGTGTGTGTGTGTGTGTGTGTGTGTGTGTGTGTGTGTGTGTGTGTGTGTGTGTGTGTGTGTGTGTGTGTGTGTGTGTGTGTGTGTGTGTGTGTGTGTGTGTGTGTGTGTGTGTGTGTGTGTGTGTGTGTGTGTGTGTGTGTGTGTGTGTGTGTGTGTGTGTGTGTGTGTGTGTGTGTGTGTGTGTGTGTGTGTGTGTGTGTGTGTGTGTGTGTGTGTGTGTGTGTGTGTGTGTGTGTGTGTGTGTGTGTGTGTGTGTGTGTGTGTGTGTGTGTGTGTGTGTGTGTGTGTGTGTGTGTGTGTGTGTGTGTGTGTGTGTGTGTGTGTGTGTGTGTGTGTGTGTGTGTGTGTGTGTGTGTGTGTGTGTGTGTGGTGGTTAGTAACCAACTTAAAGACATTAGCGCTGACAAATCTAGTTAATGTTAGCGTTGAAAGCAAATATTAATCCGTCAAAGCCAAGGTAAACACTTCTTGAGTTGCCATTTTTAACGCGATTCAACGTCCACTTGTCTACCTGTCCATTGGTCGTTATATCTATTAATGCGTTGATTTCCCAGCCAGTTTGTATTAAAAATGGTATATAGGTTGTAGCAGATAGCAAGTGACTCTTAATTTTTGTCAGTTTTTGTATATAGGTCCTACATCTTGGGGGTTTTTAAATGACTGCTTTTGACATTACTTGGGCAAAAAACACACTACTGACTCACGTCTTAGGAAGATTCGCTGCACTTGTCCGTGACTCGTAGCACTGAAGGGCAAAAAACCCACTACTGACTCACGTCTTAGAAAGATTCGCTGCACTTGTCCGTTACTCGTACCACTGAAGGGCAAAAAACCCACTACTGACTCACGTCTTAGGAAGATTCGCTGCACTTGTCCGTGACTCGTAGCACTGAAGGGCAAAAAACCCACTACTGACTCACGTCTTAGGAAGATTCGCTGCACTTGTCCGTGACTCGTAGCACTAAAGGGCAAAAAACCCACTACTGACTCACGTCTTAGGAAGATTCGCTGCACTTGTCCGTGACTCGTAGCACTGAAGGGCAAAAAACCCACTACTGACTCACGTCTTAGGAAGATTCGCTGCACTTGTCCGTGACTCGTAGCACTGAAGGGCAAAAAACCCACTACTGACTCACGTCTTAGGAAGATTCGCCGCACTTGTCCGTGACTCGTAGCACTGAAGGGCAAAAAACCCACTACTGACTCACGTCTTAGGAAGATTCGCTGCACTTGTCCGTGACTCGTAGCACTGAAGGGCAAAAAACCCACTACTGACTCACGTCTTAGGAAGATTCGCTGCACTTGTCCGTGACTCGTAGCACTGAAGGGCAAAAAACCCACTACTGACTCACGTCTTAGGAAGATTCGCCGCACTTGTCCGTGACTCGTAGCACTGAAGGGCAAAAAACCCACTACTGACTCACGTCTTAGGAAGATTCGCTGCACTTGTCCGTGACTCGTAGCACTGAAGGGCAAAAAACCCACTACTGACTCACGTCTTAGGAAGATTCGCTGCACTTGTCCGTGACTCGTAGCACTGAAGGGCAAAAAACCCACTACTGACTCACGTCTTAGGAAGATTCGCTGCACTTGTCCGTGACTCGTAGCACTGAAGGGCAAAAAACCCACTACTGACTCACGTCTTAGGAAGATTCGCCGCACTTGTCCGTGACTCGTAGCACTGAAGGGCAAAAAACCCACTACTGACTCACGTCTTAGGAAGATTCGCCGCACTTGTCCGTGACTCGTAGCACTGAAGGGCAAAAAACCCACTACTGACTCACGTCTTAGGAAGATTCGCCGCACTTGTCCGTGACTCGTAGCACTGAAGGGCAAAAAACCTACTACTGACTCACGTCTTAGGAAGATTCGCCGCACTTGTCCGTGACTCGTAGCACTGAAGGGCAAAAAACCCACTACTGACTCACGTCTTGGGAAGATTCGCCGCACTTGTCCGTGACTCGTAGCACTGAAGGGCAAAAAACCCACTACTGACTCACGTCTTAGGAAGATTCGCCGCACTTGTCCGTGACTCGTAGCACTGAAGGGCAAAAAACCCACTACTGACTCACGTCTTAGGAAGATTCGCCGCACTTGTCCGTGACTCGTAGCACTGAAGGGCAAAAACCCCACTACTGACTCACGTCTTAGGAAGATTCGCTGCACTTGTCCGTGACTCGTAGCACTGAAGGGCAAAAACCCCACTACTGACTCACGTCTTAGGAAGATTCGCCGCACTTGTCCGTGACTCGTAGCACTGAAGGGCAAAAAACCCACTACTGACTCACGTCTTAGGAAGATTCGCTGCACTTGTCCGTGACTCGTAGCACTGAAGGGCAAAAACCCCACTACTGACTCACGTCTTAGGAAGATTCGCTGCACTTGTCCGTGACTCGTAGCACTGAAGGGCAAAAAACCCACTACTGACTCACGTCTTAGGAAGATTCGCTGCACTTGTCCGTGACTCGTACCACTGAAGGGCAAAAACCCCACTACTGACTCACGTCTTAGGAAGATTCGCTGCACTTGTCCGTGACTCGTAGCACTGAAGGGCAAAAACCCCACTACTGACTCACGTCTTAGGAAGATTCGCTGCACTTGTCCGTGACTCGTAGCACTGAAGGGCAAAAAACCCACTACTGACTCACGTCTTAGGAAGATTCGCTGCACTTGTCCGTGACTCGTAGCACTGAAGGGCAAAAAACCCACTACTGACTCACGTCTTAGGAAGATTCGCTGCACTTGTCCGTGACTCGTAGCACTGAAGGGCAAAAACCCCACTACTGACTCACGTCTTAGGAAGATTCGCTGCACTTGTCCGTGACTCGTAGCACTGAAGGGCAAAAAACCCACTACTGACTCACGTCTTAGGAAGATTCGCTGCACTTGTCCGTGACTCGTAGCACTGAAGGGCAAAAAACCCACTACTGACTCACGTCTTAGGAAGATTCGCTGCACTTGTCCGTGACTCGTAGCACTGAAGGGCAAAAAACCCACTACTGACTCACGTCTTAGGAAGATTCGCTGCACTTGTCCGTGACTCGTAGCACTGAAGGGCAAAAAACCCACTACTGACTCACGTCTTAGGAAGATTCGCTGCACTTGTCCGTGACTCGTAGCACTGAAAATATCAATAAAAAGTAGGATTTTTACCAAGTGATACCAAAAGTAGTGATTTTGAATTCTTTTAAGGGAATGAGAAAATGGGGCAAAGTGCTAAGTTGTATATATTGTACCTTGAAATAATAAAACTCAATTTAAACTGCTTAACTAAGTGAATATGTACACAATATCAAGAGCACAGAACAAATTTACTAAATTCAAAGTTCGGATAGTCATAAACTATAGTTTAAGTGATTAATTTATAAACATATTTATAATTGTTGTAAAAAGAAACTGAAATAACATTTTTCTTTGTTGACTTTAGTAAGAATTGACTAAAAAATGTTTATATGACTTGTTTAAATGCATGTAAATGAAAGTTATGCATAAACGTTAGTAACAATTTTATTCAATCTGTTGTAGTAGAAACATAGTTACTAACACTTGAATAACTGAGTCAGATAAATCAGATGAAAAGAGATTTGAGCGCTGTGGATATCCAATATCTTGTCAGGACTTTTCTGAGACACTCAAAATTCCCTTTAGAATGAAATTCATCAACATACTTTAAAATATTGCATTTGCTCTATTACAGTGTGGCGTTCACTTCTACTTTACCCATTTCTGGGATTTTCTCGAGTTCACAAAAGAAATATTTTATGCTTGCCTTCCTTTAGAATAAATTATACAATCGATTCATCTTCTCTTCCTGTCTCACAGGTAACTTCACAATCCCTTTTCAGTCATGACACAACTTGGACAACGTGAAAATATGGGGACACCTGCCGAACCGGCTTTACATAATCAGATGAGGTGACGTCATTAAGGTCTGTGGCTACATCCTAATCGGAAGAAAAATTCGGGTAAGACGCCGTATGATAAAACGGTTTTGTCAAAATATTTTTTGTATATATATATATATATATATATATATATATATATATATATATATATATATATATATATATAGGGAAGTGAAGACAGTAGAAATTAAAAATAAACAAAACTTTCTGTATAAGAAAGTAAGAACACATATATTCTAATTGTATATCGTAAAAATAACATGTTGAAAAACTTCATTGATAGAAATTCTTCCAAACAATTCAAAATATTGTACATATAACCTATTTTAATAATTTTACAACTATCCATAATCCCTAAAGCTCAACTATTTTGAAACAAATATCTCAATATTTTAATTCATTATTACTTTTCATGACATAAAAATGTTCATAAATTATGAACACAAATAATATTTCCATTTTTTTATGCTCCCTAGTAAGAAGCACGCTTCCAGTTTAACTCTCGTAGCTAGAAATAACGGATGAAGAACCTGACAAACCATTGATGTTTACCATCGATATTAACAATAAAAATATTGAAAAGAACCCCAATACCACAAAAATAATCAAAAATAACAAATAAAACAAGTTACTTAAGATTAAACCCTTATGTACATTTCGATGACCATGTCATCATCATCAGAGGGTCTTGCTACAAAACACAATCTAGCACACAAAAAGTTACAAACTAGAATGATGTTGGCCGTAGGAAGTGACTTAAAAAATTGTTTGTTTAATTACTTGTTTATTCTCAATTGACAAAATATTGTTTTTCTTCATTTACCAATTATCGTGTAAATTTGTCTTGCGGTACAAGTCTTTTACGTATTATCTTTCACCGAATTCTGCTTGTGTAAAATTAGACGAATGAGGTAGGCAGAATTACTGGAGGTATATCTAAGTCCATTTACAGCTGGAAGAACTGAAGAAAGATTTTTACGAAGCCACACCACTGTGGAGGGAAAAGAAAAATGAAATCTTAACTAAAGTAGGAATATTTTTGCAAGCCGATAAAACACAGTTTGGAAAACCTGTAAAGGGCTAAATAAACCTTTGTAAGGCCTCTAGAATTGGGTACGGTTTTATAGCACTTTTAGTATTACCTGAGTTTAGTGGAAATTAAATTATAAATTCATAAAATTCTGAATGGTAGAAGAACAGCTAAATGTAAGAATGCTAGTGAACAGCTGACGTCACTGTGTATTCAGCTTTCACAGAACAGAGTGTAATGATAGTGGAGCCGCTAATGAAAGCTTCTTGTCAGTGCCGGTTGGCTTTTAAATAACCTTCCTAATTAAACTAAGCTAAACTTCTCTTAGACATTACCTTCAAAATGCCTTTCTAATTTTAATTTCACTTTAGAAAAAGAAATGAAATGATTTGATCAGTATTCGCACGTAGATGGCCGGGTGGACGAGAGAGCTACCTAAACCTCTAGTGACCTTTAGTAAGAGATCGAACTGTAGTCAGTGTTCCAATTTGATTTCTAAACTCATTAACTGCTGATAATTAATTGTAAAGACATATTTTATTTTTGGACACAAATTTTTTTTTGGAAAGCGCTGGAGGGTTGGAACAGCTTAACTAACCACTGAATACCCAACACACTAAACAAAAATTGGAAGTGTATAATATTTCCCTTTTTCGACGAGTAGGTGTAAGAACACATTAATAAAATTTTTACAATGTTTACAGTGAAATAAATACATAAAGTTTTAAGAAAATTAATGGAATAGAAAACACTTATGCTGCTCTAAGATGTAGATACGTTTATAGAAGCATTATAATCTAGTTAGGCCTACATTTGAACACAATCGTTAAAACAGAACACAGAGACTTCACATCGTGAAACCAGAATGTGAACAAACAAATCATATATCTCATACGCTCTATAATAGGTAGAAGAAACATTTTATTATTACGGTGATCGGACATTTTGGATTGTGAGATTAACGCAAAAGCATAAACCCCCAATATAAGGTAAGTTCATGCAGTTGCACACCTGAAATAACTAAATGGTTGGTAGGCCCTACTATCGCTAAAGTAACATAGTGGTGCAAATAGTAACTATAGGCAGGGATGCATCTACGTCGGATCATAGGTACATAGATATTAGATGTTTCACATAAATATAAATTCAGCCAGGGTACCTCAAACGTCACTCGTAGTATATCTTATTTGAATATGCAAGGAACATAGTTTGCTACCGTCACTTTGTAGGATATATTATTAAAAATAATTATTATTACTGATTTCTCTTGTTTAGCTTTCGGTAAATATTACAAGTATAAAATTGACTTTAAATTGCCTATGGAGCACCGGGAATATCTGTTGCAGACTGCAACTGTTAGGCAGTTTGACACAAAAATATTGATTTTATAATAGCAAATACTTTCAGAAATATGTTTAAAATACCTTCTTGCATAAAAACTCCAGATATATAGTATATCGTATCAAAACAAATTGAGATTAGTTAAGAATAATAAGTGTAACGCGCGCCCACGCGCGCACACACACACACTCACACACACACACACACACACACACACACACACACACACACACACACACACACACACACACACACACACACACACACACACACACACACACACACACACACACACACACACACACACACATACATACACACACACACACATACACACACACACACACACACACACACACACACACACACACACACACACACACACACACACACACACACACACACACACACACACACACACACACACACACATACACACACACACACACACACACACACACACACACACACACACACACACACACACACACACACATGCTTTTCGTTGGTAAACAGTACCATCATCATCAGGAATGAAAATTACAATAATGTAAGCTATAGGCCTAAAACATATGTTAAATTAGAAATAGAATTGTTGCTAAATTTATACAAATTGCCAAATTAATTTTATTGCTGTAACATTATAGACATTGAATATAGTATCAAATTTAGAATGTTTTTGAATTTGTTCTTTTATTAATTTGTTATTATTATTGTGTTTATATATTTCGAATGCTTTATATATATTCATTCTTATTCCCTTATTAATTTCTTTTATAAGTTTCATATTTTCAATATTTGGAAATTGGTGCTTAATATTAATACAATGATTTGCGACATTTGATTTAAATATTTCTGGATTAATATATGCATTCAAATGTTCTTTATATGTTTCTTTTAATTTTTTCTTTGTTTGACCTATATAAGCTTTATTACAGTTTCCGCATTCTAATTTATAAACACCACTTTTTTCATGCCTATTAATTGTTTTATTATTGTTATTTATTATGTTTATTATTTTGTTATTAGTTTTGTATTCAATTTTGATATTTGTAATTTTAAATAATTTGGTGATATTTTTTATTTCATGGCCTATAAATAAAAATGAAGTCCATATTGTATTATTATTACTATTGCAAATTAAATTATTATTTTGTTTATTAAAAATATTATAATTAAGTTTGTCAACAGTTTTGTTTTTATAACCGTTTTCTAATGCAATTTGATAAATTATGTTTTTTTCTTATTTTATTTTCTTCATTCATGGGTATTTTATGCATTCTATAAAGATTCTTTATGCAATTAGAAAATTTACCAACAAAAAGCTTTGAATATAAATTAATAAATATTCTTGTATTTGAATAACCTTTGTTGTATATATATATATATATATATATAAGACAAAATACAAATACAAGAATAATTATTGAATTTACAATTAATTGAATAATTATTCTTGTATTTGTATTTTGTCTTATTTCTTTATTAATACACAAGAATATATATTGCGATATACGTATATATGTATATGTTATATATATACATGTAATATAGAAACAAATATACAATAAACTTATATAAAAACAAACGGAGATTTGTCAAGTATAGTCGGTTTTATACTTGTATTTTTATTAGAATATAATATGTCACAGTTATTACTATAAAATTAAGCCTTTTCAGTTCAATTAATCAAACATTATGACTACTAAATTATTAAATGTATAAATTTATTTTTCATACATATTCTTGTTTTTTTTTTAACAATCTCATCTTTAAAAACCATGTTCTAAAAAAATGTTTACACGAAATCGTTGAGGTATTATTAGGTTTGATTACGTGAGAAATTGACTTCTACTCAGAAGATAGGATTGAACTTTTGACGTCACTCAGTCAGGGAAGGAGGAGGTTTGGTAGCCCCGTAGTTTTCGCCCCATGAGTCATTCTCATTTAAGTCTGATTGCAAGTACGATACAGGAGCATGGCTGTAGTTTTTGGCTGGTATTTTTTTTTTTATTGTAAATTTGCTGAAGAAATTTTTCAAATTTGTTTCAAAGCGAAGAGGTTATTGTAAAACTATTAAAAAGATATTTCCGGTCAAGTTCGTGGCAACTTTTGCCTAATCAAGGACTATCGATACATAATACAATCCCACTTGACCACGTTGCCATATCTGTGCCATATCTGTCACGTCTTCTTTTCAGTCTTCTCTTGTAAGAAATGTGAACACTCCAACGACAGTGGCATGAAATGGCATAGCATTTATCTTTCGCATCCAAATACCTTTTTAATTTCAATTAAACTACAATAACGCTACTAGGACATTAGTACGTAGAGCCTATTACTAACCTGTATAAACCTACTAACTACTGACCACCTAATGCCTATTTTATCAAAGAACCAAAAAAGGTTATTTGCGAAAATTCTAATCAAAAGATTATTCATTAACAGACATCACATACTGAGCTACTAAAATAAAAGCGCAATCACAGTGATCACTATAGTGTATAATGTTTTACTCTTCTAATCAAACCTTATTTTACGTCAGGACGGTTCTGAAGTCCAAAGCAGGCCTATTTGATAATAGGCTATAGTTAATTTTCTATAAAGCTATCAAAGACCGCTGAGGTTTACAATAAACAAATATAAATTGTAATAAAGTTAAGGTTTTTTTTGGCAGCGGCTCTCTCTGATCACAGATCATTATTTTTACACTTATGGACGTTTTAAAACGCAAAGTAAAAACAACCATAAATGGGAGGGCGGGCTTTTCATGTCACAGTTAAAAGTACAGGTGACACTAGTCGCCATCTTGTCTGGGGGGAAACACCCGGGGGGCTTAACACAGGTGTTTAACAATATAGCCTGCGTTTTAAATTATGCATCGCCTGAAAGAGCGCATTTAGGACCGTCGAAGCTCCTAACCCCCTCTACGCAGAGCTTCTTTAGAGTTATGTTCGAGTTCATTAGAATATTCATGTAAACTCAAATGTGTCCACGCGCTAAAGTGAGGTGACGCATTTCGGGTCGGCGAACAAAAGCAGTGCGATCCTAATGTCCGAAGCAACTTGCAGGATATTAATCTGAATTTAGCACGCTAGCTCGCTAGCCGGCCCACTCTATACAGCTCGGATCAAACTCTTTGTAAACATTTTATTTTTCTTGCTGTGGTTGTTGCATTTTTTATTGATATTCTCTCGGTGTTTTCGTTAATTTGTTATTTTTAACAATAAATGTTCTAATTAACTTATAGTTTGTTTCCTTTTAAACTATTGTAGCTTCAAGAGATTTTTCAAAACAAAAGATTATTATAGCCTTAAAAATAAGCAGCAAAAAATTAATGAAGGGTAGTAATTTACGAAGCAATGGAGTGTTTTGTTTAGTGCTAATTTTAGAAAAAAGATTTTTTTTAATATAAGGAAAAGTTCAAAGTATTTGGTTTTAGGATTAAACACTCGTTAAAACTGACTGTATTTAATGTTAACGTTTTAGCTTCTACACGGGCCAAGTAAGGAGAAACCTCACCCCACGATACAAACAGCACGTAACAAAACCTACAACTCAACTCAAATTTCCCCTTAGATTTTCCCTTGACGAAAATCTAAAAGTTCTACATTTCATCAAGAAAAGCAATAAATTAAACACAACATAAAACTTGGAAATACACAAATACCTCAAGAACCAATCACAACAAAATTTAAGCGATAAAACGCACATAATCGCACAAATAACAACCTCTCTACGAACACCGTATCACCACAGACTCACCTAACAACATCCGTGACTCACAGCCCTGATCTTGTGCGAAATGCGTGTGCTGAGAAATATCGGTAAGTAGTGGTTCTTTGATTAAGTATCTTAATTAAGTATTAGCTAATATGAACAAAAATCATTTAAAGTCAATTTCTACTTAGGTCAACATAGAAAAATTTCAATTTAGTTACTTTTTATTAAATGATTACAATTAATATAAATAAGTAACATAACCTATGCATTAAAACAGCTGTTCTAACACATAACCTATGAGCTGTTTTTTTTTTTAAATCACATGTTATCACTTACTTTAAGCTAAATTAAACGAAATAACTATATTGCATACCTTGCCCCTTTTGTAAAAAGTTTTTCTTCCACGTAAAATTAAAACAATTAATTAAATTTAATTATTGAATTAATATTTGAAAGAACAGTATTAACATCAAACGTCATCTACTGTAAGTTTAAAAAAATGTATCTGAACTTGAGTAGATGAATGAAACGTTTTTGTATTAAACGCAAAACGTCTGGATTAACGAAACTGCGAACAATGTATATATATAAATATAAAATAAGTTTTCTTGTTTAATAATTTAAAACAACACAGGTTATTCAAATACAAGAATATTTATTATTTTATATCCAAAGCTTTTCGTTGGCAAACAGTACCAACATCATCAGGAATGAAAATTACAATAATTATTTTCAATATTTATTTGTAATACATTTGTATTACAATAATGTATATATATTTTTAATATATATATATATATATATATATATATTTATATAAGGAGAGTGTATACTAATAAAAAAAATTGGAAAAAGGATTTTGTTTTTAGTTTGAACATTAGAGTTGTCACGGACGGGCGTTGGCTGAGTAAGTGTGTAAGTAAAATGAAGAAGCACGAGCTACTTGAAGAAGAAGAGACCTTTACTCTGATGGTTGAATAATTTTCAATCTTTATACTCGTACACTAGCAGATAGGAAGAGCACCTCCGGTAGAGCAGTGAATGCACTGGAGGACAGAAGGAGCAGTGTGTAAGTAAAATGAAGAAGCACGAGCTACTTGAAGAAGAAGAGACCTTTACTCTGATGGTTGAATAATTTTCAATCTTTATACTCGTACACTAGCAGATAGGAAGAGCACCTCCGGTAGAGCAGTGAATGCACTGGAGGACAGAAGGAGCAGATAAACAGCGACCGTTTAAATAAGTTATAATTCATGTATAAATTAAATGCAACAAAAATAAAATAATATTTTATACGACCTGTGATTCTGGAAACATTAATAATGGGTTAGCCCCTGTCAATTTGCCGAGACATACATCAATGTAGATGAATGAGTTGTAGTGCTTTCCACGAACTTCCAGCATTTAACTATTTGGGTTCCTGACTGTTTGTGAACGTTGACTATAAGTATCACTAGGACTTTGCACAACCGATAAACCTTAGATTACTGCACAATAATGCCTACTATCAAAAATATTGAAGTGTTGCATTCACCAGCAGCACTAAATACTCCTTTAGAACGACTGTTTGGCTGTTTTAAAGTTTCATATGATACAGTAAAAGCAAAATCTCAATTAAAACAAGAAGTCGTGAAAATGAAACACCCAGAAGAACTTCTGGTAATGAATGCACTGAACCATTAGACACTGACTTCTTCGTCACAAAAGAAGACATGGCAGTCATAAATTCGTCAAAGAAAAACAAAATTCAACATTCAAATTCACACTCCATAGAAAACTCTAATTGACTTTAAAATGCCTCTATAATTCTTCTGGGCTTAACCTCCAAAACTTCCAAAATCTATAACAAACGGTCAGTACACTTAGAAACACCTGTAATTATACATGTTTACTGACTAGCTAGAAGCGAAGATACGGCAATCTATAACAAACAGTCAGTACACTTAGAAACACCTGTAATTATACATGTTTACTGAGTAGCTAGAAGCGAAGATACGGCAATCTATAACAAACAGCCAGTACACTTAGAAACACCTGTAATTATACATGTTTACTGACTAGCTAGAAGCGAAGATACGGCAATCTATAACAAACTGTCAGTACACTTAGAAACACCTGTGATTATACATGTTTACTGAATAGCTAGAAGCGAAGATACGGCAATCTATAACAAACAGTCAGTACACTTAGAAACACCTGTGATTATACATGTTTACTGAATAGCTAGAAGCGAAGATACGGCAATCTATAACAAACGGTCAGTACACTTAGAAACACCTGTGATTATACATGTTTACTGAATAGCTAGAAGCGAAGATACGGCAATCTATAACAAACTGTCAGTACACTTAAAAACACCTGTGATTATACATGTTTACTGAATAGCTAGAAGCGAAGATACGGCAATCTATAACAAACAGCCAGTACACTTAGAAACACCTGTAATTATACATGTTTACTGACTAGCTAGAAGCGAAGATACGGCAATCTATAACAAACAGCCAGTACACTTAGAAACACCTGTAATTATACATGTTTACTGACTAGCTAGAAGCGAAGATACGGCAATCTATAACAAACAGCCAGTACACTTAGAAACACCTGTAATTATACATGTTTACTGACTAGCTAGAAGCGAAGATACGGCAGTCTATAACAAACGGTCAGTACACTTAGAAACACCTGTGATTATACATGTTTACTGAATAGCTAGAAGCGAAGATACGGCAATCTATAACAAACTGTCAGTACACTTAAAAACACCTGTGATTATACATGTTTACTGAATAGCTAGAAGCGAAGATACGGCAATCTATAACAAACAGCCAGTACACTTAGAAACACCTGTAATTATACATGTTTACTGACTAGCTAGAAGCGAAGATACGGCAATCTATAACAAACAGCCAGTACACTTAGAAACACCTGTAATTATACATGTTTACTGACTAGCTAGAAGCGAAGATACGGCAATCTATAACAAACAGCCAGTACACTTAGAAACACCTGTAATTATACATGTTTACTGACTAGCTAGAAGCGAAGATACGGCAATCTATAACAAACAGCCAGTACACTTAGAAACACCTGTAATTATACATGTTTACTGAATAGCTAGAAGCGAAGATACGGCAATTTATAACAAACAGCCAGTACACTTAGAAACACCTGTAATTATACATGTTTACTGAATAGCTAGAAGCGAAGATACGGCAATCTATAACAAACAGCCAGTACACTTAGAAACACCTGTAATTATACATGTTTACTGAATAGCTAGAAGCGAAGATACGGCAATCTATAACAAACAGCCAGTACACTTAGAAACACCTGTAATTATACATGTTTACTGAATAGCTAGAAGCGAAGATACGGCAATCTATAACAAACAGCCAGTACACTTAGAAACACCTGTAATTATACATGTTTACTGAATAGCTAGAAGCGAAGATACGGCAATCTATAACAAACTGTCAGTACACTTAGAAACACCTGTAATTATACATGTTTACTGACTAGCTAGAAGCGAAGACACGGCAATCTATAACAAACAGCCAGTACACTTAGAAACACCTGTAATTATACATGTTTACTGACTAGCTAGAAGCGAAGATACGGCAATCTATAACAAACAGCCAGTACACTTAGAAACACCTGTAATTATACATGTTTACTGAATAGCTAGAAGCGAAGATACGGCAATCTATAACAAACTGTCAGTACACTTAGAAACACCTGTAATTATACATGTTTACTGACTAGCTAGAAGCGAAGATACGGCAATCTATAACAAACTGTCAGTACACTTAGAAACACCTGTGATTATACATGTTTACTGAATAGCTAGAAGCGAAGATACGGCAATCTATAACAAACAGACAGTACACTTAGAAACACCTGTGATTATACATGTTTACTGAATAGCTAGAAGCGAAGATACGGCAATCTATAACAAACAGCCAGTACACTTAGAAACACCTGTAATTATACATGTTTACTGAATAGCTAGAAGCGAAAATACGGCAATCTATAACAAACTGTCAGTACACTTAGAAACACCTGTAATTATACATGTTTACTGACTAGCTAGAAGCGAAGATACGGCAATCTATAACAAACAGCCAGTACACTTAGAAACACCTGTAATTATACATGTTTACTGACTAGCTAGAAGCGAAGATACGGCAATCTATAACAAACAGCCAGTACACTTAGAAACACCTGTAATTATACATGTTTACTGAATAGCTAGAAGCGAAGATACGGCAATCTATAACAAACTGTCAGTACAATTAGAAACACCTGTAATTATACATGTTTACTGAATAGCTAGAAGCGAAGATACGGCAATCTATAACAAACAGCCAGTACACTTAGAAACACCTGTAATTATACATGTTTACTGACTAGCTAGAAGCGAAGATACGGCAATCTATAACAAACAGTCAGTACACTTAGAAACAACTGTGATTATACATGTTTACTGAATAGCTAGAAGCGAAGATACGGCAATCTATAACAAACAGTCAGTACACTTAGAAACACCTGTGATTATACATGTTTACTGAATAGCTAGAAGCGAAGATACGGCAATCTATAACAAACGGTCAGTACACTTAGAAACACCTGTGATTATACATGTTTACTGAATAGCTAGAAGCGAAGATACGGCAATCTATAACAAACTGTCAGTACACTTAAAAACACCTGTGATTATACATGTTTACTGAATAGCTAGAAGCGAAGATACGGCAATCTATAACAAACAGTCAGTACACTTAGAAACACCTGTAATTATACATGTTTACTGAATAGCTAGAAGCGAAGATACGGCAATCTATAATAAACAGTCAGTACACTTAGAAACACCTGTAATTATACATGTTTACTGAATAGCTAGAAGCAAAGATACGGCAATCTATAACAAACAGTCAGTACACTTAGAAACACCTGTGATTATACATGTTTACTGAATAGCTAGAAGCGAAGATACGGCAATCTATAACAAACGGTCAGTACACTTAGAAACACCTGTGATTATACATGTTTACTGAATAGCTAGAAGCGAAGATACGGCAATCTATAACAAACTGTCAGTACACTTAAAAACACCTGTGATTATACATGTTTACTGAATAGCTAGAAGCGAAGATACTGCAATCTATAACAAACAGCCAGTACACTTAGAAACACCTGTAATTATACATGTTTACTGACTAGCTAGAAGCGAAGATACGGCAATCTATAACAAACAGCCAGTACACTTAGAAACACCTGTAATTATACATGTTTACTGACTAGCTAGAAGCGAAGATACGGCAATCTATAACAAACAGCCAGTACACTTAGAAACACCTGTAATTATACATGTTTACTGACTAGCTAGAAGCGAAGATACGGCAATCTATAACAAACGGTCAGTACACTTAGAAACACCTGTGATTATACATGTTTACTGAATAGCTAGAAGCGAAGATACGGCAATCTATAACAAACTGTCAGTACACTTAAAAACACCTGTGATTATACATGTTTACTGAATAGCTAGAAGCGAAGATACGGCAATCTATAACAAACTGTCAGTACACTTAGAAACACCTGTGATTATACATGTTTACTGAATAGCTAGAAGCGAAGATACGGCAATCTATAACAAACAGACAGTACACTTAGAAACACCTGTGATTATACATGTTTACTGAATAGCTAGAAGCGAAGATACGGCAATCTATAACAAACAGCCAGTACACTTAGAAACACCTGTAATTATACATGTTTACTGAATAGCTAGAAGCGAAGATACGGCAATCTATAACAAACTGTCAGTACACTTAGAAACACCTGTAATTATACATGTTTACTGACTAGCTAGAAGCGAAGATACGGCAATCTATAACAAACAGCCAGTACACTTAAAAACACCTGTAATTATACATGTTTACTGACTAGCTAGAAGCGAAGATACGGCAATCTATAACAAACAGCCAGTACACTTAGAAACACCTGTAATTATACATGTTTACTGAATAGCTAGAAGCGAAGATACGGCAATCTATAACAAACTGTCAGTACACTTAGAAACACCTGTAATTATACATGTTTACTGACTAGCTAGAAGCGAAGATACGGCAATCTATAACAAACAGCCAGTACACTTAGAAACACCTGTAATTATACATGTTTACTGACTAGCTAGAAGCGAAGATACGGCAATCTATAACAAACTGTCAGTACACTTAGAAACACCTGTAATTATACATGTTTACTGAATAGCTAGAAGCGAAGATACGGCAATCTATAACAAACAGTCAGTACACTTAGAAACACCTGTGATTATACATGTTTACTGAATAGCTAGAAGCGAAGATACGGCAATCTATAACAAACGGTCAGTACACTTAGAAACACCTGTGATTATACATGTTTACTGAATAGCTAGAAGCGAAGATACGGCAATCTATAACAAACTGTCAGTACACTTAAAAACACCTGTGATTATACATGTTTACTGAATAGCTAGAAGCGAAGATACGGCAATCTATAACAAACAGTCAGTACACTTAGAAACACCTGTAATTATACATGTTTACTGAATAGCTAGAAGCGAAGATACGGCAATCTATAATAAACAGTCAGTACACATAGAAACACCTGTAATTATACATGTTTACTGAATAGCTAGAAGCAAAGATACGGCAATCTATAATAAACAGTCAGTACACTTAGAAACACCTGTAATTATACATGTTTACTGAATAGCAAGAAGCGAAGATACGGCAATCTATAACAAACTGTAAGTACACTTAGAAACACCTGCAATTATACGTTTACTGAATAGCTAGAAGCGAAGATACGGCAATCTATAATAAACAGTCAGTACAATTAGAAACACCTGTAATTATACATGTTTACTGAATATCTACAAGCGAAGATACGGCAATCTATAACAAACAGTCAGTACACTTAGAAACACCTATAATTATAACATGTTTACTGACTAGCTAGAAGCGAAGATACGGCAATCTATAACAAACTGTCAGTACACTTAGAAACACCTGTGATTATACATGTTTACTGAATAGCTAGAAGCGAAGATACGGCAATCTATAACAAACTGTCAGTACACTTAGAAACACCTGTAATTATACATGTTTACTGAATAGCTAGAAGCGAAGATACGGCAATCTATAACAAACTGTCGGTACACTTAGAAACACCTGTAATTATACATGTTTACTGAATAGCTAGAAGCGAAGATACGGTAATCTATAACAAACTGTCAGTACACTTAGAAACACCTGTAATTATACATATTTACTGAATAGCTAGAAGCGAAGATACGGCAATCTATAATAAACAGTCAGTACACTTAGAAACACCTGTAATTATACATGTTTACTGAATAGCTAGAAGCGAAGATACGGCAATCTATAACAAACTGTCAGTACACTTAGAAACACCTGCAATTATACGTTTACTGAATAGCTAGAAGCGAAGATACGGCAATCTATAATAAACAGTCAGTACAATTAGAAACACCTGTAATTATACATGTTTACTGAATATCTACAAGCGAAGATACGGCAATCTATAACAAACAGTCGGTACACTTAGAAACACCTATAATTATACTATAATTATACATATTTACTGAATAGCTAGAAGCGAAGATACGGCAATCTATAATAAACAGTCAGTACACTTAGAAACACCTGTAATTATACATGTTTACTGAATAGCTAGAAGCGAAGATACGGCAATCTATAACAAACTGTCGGTACACTTAGAAACACCTGTAATTATACATGTTTACTGAATAGCTAGAAGCGAAGATACGGCAATCTATAATAAACAGTCAGTACACTTAGAAACACCTGTAATTATACATGTTTACTGAATAGCTAGAAGCGAAGATACGGCAATCTATAACAAACAGTCAGTACACTTAGAAACACCTATAATTATACTATAATTATACATATTTACTGAATAGCTAGAAGCGAAGATACGGCAATCTATAACAAACAGTCAGTACACTTAGAAACACCTATAATTATACTATAATTATACATGTTTACTGAATAGCTAGAAGCGAAGATACGGCAATCTATAATAAACAGTCAGTACACTTAGAAACACCTGTAATTATACATGTTTACTGAATAGCTAGAAGCGAAGATACGGCAATCTATAACAAACAGTCAGTACACTTAGAAACACCTGTGATTATACATGTTTACTGAATAGCTAGAAGCGAAGATACGGCAAACAATCATTCGTAAGGTTCTATCAAGGTTACAAATCAAAATAATATAAGTTTAAAGAAATTAGATATTTCATTCTGAATGTCGCGTAAACTATAAATTTTAAAACTTAAAATAATTTTTAAAATAAAGACAGGATTCTAGCATTGAGTCATGCTCGAACCCTTCAATTCCACCCCGAAACGTAAAACGAGATTAGTTCGTTTGTCCTTCAATGCGATGCGATTCATCTTCCGTCCGCAAGAATGGGTATAAATGACACATTGCCGAGAACGCAAGTCACTCTAATTGAAAACGATATTAGTATAAAGAGCGTAGACTGGAACACACCTGTGTATTTCCCAAGGTTACCTGGAGGGGTGACTTGGCGGTTTTCCTGATGAGGGTTGAAGCCCTCTAATAGAGTAGCACTCGTCATCCTCTGCGTCTAAAACAGTCAGATGTCGAGTCCTTGCCAGCACCGCTTTTGAGTAAGTGAGTGTTACAATTTTCTAAATCGCGTTTTTATCATAATTAGTCTCGTTCGAAACAATATCCTTCTTTAAAAATAAATTAATCAATCAAAAAACAGTACTTATAGGCTAACAACAATTAGGCTATAATAATAAATTAGGCCTAAATTTTTTTTATTTTTGTGATTGTTTTATACATCTTCATTCAATTTCATCTTTCAGCTAACACTCTCCCTACATATAAATTTCTGGTTCGAGTTTTTAATCGTTAATAAAATAATTTTTATTCAACCACTAAAATTCAAATATATTTTCTTAAACGTGTAGTGGATGACGCTATATATTAATACAGTTTTTCCAAATATTAATTCATTACTTAGATTTAATGGATTAATTTTAGTTGTATATGGGAGAAAAACATTTTACAAAAGGGTCAAGGTTTGCAATATGGTTATTTCGTCCCATTTGGCTTAAAATAAGTGATTAAACATAATCCTATGATTTCATTATACAGCCGTTTTTATTTTATGTGGTACAAGAGCTGTTTTAACGCGTAAGTTATGTTACTTTATATTAGTAGTAGGCCTAATTGTTTTAAAAAGAGTAACTAAAATAAAGAATGTCTTTATTGACCTAAGTAGGAATTGACTTTAAGATATATTTGTTAGAATTACTTTATTCCAAGCAGTTCTGAAACAAATAGCATTACGATATTAGAGAGACTAAGAGAGACCTACGAGACAGAAAATACACACAGAATGGACAAAATGCTTATATTATAAACATTTATCACTGCTTACTTTACTGCTTTAAACAACGAATTTAAAAAATAATGAAATATCTTTTTAATCTCTACTCGAATTATGAATTCAAATAAATGTTTCTTATTTGGTATTAAACATTTCCTTTATAAAAACGAATATTTTGTAATAACTGTATTCATAACCTAAGAATAGTTATAATTCTTAAAATTATTTAAACCCTAATTTTAAATAGAAATTTCTCATTTTGAAAAAAAATAATATATATTTTTTAATATTTAGCCATCTCACCTAAACACCAAAGAAAGTAAATATGACTTCTTATATATTTAATACATTTTGTTTTCTTATCAATTAAGAGCAACTGTCAATATATCAGGTTAGATAACTGGTTAGACCAACTGTTTTTGGTCAGGTTAGATCAGGTTATAATATACAATTGGAAATATGTGTACTTAAGTTTGATCACGTTAGGTCAAGTTAGCTTTGACCAATTGGAAGGGACTGTACTTATGTTTGGTCACATTAGGTCAGGTTAGCTTTGAACAATTGGAAGGGACTGTACTTATGTTTGGTCACATTAGGTCAAGTTAGCTTTGACCAATTGGAAGGGACTGTACTTATGTTTGGTCACATTAGGTCAGGTTAGCTTTGAACAATTGGAAGGGACTGTACTTATGTTTGGTCACATTAGGTCAAGTTAGCTTTGACCAATTGGAAGGGACTGTACTTATGTTTGGTCACATTAGGTCAGGATAGCTTTGAACAATTGGAAGGGACTGTACTTATGTTTGGTCACATTAGGTCAGGTTAGCTTTGAACAATTAGAAAGGACTGTACTTATGTTTGGTCACATTAGGTCAGGATAGCTTTGAACAATTGGAAGGGACTGTACTTATGTTTAGTCACATTAGGTCAAATTAGCTTTGACCAAATGTAAGGGACTGTACTTATGTTTGAATTAGGTCATGTTAGCTTTGAACAGTTGAAGGGAACTGTACTTATGTTTGGTCACATTATGTCAGGTTAGCTTTGACCAATTGGAAGGGACTGTACTTATGTTTGGTCACATTAGGTCAGGTTAGCTTTGAACAATTAGAAAGGACTGTACTTATGTTTGGTCACATTAGGTCAGGATAGCTTTAAACAATTGGAAGGAACTGTACTTATGTTTGGTCACATTAGGTCAGGTTAGCTTTGAACAATTGGAAGGGACTGTACTTATGTTTAGTCACATTAGGTCAAATTAGCTTTGACCAAATGTAAGGGACTGTACTTATGTTTGGTCACATTAAGTTAGGTTAGCTTTGAACAATTGGAAGGGACTGTACTTATGTTTGGTCACATTAGGTCAGGTTATCTTTGAACAATTGGAAGGGACTGTAGTTATGTTGGGTCACATTAGGTTTGGTTAGCTTTGAACAATATGTTGGGACTGTACTTATGTTTGGTCTCATTAGGTCAGGTTAGCTTTGAACAATATGTTGGGACTGTACTTATGTTTGGTCACATTAGGTCATGTTAGCTTTGAACAGTTGAAAGGAACTGTACTTATGTTTGGTCACATTAGGTCATGTTAGCTTTGACCAATTGGAAGGGACTGTACTTATGTTTGGTCACATTAGGTCATGTTAGCTTTGAACAGTTGAAAGGAACTGTACTTATGTTTGGTCACATTAGGTCATGTTAGCTTTGACCAATTGGAAGGGACTGTACTTATGTTTGGTCACATTAGGTCATGTTAGCTTTGACCAATTGGAAGGAACTGTACTTATGTTTGGTCACATTAGGTCATGTTAGCTTTGACCAATTGGAAGGGACTGTACTTATGTTTGGTCACATTAGGTCATGTTAGCTTTGAACAGTTGAAAGGAACTGTACTTATGTTTGGTCACATTAGGTCATGTTAGCTTTGACCAATTGGAAGGGACTGTACTTATGTTTGGTCACATTAGGTCATGTTAGCTTTGAACAGTTGAAAGGAACTGTACTTATGTTTGGTCACATTAGGTCATGTTAGCTTTGACCAATTGGAAGGGACTGTACTTATGTTTGGTCACATTAGGTCATGTTAGCTTTGAACAGTTGAAAGGAACTGTACTTATGTTTGGTCACATTAGGTCAGGTTAGCTTTGAACAATTGGAAGGGACTGTACTTATGTTTGGTCACATTATGTCAGGTTAGCTTTGAACAATTGGAAGGAACTGTACTTATGTTTGGTCACATTAGGTCTGGTTAGCTTTGAACAATATGTTGGGACTGTACTTATGTTTGGTCACATTAGGTCAGGTTAGCATTGAACAATATGTTGGGACTGTACTTATGTTTGGTCTCATTAGGTCAGGTTAGCTTTGAACAATATGTTGGGACTGTACTTATGTTTGGTTACATTAGGTCATGTTAGCTTTGAACAGTTGAAAGGAACTGTACTTATGTTTGGTCACATTAGGTCAGGTTAGCTTTGAACAATTGGAAGGAACTGTACTTATGTTGGGTCACATTAGGTCATGTTAGATTTGAACAATTGGAAGGGACTGTACTTATGTTTGGTCACATTAGGTCAGGTTAGCTTTGAACAATTGGAAGGAACTGTACTTATGTTTGGTCACATTAGGTCAAGTTAGCTTTGAACAACTGGAAGGGACTGTACTTATGTTTGGTCACATTAGGTCAAGTTAGCTTTGACCAATTGGAAGAGACTGTACTTATGTTTGGTCACAATAGGTCAGGTTATCTTTGAACAATTGGAAGGAACTGTACTTATGTTAGGTCAAATTAGGTCGGGTTAGCTTTGAACCACTGGAAGGGACTGTACCTATGTTTGGTCTTATTAGGTCAAGTTAGATTTGACTAATTGGAAGGGACTGTACTTATGTTTGGTCACATTAGGTCAAGTTAGCTTTGAACAACTGGAAGGGACTGTACTTATGTTTGGTCACATTAGGTCAAGTTAGCTTTGACCAATTGGAAGAGACTGTACTTATGTTTGGTCACAATAGGTCAGGTTATCTTTGAACAATTGGAAGGAACTGTACTTAAGTTGGGTCACATTAGGCCAGTTTAGCTTTGAACAATTGGAATGGACTGTACTTTATGTTTGTACACCATTAGGTCAGGTTATTTTTGAACAATTGAAAGGAACTGTACTTATGTTTGGTCAAATTAGGTCAGGTTAGCTTTGACCAATTGGAAGGGACTGTAATTATGTTTGGTTACATTAGGTCAAGTTAGCTTTGAACAATTGGAAGGAACTGTACTTAAGTTGGGTCACATTAGGTCAGGTTAGCTTTGAACAATTGGAAGGAAAATACTCTGTCGACAGCGCGGCGGTGAGCTGAACTAACACTGGAATAATGTGGCAGCCGGTTGGAACGGAAGGAAGGGAGAAACATTCAATGCATTTTGACATAAGGACACCCGATGCCGGGGTCAAGGCTACACTGGTTTGTTTGGTAGGGAAGTAGACATACTACGTGGACAGCGGCGGTGGTGAGCTGAACTAACACTGCAATAATGTGGCAGCCGGTTGGAACGGAAGGAAGGGAGAAACATTCAATGCATTTTGACATAAGGACACCCGATGCCGGGGTCAAGGCTACACTGGTTTGTTTGGTAGGGAAGTAGACATACTACGTGGACAGCGCGGCGGTGAGCTGAACTAACACTGAAATATTGTGGCAGCCGGTTGGAACAGAAGGAAGGGAGAAACATTCAATGCATTTTGACTAAAGGACAGGCGATGCCGGCGTCAAGACTACACTGGTTTGTTTGGTAGGGAAGTAGACATACTACGTGGACAGCGCGGCGGTGAGCTGAACTAACACTGAAATATTGTGGCAGCCGGTGGGAGCGGAAGGAAGGGAGAAACATTCAATGCATTTTGACATAAGGACACCCGATGCCGGCGTCAAGGCTACACTGGTTTGTATGGTAGGGAAGTAGACATACTACGTGCACAGCTCGGCGGTGAGCTGAACTAACACTGCAATATTGTGGCAGCCGGTTGGAACAGAAGGAAGGGAGAAACATTCAATGCATTTTGACATAAGGACACCCGATGCCGGCGTCAAGGCTACACTGGTTTGTTTGGTAGGGAAGTAGACATACTACGTGGACAGCGCGGCGGTGAGCTGAACTAACACTGAAATATTGTGGCAGCCGGTTGGAACAGAAGGAAGGGAGAAACATTCAATGCATTTTGACTAAAGGACAGGCGATGCTGGCGTCAAGACTACACTGGTTTGTTTGGTAGGGAAATAGACATACTACGTGGACAGCGCGGCGGTGAGCTGAACTAACACTGCAATAATGTGGCAGCCGGTGGGAGCGGAAGGAAGGGAGAAACATTCAATGCATTTTGACATAAGGACACCCGATGCCGGCGTCAAGGCTACACTGGTTTGTATGGTAGGGAAGTATACATACTACGTGCACAGCGCGGCGGTGAGCTGAACTAACACTGCAATATTGTGGCAGCCGGTTGGAACAGAAGGAAGGGAGAAACATTCAATGCATTTTGATATAAGGACACCCGATGCCGGCGTCAAGGCTACACTGATTTGTATGGTAGGGAAGTAGACATACTACGTGCACAGCGCGGCGGTGAGCTGAACTAACACTGCAATAATGTGGCAGCCGGTTGGAACAGAAGGAAAGGAGAAACATTCAATGCATTTTGACATAAGGACACCCGATGCCGGCGTCAAGGCTACACTGGTTTGTTTGGTAGGGAAGTAGACATACTACGTGGACAGCGCGGCGGTGAGCTGAACTAACACTGAAATAATGTGGCAGCCGGTGGGAACAGAAGGAAAGGAGAAACATTCAATGCATTTTGACATAAGGACACCCGATGCCGGCGTCAAGGCTACACTGGTTTGTTTGGTAGGGAAGTAGACATACTACGTGGACAGCGCGGCGGTGAGCTGAACTAACACTGAAATAATGTGGCAGCCTTTGGGAACAGAAGGAAGGGAGAAACATTCAATGCATTTTGATATAAGGACACCCGATGCCGGGGTCAAGGCTACACTGGTTTGTTTGGTAGGGAAGTAGACATACTACGTGCACAGCGCGGCGGTTAGCTGAACTAACACTGCAATAATGTGGCAGCCGGTGGGAGCGGAAGGAAGGGAGAAACATTCAATGCATTTTGACTAAAGGACAGGCGATGCTGGCGTCAAGACTACACTGGTTTGTTTGGTAGGGAAGTAGACATACTACGTGGACAGCGTGGCGGTGAGCTGAACTAATACTGCAATAATGTGGCAGCCGGTTGGAACAGAAGGAAGGGAGAAACATTCAATGCATTTTGATATAAGGACACCCGATGCTGGCGTCAAGGCTACACTGGTTTGTTTGGTAGGGAAGTAGATATACTACGTGCAGAGCGCGGCGGTGAGCTGAACTAACACTGCAATAATGTGGCAGCCATTGGGAACGGAAAGAAGGGAGAAACATGCAATGCATTTTGACTAAAGGACAGGCGATGCTGGCGTCAAGACTACACTGGTTTGTTTGGTAGGGAAGTAGACATACTACGTGGACAGCGTGGCGGTGAGCTGAACTAATACTGCAATAATGTGGCAGCCATTGGGAACGGAAAGAAGATAGAAACATTCAATGCATTTTTACATAAGGACACCCGATGCCGGCGCCCAGGCTACACTGGTTTGTATGGTAGGGAAGTAGACATACTACTTGGACAGCGCGGTGGTGAGCTGAACTAACACTGAAATATTGTGGTAGCCGGTGGGAACGGAAGGAAGGGAGAAACATTCAATGCATTTTGACATAAGTACACCCGATGCCGGCGTCAAGGCTACACTGGTTTGTTTGGTAGGGAAGTAGACATACTACGTGGACAGCGCGGTGGTGAGCTGAACTAACACTGCAATAATGTGGCAGCCGGTTGGAACAGAAGGAAGGGAGAAACATTCAATGCATTTTGACATAAGGACACCCGATGCCGGCGTCAAGGCTACACTGGTTTGTTTGGTAGGGAAGTAGACATACTACGTGCACAGCGCGGTGGTGAGCTGAACTAATACTGCAATAATGTGGCAGCCGGTTGGAACAGAATGAAGGGACAAACATTCAATGCATTTTGATATAAGGACACCCGATGCTGGCGTCAAGGCTACACTGGTTTGTTTGGTAGGGAAGTAGACATACTACGTGGACAGTGCGGTGGTGAGCTGAACTAACACTGCAATAATGTGGCAGCCGGTTGGAACAGAATGAAGGGACAAACATTCAATGCATTTTGATATAAGGACACCCGATGCTGGCGTCAAGGCTACACTGGTTTGTTTGGTAGGGAAGTAGACATACTACGTGCACAGCGCGGCGGTGAGCTGAACTAACACTGCAATAATGTGGTAGCCGGTTGGAACAGAAGGAAGGGAGAAACATTCAATGCATTTTGACATAAGGACACCCGATGCCGGCGTCAAGGCTACACTGGTTTGTTTGGTAGGGAAGTAGATATACTACGTGGACAGCGCGGCGGTGAGCTGAACTAACACTGCAATAATGTGGCAGCCGGTGGGAACGGAAGGAAGGGAGAAACATTCAATGCATTTTGACATAAGGACACCCGATGCCGGGGTCAAGGCTACACTGGTTTGTATGGTAGGGAAGTAGACATACTACGTGGACAGCTCGGTGGTGAGCTGAACTAACACTGCAATAATGTGGCAGCCGGTGGGAACGGAAGGAAGGGAGAAACATTCAATGCATTTTGACATAAGGACACTCGATGCCGGCGTCAAGGCTACACTGGTTTGTTTGGTAGGGAAGTAGACATACTACGTGGACAGCGCGGTGGTGAGCTGAACTAACACTGCAATAATGTGGCAGCCGGTGGGAACGGAAGGAAGGGAGAAACATTCAATGCATTTTGACATAAGGACACCCGATGCCGGCGTCAAGGCTACACTGGTTTGTTTGGTAGGGAAGTAGACATACTACGTGGACAGCGCGGTGGTGAGCTGAACTAATACTGCAATAATGTGGCAGCCATTGGGAACGGAAGGAAGGGAGAAACATGCAATGCATTTTGATATAAGGACACCCGATGCTGGCGTCAAGACTACACTGGTTTGTTTGGTAGGGAAGTAGACATACTACGTGGACAGCGTGGCGGTGAGCTGAACTAATACTGCAATAATGTGGCAGCCATTGGGAACGGAAAGAAGGGAGAAACATTCAATGCATTTTGACATAAGGACACCCGATGCCGGCGCCAAGGCTACACTGGTTTGTATGGTAGGGAAGTAAACATACTACTTGGACAGCGCGGTGGTGAGCTGAACTAACACTGAAATATTGTGGCAGCCGGTGGGAACGGAAGGAAGGGAGAAACATGCAATGCATTTTGACATAAGGACACCCGATGCCGGCGTCAAGGCTACACTGGTTTGTTTGGTAGGGAAGTAGACATACTACGTGGACAGCGCGGTGGTGAGCTGAACTAACACTGCAATAATGTGGCAGCCGGTGGGAACGGAAGGAAGAGAGAAACATTCAATTCATTTTGACATAAGGACACCCGATGCCAGAGTCAAGGCTACACTGGTTTGTTTGGTAGGGAAGTAGACATACTACTTGGACAGCGCGGTGGTGAGCTGAACTAACACTGAAATATTGTGGCAGCCGGTGGGAACGGAAGGAAGGGAGAAACATGCAATGCATTTTGACATAAGGACACCCGATGCCGGCGTCAAGGCTACACTGGTTTGTTTGGTAGGGAAGTAGACATACTACGTGGACAGCGCGGTGGTGAGTTGAACTAACACTGCAATAATGTGGCAGCCGGTGGGAACGGAAGGAAGAGAGAAACATTCACTGCATTTTGACATAAGGACACCCGATGCCGGCGTCAATTCTACACTGGTTTGTATGGTAGGGAAGTATACATACTACGTGCACAGCGCGGCGGTGAGCTGAACTAACACTGCAATAATGTGGCAGCCGGTGGGAACGGAAGGAAGGGAGAAACATTCAATGCATTTTGACATAAGGACACCCGATGCCGGGGTCAAGGCTACACTGGTTTGTATGGTAGGGAAGTAGACATACTACTTGGACAGCGCGGCGGTGAGCTGAACTAACACTGAAATATTGTGGCAGCCGGTGGGAACGGAAGGAAGGGAGAAACATTCAATGCATTTTGACATAAGGACACCCGATGCCGGCGTCAATTCTACACTGGTTTGTATGGTAGGGAAGTATACATACTACGTGCACAGCGCGGCGGTGAGCTGAACTAACACTGCAATATTGTGGCAGCCGGTGGGAACGGAAGGAAGGGAGAAACATGCAATGCATTTTGACATAAGGACACCCGATGCTGGCGTCAAGGCTACACTGGTTTGTTTGGTAGGGAAGTAGACATACTACTTGGACAGCGCGGCGGTGAGCTGAACTAACACTGAAATATTGTGGCAGCCGGTGGGAACGGAAGGAAGGGAGAAACATTCAATGCATTTTGACATAAGGACACCCGATGCCGGTGTCAAGGCTACACTGGTTTGTTTTTTAGGGAAGTAGACATACTACGTGGACAGCGCGGTGGTGAGCTGAACTAACACTGCAATAATGTGGCAGCCGGTGGGAACGGAAGGAAGGGAGAAACATTCAATGCATTTTGACATAAGGACACCCGATGCCGGTGTCAAGGCTACACTGGTTTGTTTTTTAGGGAAGTAGACATACTACGTGGACAGCGCGGTGGTGAGTTGAACTAACACTGCAATAATGTGGCAGCCGGTGGGAACGGAAGGAAGGGAGAAACATTCAATGCATTTTGACATAAGGACACCCGATGCCGGTGTCAAGGCTACACTGGTTTGTTTTTTAGGGAAGTAGACATACTACTTGGACAGCGTGGTGGTGAGCTGAACTAACACTGAAATATTGTGGCAGTTAGCAATAAGCCGATTTTTTTGCAGATAACCGGGAGCAGATCCTTTATCTTGATGGGATTCACGTTCGACTGCTCCATTCGGCTACGAACTGTACGAATAAGGGTATCAATGTGCTATCTACCTCCATGGATAATAAAAGCGCCACACTTCAATTTCTCATTGTCGAGTTTGCAACGGCCAAAATGACAGATCCAAGAAATATGGCAATAGTACAGAATATGTAACTAGGCCAAAGTGTTTTATATTAAAATATTTTATGATATAAAAAATGGTATATATAGGGAAAAGAAATGTAAACAGATTTACTTAAAACTGAATTAGACAAACTGTGAGTGTTAAAATATACTATCAACAAACATAACTCTAAATAGGCCAAAACCTAATCGACCGGTTTAAATTAAATAGTAAAAGTGTAGTTAGTGGAACCAGGCCAAAGCACCTAATATTTAATAAATTTGGACTAAATAAACTAGAGAATAGTAAATAATAGACTAAAAAAGAGTAGACAGACTAATTTAGACATAGAATGAAAAATTGTGATCAGTGATTGTGATATCTTAAGCAAAACTATAACTTAAAAGGGGTTAGCCTAAATAACGGGTGCCAATAGGACGGTAATGTGTAGCCTATGGAACCAGGCCAAAAGGCATAATATTACAACAATTTTAACAAAATATAATAATGAATAGTGAATATAAGAATAAGAAGTGTAAGGAGAGTAACTTAGGCCTAGTTAGGGAAAATTGTAATTCTTTAAAGGTAATAATCGTAATATAAAATGATATAGCCTAGAATTGAGGTTGGGAGTAAACTTTATTTGATTCGGTTTCAAAACGTGTAGAGATTGTTTATAAAATCTTGCCAGAGAGGAAACATCGCTGCCGTCGTAATTTGATATACAAAAAGGAACAGTAAATTAAATAAATTAGAAGAAATATAAACAAATAAATTATTAAAATAAATGTTAAAAAATTAAAATAAAGCATTGGAATAAAAAAAGACTTTCATACAAATCGAGAAGAAATAAGTAGAGTTAATAGAAGTAGAATGGTTTGGAGATTAAAAATGAATAATACGGTTACCATGGTAACGGAATTCCCGTTGGTTTAAAATTTAAGATGGACTAATGACTAGGAGTTTGATCTTTGGAGAAGAACGGTGAACACCGCCTAAGGACAATCATAGACCCAACGCCTTTTTTGATCGAATACAAGGCCTAATCAATGCTATCCGACCTGTGTTGTCCCTTGATCCGCCAAGTACTTTTACCAACTGACTACAACTTAAGGGCTCAGGCCTAATCCGCTCAGCAGTAACTTGACTCTGGAAGGAAGTGAAGCTGTGGTTCGCTTCCGCTTAGCCCGCATTGGCCTCGCTGCTGATGTAGCCTGCCCATTGTGCCCATAAATTTGTCCGTTGCCTTCCTGAGCCAACACTTATTTCTCAGTCCTTTGGCGCTTTTTCTCTTCATTTATGTTAGGACAAGTTATTTTCTCTTACGTTCTGTTTTTCCCCATTACATGTAGTCTAACGCCTCCATAAATGAGTTCTTAAGTCCTTTTAAGGAGCGGTCGCTTTTACCTTCGAACAGTTTCAATGACGCGAGCACCCGTCTACGAAGCCTATAAGAAACCAGGCCAAGTCTGTAGCATGATCGACGCCTGTAGAGTTTCACATGTTACTGGATCCGGTTCCGACGCCAAGTAGACGAGCGTTTAAACAAAGCTATAGCAAATATTATTCCGCCTCCCATTGCCCATGTGCTTGTATGAATCAGCAGTTCTGATGACGTCTTCATTGTGCCCGACACGTTATAATGAATACACACGATTCAAAGTGATAATATTGTCAGAGAAAACATCGGGTGCCGAACATTTTCTTATTCATGAACAACAAATCTCAATAGAAAAAGCACAGGGAGCAATCTTTGATATTTCAGGTGAATGGCGAGGGGGAGATTGTTTTCAAAGACTGATACAGGAGACGGTGTTGTGTGTGTGTGTGTTTCTTGTATGACTATACTTTATAGTACTGTTGTATTTCGTTCACCAATACACACTAACTACCATTAGTTAGTCCTACTCCTCGATTCTCGTTTCGAAAAATAATAACGCAGAGGCCTAAAGGTTTTACACACGCACATGCACGCCTATTTTTATTTATTTAGTTTAGTTTAATTTTACAATTGGGTTCTTTACTGTGTCTAAGTGAAAACAAATGAAGGCTTTCGTAGCTGAAAGATAACGTAAAATATAAAAAGACCTGTCATCCATTACCCCTCTACTCTCGAATTCTGTTCAGATTGTCTAACATTGATCGGGGAATAGATTTGGGAAAACTGAGCCGAAGAAAGGAAAGGTGCCTGAGATGGTCACAGGCATAGATACAGGCCATAGACACAGCTAAGCCTGTGCCTGGTAAAACCCAGTGAAATTCGTACCCAGAAAGCACTAAACTTCTCATAGCCATACAACCAGAAATAGGCCTATATATATATATATATATATATATATATATATATATATATATATATATATATATATATATCACATCACAACCCCCGGTCAGTGATGATACTATCAATCTTTGAAAGTGAACTCGCATAAATAGCAAGTAAGATTCTTGTTTAAGTACATATAGTGAAAGTGATAAGTGAATACAAGAAAACAGTGCTAAATGACAAAAGTAAATTTTAAAACAAGCGTGTTTAAATAATCAGTTTATAATTAGGCCCTATCGTAAATTTTATTAGTTTCGGACTTTCTATGTTATTTTATGTGATTTAAATAATTACAAGTTATTATCGATCTTCAAGCCAAGCTTGAATCCACTTATTCAAGCTTTTGAAGGCACGATATTGATTACAAACATATCTCATTTACCACAACGGGATGTTTAAACTGGGGTTATTCGGCTAAGCCCAGATAGCGGGAAAGGAACCTGAAACACCCCTATATATCATGAAGCTATATAGTAGGTTAGAACAGCAATAGCGTAAGGAAGGAGAAGGTATGTGCACGAGAAGAGTGTGACGAATAATATCCCACAATAGAACATGTATAGAGTTAGAATAAATACGTCTATCTACCTTGTTGCTTGAGCATGTTATGGTTGGCAGCTCTAGCGTACGCCATCATCTGAAACAGAGAGCATTGGTTAGTGACACTTGACCATTAGACTACCTACCACCGTTCACATCTGGCGATTCAGCTCTACTTTTGAGAGCATCCTCCTGACCGAGACCCTCTGGGTAGCCTCTTTGGGAAATTAGCTCGATCCATCTGAAGTGTAGATATAGTCAGATTGCCTCGGCTCTGAAATGGCTTTAAATAGTGTTATGGGGGTGGATAACCTTTAGGGTTGTATCGATTGTGTTGCGTTCTGGGGCGGTGTTTTTGGATGTGATGTGTTGTGTTGTGTTGTGTTGCGTTCTGTAGCGGTGTTTTGTGATGTGATGTGTTGTGTTATGTTGTGTTGTGTTCTGTAGTGGTGTTTTGGATGTGATGTGATGTGTTGTGTTCTGTAGCGGTGGTTTGTGATGAGATGTGTTGTGTTGTGTTCTGTAGCGTTGGTTTGTTAGATGATGTGTTGTGTTGTGTTGTGTTGCGTTCTGTAGCGGTTTTTTGTCATATGATGTGTTGTGTTGCGTTATGTAGCGGTGGTTTGTGATGTGATGTGTTGTGTTGTGTTGTGATGCGTTCTGTAGCGGTAGTTTGTGATGTGATGTGTTGTGTTATGTTCTGTAGCGGTTTTTTGTCATATGATGTGTTGTGTTGTGTTGTGTTATGATGCGTTCTGTAGCGGTGGTTTGTGATGTGAATTGTTGTGTTGTGTTTGTTGCGTTCTGTATCGGTGTTTTGTGATGTGATGTGTTGTGTTGAGTTGAGTTGCGTCCTGTAGCGGTGTTTTGGATGTGATGTGATGTGTTGTGTTCTGTAGCGGTGGTTTGTGATGAGATGTGTTGTGTCGTGTCGGGTTCTGTAGCGGTGGTTTGGGATGTGATGTGTTGTGTTGCGTTCTGTAGCGGTGGTTTGTGATGAGATGTGTTGTATCGTGTCGGGTTCTGTAGCGGTGGTTTGTGATGTGATGTGTTGTGTTGCGTTCTGTAGCGGTGGTTTGTGATGAGATGTGTTGTGTCGTGTCGGGTTCTGTAGCGGTGGTTTGTGATGTGATGTGTTGTGTTGCGTTCTTTAGCGGTGTTTTGTGATGTGATGTGTTGTGTTGTTTGGTTGTGTTGGGGTGAATTGTGTCGTGTTCTGTAGTGGTAGTTTGTGATGTGTTGTGTTGTGTTGGAGAGAATTGTGTCCTGTTCTGTAGCGTCGGTTTGTGATGTGTTGTGTTGTGTTGCGTTCTGTAGCGGTGTTTTGTGATGTGATGTTTTGTGTTGTTTGGTTCTGTTGGGGTGAATTGTGTCGTGTTCTGTAGTGGTGTTTTGTAATGTGATGTGTTGTGTTGTGTTGTGTTGCATTTTGTAGCGGTGGTTTGTGATGTGATGTGTTCTGTTGTGTTGTGTTGCGTTCTGTAGCGGTGGTTTGTGATGTAATATGTTGTGTTGTGTTGCGTTCTGTAGCGGCGTATTGAGATGTGATGTGTTGTGTTGTGTTGTGTTGGTTGTGTTGTGTTGTATTGTGTTGCGTTCTGTAGCGATGTTTTGTGTTGTGTTGTGTTGTTTGGTTGTGTTGTGTTGCGTTCTGTAGCGGTGTTTTGTGATGTGATGTGTTGTGTTGTGTTCCGTTCTGTAGCGGTGGTTTGTGATGTGATGTGTTGTGTTGTGTTGCGTTCTGTAGCGGTGTTTTGTGATGTGATGTTTTGTGTTGTTTGGTTGTGTTGGGGTGAATTGTGTCGTGTTCTATAGTGGTGGTTTGTGATGTGTTGTGTTGTGTTGCGATCTGTAGCGGTGTTTTGTGATGTGATGTTTTGTGTTGTGTTGTGTTGCGTTCTGTAGCGGCGTTTTGAGATGTGATGTGTTGTGTTGTTTGGTTGTGTTGGGGTGAATTGTGTCGTGTTCTATAGTGGTGGTTTGTGATGTGTTGTGTTGTGTTGCGTTCTGTAGCGGCGTTTTGAGATGTGATGTGTTGTGTTGTGTTGTGTTGTGTTGGTTGTGTTGTGTTGTATTGTGTTGCGTTCTGTAGCGGTATTTTGTGATGTGATGTGTTGTTTTGTGTTGTGTTGCGGTCTTTAACGGTGTTTTGTGATATGATGTGTTGTGTTGTGTTCCGTTCTGTAGCGGTGGTTTGTGATGTGATGTGTTGTGTTGTGTTGCGTTCTGAATCGGTGGTTTTATGATGTGATGTGTTGTGTTGCATTCTGTAGCGGTGGTTTGTGATGTGATGTGTTGTGTCGTGTTGCGTTCTGTAGCGGTGTTTTGTGATGTGATGTTTTGTGTTGTTTGGTTGTGTTGGGGTGAATTGTGTCGTGTTCTGTAGTGGTGTTTTGTGATGTGATGTTTTGTGTTGTTTGGTTGTGTTGGGGTGAATTGTGTCGTGTTCTATAGTGGTGTTTTGTGATGTGATGTTTTGTGTTGTTTGGTTGTGTTGGGGTGAATTGTGTCGTGTTCTATAGTGGTGGTTTGTGATGTGTTGTGTTGTGTTGCGTTCTGTAGCGGTGTTTTGTGATGTGATGTTTTGTGTTGTTTGGTTCTGTTGGGGTGAATTGTGTCGTGTTCTGTAGTGGTGTTTTGTAATGTGAAGTGTTGTGTTGTGTTGTGTTGCATTTTGTAGCGGTGGTTTGTGATGTGATGTGTTGTGTTGTGTTGTGTTGCGTTCTGTAGCGGTGGTTTGTGATGTAATATGTTGTGTTGTTTGGTTGTGTTCTGTAGCGGTGGTTTGTGATGTGATGTGTTGTGTTTTTTGGTGTTGGTTGTGTTGTGTTGCATTCTGTAGCGGTGGTTTGTGATGTGATGTGTTCTGTTGTGTTGTGTTGTGTTGCGTTCTGTAGCGGCGTTTTGTGATGTGATGTGTTCTGTTGTGTTGTGTTGTGTTGCGTTCTGTAGCGGTGTTTTGTGATGTGATATGTTGTGTTGTTTGGTTGTGTTGGGGTGAATTGTGTGGTGTTCTGTAGCGGTGGTTTGTGATGTGATGTGTTTTGTTTTGTTGTGTTGCGTTCTGTGGCGGTGGTTTGTGATGTGATGTGTTGTGTTGTGTTGTGTTGCGTTCTGTAGCGGTGGTTTGTGATGTGATAAGTTGTGTTGTTTTGCGTTGTGTTGGTTTTGTGTATTGTGTTGTGATTTGTTGCGTTTGTTGTTTGGATATGTTGGGGTGTATTGTGTCGTGTTTTGTTTTATTGTTTGTTGTGCTGTGTTGTGTTATGTCTGTTTGTGTTCTGTTTGTTGGTTGTGTTGTGTTGGTTATGTGTATTGTGTTGTGATTTGTGGTGTTTGTTGTTTTTTTGTGTTGGGGTGTATTGTGTGGAGTTTTGTTTTATTGTTTGTTGTGCTGTGTTGTGTTATGTCTGTAGAGCTGTGTTTGATGGGTTTTCACCTGTTGGGTTGTAGGCCGACATTATTGTATTGCCTTGTATGACCGTGACAGATTTCTACCAAACACCTCTTATACAATCACAATTTTTATAATATATTTTACAAAACTATTTCTGTTTATTTAAAAAAAAAAAATTTAATGTGAGATCATTTCTAAGGCTAATTCAACTAAATTGAAACATATTTTTACTTGTAAATGTGTTAAAGGTTTAGGCCTACTTAATTTCTTGCTACTCAAATATATTTGTGACTTTCTACATCATAAAGATAATTACAGTTCACCTCGAAAATTGTAGGTGGCGTGGTCTTTCCGACCGTGGGTCTTCCGACCACAGACACAGGCGTGGTCTTTCCGACCGTGGGTCTTCCGACCACAGACACAGGCGTCGTCTTTCCGACCGTGGGTCTTCCGACCACAGACACAGGCGTCGTCTTTCCGACCGTGGGTCTTCCGACCACAGACACAGGCGTGGTCTTTCCGACCGTGGGTCTTCCGACCACAGACACAGGCCTGGTCTTTCCGATCACAAAAATTTCATCCGTGGGAGTTCCAAACAATAACAAAACCACGTGGAGTTTCCTAACATTCAATTCACTACTCCACAATAGTGATGTGACGAGTCGAGTATTTTAATCGTAAGGTATCGAGTCAACAGAGTATCGAGTCGACTCGATTCCTATACTACGATACTCGAATATCGACTCGGTCAAATAGTTTACGAATTCCAAAATTAGCAGGTAGCAGCTGAAACGGCCAATTTAGCAAGTTTAAACGGCGATTTAATCGAGTCGACGAAACACTCGACTCATCACAACACTTTGAAAAATATCCCTTCACATTTTATCCAGGCTTAGGACTGGCTACGTAGGTCTATAGCGCAAACATAGGCATGTTTAAATATTTTTCTTTAGCAAATGATTAAACACTCTTGTCGTATTTTAACGATATAATTGTATTATTTTACATTACTATACAGCATGTATAGTGTATAGTTGTTTAAATTGTTTCGAACAACTATCAAATGTCCCATCCATAAAAATTGTGTCATTTTCACACAGGAGTTTCTCCGCTTCTCTACATCCAAACACAAGCATTCTTTTGCCAGGAACAAACCTGCGAATATTGTTTATGTTAGTAGACCTTTATAGCCTATAGGAAGAGTGGTGACAGATCGGAAATCCCACGTCTCAAACCCGAACGGTAGGATACGCCACAGCAGCAGGTGTTCAAACAATAGGATCGCAAATACCACGGTCGGAAAACCCACGTAGCCAAAATATAAAATAAGATGATAACGATTCATTAGATTTATTTTAACATTTAGGTTTACTCAAACGTTTATGACGATTTGTGTTTTGAAACACAAGACAAAATTAATAGCGGATTGTTAGCAACATCATTTCTGATGCAAATTATTAATTTATTAGGCATTTATTTACCGTACCCACATGTACGATTTTAGTGAAACATATTATACTGACCGACGCAGAACGTCCACAGGGATACGAAAAAAATTATTACAACTCTCGCTCATGCCCCAAAAATTAATAATTTTGGAAAATTGTAATCCCCCCATATGTGGTGCTAATAGTGCTGGTAAAAATGCACATTACCTACCCTCATTACAATGCTTATAAAACGAATCAAAAACATGTTCAGAAGCTATATTGGTAATTATTGTTTGTTATTGCCACGGAAGGTTAATTTTATATAGTTTACCTATGAAGTATCCAGTCAGGATAGATTTGGTTATAATTTTATACGTTTAACAAAATGTATACATGTAAGGCTAGAATAGAAATCACGTGACGTCACCTGGCAAAAGTATTATTCCTGGAAGTAGATGTCTAATTAGGTAATAAAATTACAGCCAAATCTATCCTAACTGGAAACTTTATAGCTATATATAAATAAACGTATACGTAGTATGGCGCGCTGTTAATACGCGTACGCAGTACTTCTGACTACTCCGCAATGAATTTTTTACCCAACTTTAATTACATAAAATGTTATTTATTTCCCTGAGCGAGAGTTATCGTTATTTTATTCGTACCCCTGATGACTTTCTGCGTCGGCAGATATATAAGTTTTTTAAAATCCTAAAATCCTACACGTGGGCACGGGAAATAAATACCAATTATTGTTGTATATACGCAAATTGAGATAATTTAAAGGTTTTACAATAAACTAACATTGTTCAAATGGACGATGGGTTATCTATGTATCAATAATTTATTTTAATAAAAATTACAGTTATTAGGCTGAAATATTTAGGCCAATGGTAAATTATTTAAGCCTATCTTAAATAGTAGTACGGTAGGTTTCGTTCTGTTCAGGTGGCTAACCTGCATGCCTACGTGACTTTATCTTCGTAGGCAAATATCTGCTTAAATATCCAGGTATTTCTAGGCATAATTTAGATGGTTTGTTTAAACTTTTTCAAAAATACGTTACTAACTTGACAATAAAAAATTAACAGCCTAGCTTATAAAATTAGAAAGTAAGTTTTAGTAGGCCTATCTAAGCTACGTTTTAAAAAGGATGAAATTTGAATATTTTTGGAAAATCATTTGTTATAGAGTAACTTTTTGTAATATAAATTATCAACTTATTTAGGCCTACATTCTAATAAAATACAGATTACGTTAGATAGTTTTCTGTATTTTTTGTATTTTTTTGAAATGTAGGCCTATACAATAATTTTAAAATTTACATATAGGCTACAGTAGACCTACACGAAATACGGTATTTCTGTACAGTTGTACTGATATTCCAAAATAATAACCAGAAATAATTGTTAACACGTAACGTAAGACGTATTCCCCACACTGTCTATAGACATCGTGTGCTCCGCTATTTTCTTTCAAAGTATTTTCCATGTTCAGATAATTGACGTTTCGGATAATTGAAGTTTGGATAAACGACACCCAACTGTATAAATAAAAACAAAAATATGATGAATTGTTAAAACTTCCTGAAACAGGGATTACCATGGCTGTTGATCGTAGGTAACTTCCTGGAAATAAACTCCTCTCGAAGACAATTGTCTAACCTCTACACACTTACGCACGTACTGGTAAATCCAGGGGAATGGTAAAATACATGGTTACGTTGGAGACGGCCTGGTACTGAGATTAGTTTTATGCAATACGGGCAGGCTATATGAAATGATAACAGTACAATTAATATTTCCAATAATAACAAAACCGCCAACTGTTAATAATAATATACTTAGACCTAAACAGTGGCGGAACATATGCGCAGTCTTACTCCCTTTAACTAGAATCTAGTTTGTAACTTCTTGTGTGCAAGATTGTGTTTTGTAACAAGACCCTCTGATGATGATGACATGGTCATCGAAATGTGCATAAGGGTTTAATCTTAAGTAACTTGTTTTATTTGTTATTTTTGATTATTTTTGTGGTATTGGGGTTCTTTTCAATATTTTTATTATAATAGTTTTTTCTTAGCTGCGTAGTTTTACCCCACCTTACTCTAATAGTAAAAATATTAGCCGTAATAATAACACTGCCTACTGTGACAGTATGCATTTCACCACTTCTATAAAATTATAGATTTTGTTTTGTTCCGCTAATTACACAAAAGACTTATTAGAGAGACTTGCATTACAAAAGTTCAAGGTTAACTGCCTTAGGCCTACTAGTAGTTACGTTTGCATTATTTTACACGTGTTGGATGCAGGTTGCCCCGTTATCATTTTTGGGAGGAGAAAAAATTGATTAATCTACATTTTTTTATCGAAATAACAGTAGTAAGAGACTATTTTTAAATAATTTATACATTGGATATCATTTTATATAATTGTTAGCTGTATTGTAATTTTTAAATGAATTCGTCAGATGCAAGAGGAACAACTGTGAATTTATATAAAATAATATCGGCAATCTACTGTCATAACCAAATGGGGTAGATGACATTGATAAAAAATTTCAGTTATAATTTTTTATTTAATATTAATGCCATCCTATCATTTCAAATTAATCTGACAAAAAGTTCGTCACGATTCTTTTGGTTAGGAGGGCAGTTCGGGGATACTCTACATGCGCCTTTGAGGGAGATGAAGTTTCAAAGTTTCATTCTTTTTTCAAAAAAACAAAATTCTAAAGCTCAAAGTACAAAAAACAAGAGAATTTTAAATGATCATACTCTATGAAACCAAAAACATTTACAAAATGGTCTGGACTTAATCTCATCTTGTTTTATGAAAGCAGTAGACCTACGTAGCCATTTTTATATTTTGCTCATATTTAGACCCTTCTCGATGATTTATTATTTTTTTAAATAGCCAATATCGCCGGATGCAGTAAAAAAAAAAATTGAAGAAATATGCCATGGCTAGACTAAGGTTTACAATCACAATACCTGACAGGTTACATTCACACATAAATGATTGGCTATTAAAACTGTCTAAAGGCCTATAATAAGTTAAAATGTGCTACATTTAGTTAGTCTAACTGGAAACCAGCAGATAGATTGATGTTTGAACAGTAATAGACCTATTATTTGTCCATCTTCAGCTTAAAGTTTTGTTGCTAGGCCTACCTTGATTTAGATACGCTTTATTTACAATCATTCAAATATAGGACTGTAGGGCTATCTAGCAAATATTAGGTTAACCATCAACAGCGGTTTTAGTTTATTTAAATTATAATTTATAGATTAAAGTGATCATAAAAGTGGTACAATATTTTCCTTTATAATAAAATAAAAATACCTTCCTTTCATACGTTGGAAGCTTCCAGAAACCTGATTTCACTATTGCTTAAGGTCTAAGCCTCTCAACAAAAGCATGAAAAATAGTTTTTCCCTCGATAATAACACCATGGGAATAATATCTTTGCAAAACATTTATTATTTAAATAGATAGTTTTTGTATAGGCCTAATAGACCAATGCTCTATCTCCGTTTTACAACTAATTTAGGCCCACACATGTAAAATTTGCCTCCTTAATAGGCCTACTTGCATTTTTAATACATAGACTAAATGTTATAAAACTTATCTGAATCCATTGAAAAATGTGGACATTTAAATTTATATTGAAAATAACTGTTCACACAACTTCTCAAACTCTACTTTCTACAAAACGTTCAACGTCAAAGTGAAACATACAGATTTGAATTTAAAAGTGTAAAATGCAAAGGGATCGAGCAGTGGCGTGTGTGGTGAGCAATGCTGGACCCACAGTTACTCCAGTTTTTAAAGCACATTATTTGTTTTATATGTATTTCTTCTTTTCTGTAAACACAATTATTTATTGCACAAGAATGGGAGGAAGTCCCGGCCAATGAGACGTGAGTAGGTGTGGCCTAAAGTGCTAGATTGGGCGGGGGCGTCGTTGTCACGAAAGAGGGGGCGCAGATGCTCTGCTCGTCCAGTGTGCGTGCACTACTCCGCCAGGCCACTCCACCACAAAATGTTGAAAATATTTATTGTTGTTCTGTTTATGACGATTTAATAAACAAAAACATTGCACGGTGGGATTTTTTATTCGCGTTTAATTGTTTTCGTTATCATTGTTCGTTGCAAGGTGTTTTTGTTTGTGTGTTTTTCGCCCTTTTTTAAAATTTAACCTGATCAACGCATTAGGAAAACTGGATCTGCATCAAAGGACGACCGACCACTTTATCCGGTAAGTGTCTTGTAACATTTTGTCTACAATAGGGTTTTAATTTATCTGATAATAAATTAGCTCATTATTCTACTGATCTGTTAGATAGTGTTGTAAACTGGTAGTCTAAGTGCTAGTTACCTTGTAGGCCTATAACTTAATGCTGAAAATATGAAGACCACTATTCCAATTCTTAAATGTTTACGGTACACATTTCAAAGTGATTTAATACCAAGCATTATTGTTTTTCACTTTTATTTTACAAATGTTGGGCCATTCGGACCTACTAATGTGGTAAATTTAGTCTAAATGTTCTATTTTCTGATCATTAACAGTCTTATTTACAATTATTTATTATAAAATATATTTTAATAATATTACAATATTTTTGTAAAACATAATTTTACAATATCAGTTTATTGTAAAAATAAAAATTATACTTTTTTTGAGTAATAAAATATAGGCTAATAATGCGTCAATTTGCGTTGACTCCTAGATATAGGCTATAAGCTACTCCAAGATATAGGCTATAGGTAGTTTTTTGCCTCTTATTAAAATTGGTAAAAAACGACTAATTAGGTTTAAATCCAAATACGCCAGGAACATCCTCAGATCTAACGAACAAGCGTAGTCTATATTGGGTTAGTCGTTAGATCTAATATTGATTTAGAGGTAATAATAAAAGTTAAGGAATGTTCAGTTAAAAAAGAGGTTTCATTATTTCTCACACACATAGGCCTATATATATATATATATATATATATATATATATATATATATATATATATATATATATTATAAAACATCATAGGTTATTCAAATACAAGAATATTTATTAATTTATATCCAAAGCTTTTCGTTGGCAAACAGTACCAACATCATCAGGAATTCCTGATGATGTTGGTACTGTTTGCCAACGAAAAGCTTTGGATATAAATTAATAAATATTCTTGTATTTAAATAACCTATGTTGTTTTAAATTATTAAACAAGAAAACGTATTATATATATATATATATATATATATATATATATATATAAGTCAAAATACAAATAAGAGAATTATAATTGAATTTACAATTCAAAGCTTTTCGTTGGCTAACAGTACCATCATCAGGAATATTAAACAATTGTTTAATATTCCTGATGGTGTTGGTACTGTTACCCAACGAAAAGCTTTGAATTGAATTCAATTATAATTCTTGTATTTGTATTTTGACTTATGTTCTTTATTAATACACAAGAATACATATTGCGATATATATATATATATATATATATAAAATATATAATTATAATTATATATATATAATTTATATTATATAGACCTATATATATATATATATATATATATATATATATATATATATATATATATATATATATAATTATTATTAATATATATAGGCTATAGATATTAAACAAGATTGCATAAACTAATTTTCCTTACCATAGGACCTAGGCCTATAGATTACTCATTATGTTTTAGTAGTTTTCTACCTCGGGTTTCTTTACTTTGTGTTTACTAGTAAAGAATATTACAAATTTCAAATTCTTGAAAGAATGTTTACACAAATACAATGCTGTTGAAACCATTTCAATATTTTTGAAAGAGAAATATTAGAAATTTCAATAATAATCGAGCAACATCAATCTATTAGGCTGGGCCTAACTTAGTCAAGCAGAGAAATAAAATGGATGGATCTTTCAATGTATCAAGGCTAACGTTTTGGTAAGATTAACTTCCATAACATTATGCAGGCCTACCAACCACTTAATAATGAAAAACTTTACGGTTCGAATCACTGTCAATATTTGGACTGATTGAATGGTTTGATTGCATCAACAATGAGAACTGAATGTGCGCTATTAGGATACAAATTTGGTATTGCTACAGGAAAATAGACTATTGTTATAAATTTTATTAATGACAACATTTTTTTACGTTTTATAAAGTATTTTTTTAAAACTATTTTGCGTTTAGTCTATGGGATAATTTACTTTTGTATTTATTTTGTTCATTGAATAAACTAAAATTTAGGAATTATTTTAAATAACTTATAGTGTTTCTTCTTGTCCAAGTAATATAATGAAGGAACGAAATCGACTCTCGGAGCTTAGCCTCACTTTACGGCTTATTAGGCCCAAATAAAACTCGGACTATCATAATGAAACTATTGTGTGTGTGGCAAATAAAGCGTAGATCCTTCGAGCATTCCATATCAAATTAACCTAAACTTAGGCTTACTACCTGACTTATCTATGTTGACATTACGTATAATAGGCCTATTAGGAATCTAATCTAAACCTACATAGGCTACTATAGGCCTATAGCGATGTAGGAATAACATTGCCATTGTTCCTCGTTATGACATTACAGCCTACAAACCTACATAGGCTAGTATAGGCCTATAGCGATGTAGGAATAACATTGCCATTGTTCCTTGTAATGACATTACAGCCTACAAACCTACATAGGCTACTATAGGCCTATAGCGATGTAGGAATAACATTGCCATTGTTCCTTGTAATGACATTACAGCCTACAAATCTACATAGGCTAGTATAGGCCTATAGCGATGTAGGAATAACATTGCCATTGTTCCTCGTTATGACATTACAGCCTACAAACCTACATAGGCTAGTATAGGCCTATAGCGATGTAGGAATAACATTGCCATTGTTCCTTGTAATGACATTACAGCCTACAAACCTACATAGGCTACTATAGGCCTATAGCGATGTAGGAATAACATTGCCATTGTTCCTTGTAATGACATGCCTATAGCGATGTAGGAATAACATTGCCATTGTTCCTTGTAATGACATTACAGCCTACAAACCTACATAGGCTAGTATAGGCCTATAGCGATGTAGGAATAACATTGCCATTGTTCCTTGTAATGACATTACAGCCTACAAACCTACATAGGCTACTATAGGTCTATAGCGATGTAGGAATAACATTGCCATTGCTCCTTGTAATGACATTAGAGCCTACAAACCTACATAGGCTAGTATAGGCCTATAGCGATGTAGGAATAACATTGCCATTGTTCCTTCTAATGACATTACAGCCTACAAACCTACATAGGCTACTATAGGCCTATAGCGATGTAGGAATAACATTGTCAATCTGTGGATTTTATTGTACAGAACCTATAAACAGGTTAACCACTTATTAGTAAGGTTGGGCAAGAAGTTAATTTGTTTAATAGACCTATAAAGGTTAACAATATCAATGAAATGTAGACCTATGTTGAAATAATGATTCCTGACAATATAATTAGTCCCTAAAATTAAACAACTTTAAATAAAGAATCTACTTAACAAAATGTTCAATCTAAGCTATAACAATTAATTATCATAACTTGAATAAGCTGTAATACTGTCAAAGATGTAGCTTATAAAGGGGAAAATATAATAGCAAACTATGTAAACAGAATAATTACAAATGCCAAACAGGTTTCTAGAACAAGTAGGGTTTATATTGCTTATTCCTACAGTTATGTAACTTTTTATATTTGGGGTTAGTAAAGAATAAGCTTTTCAGGCCAGTATTTTGAAAATATTTATTTTAAAACAGGACCTCTCATTTTCAAGCCGATATATTTTTACATTCGTCGTCATCCATTAATAGGCCCTTTGCAACTTGAAGTACATTAATAGGCCTTTTTGGAACTTCAAGTACATTAATAGGCCTTTTGCAACTTGAAGTACATTAATAGGCCCTTTGAAACTTGAAGTACATTAATAGGCCCTTTGCAACTTGAAGTACCAGAAATTTAAATTAATTAAAGTTTGCCTATAAATTAGATAGATCCAGATTCAAATACTCTGAAAGTTGACAATTTAACTAATTATTAAGTTATAAAAGATCGCTAAGTTTTTCCTTTGGCATCATCGGTTTATATAGGCCTATGCACATTATATGCTATTAATGGACTGGACATAGTATAGGCATATAGCCTGTAGGCTATAACTTGTAGGCTAATACAAATTTAAAAACCATTTGGGTTGGCGTTATAGGCCTATTATGTTTGTAAATAGCAGAGGTGTTACTCGTAAAATACATTTTTTACTCCATGCCACACCCACATGCACAATCATTTCACAAATTGTAAAACGTAAAATGAGCCAAATGATCCCCCCGAGTAAAAACACATTCGTCTACCGTCTCGCCAAAATAGCGTCCTGCCAAATGCCAGAACCCAATCCTCAGACCGAGCCCCATAGCAAAGCCCTCTCCCCATATCCTAGACACGCGATGCATAACCTATGGAGTTACCAGACCGATCTTTTTATGACAGTCTGACTGATAAACCAATAGGTTTCATTTTATCTGTTCAATGTAAACTCAGAAATTTGCTCTATAAAACCATTATAGAAATGGTATAACATTAGCGTTGCAGCCGTATTGCCCTATAAAATGCTACATTAGGACGGAGTTTCAAGTGTTAGTTTTTATTATTAGGGCTACTCGTTTAATGAAGGCGCTTCCCAGAGTGCTTGCTTTCAAGGTTAGGCCTACTTTGTTCTGGAATGATAATATAACAGTAGTTTCGAGTGAATAATGTATGCCATCATCATCAACTAGTCTGTCTGGACAAGATATTATGTAGGCCTACTTATATTATTCACCAATCACAGGTCTTAATATGCTACACAGATCTGATAACAGTAGATAATACAAACGAGCTGCCCAATTGGAAAAGTGTTGTCGGGCCACTCCAACAGAACGCTATTCCCTTTATTTCCCTCAGTTATTGTAATTTTGAACCCAAATTCTAAATTGGTCATTAGGAGCTTTTATTTCGTTACGAATGTATTTTATAATTGTTCCATGTAGAACGCCAAGACTGTTTACAGTTTTGTAATTATGCAACGTTTTCTGTGATTTTTTTTTACCAGGAAGCAAATTTCTACTAACAAAACTTCCTTGAAAATGTTATAACAAGTTATAAGATTGTTGTGAAAATGTTTCCTGCAAAACATTAAATATTTGTGGAGCAGTAAAGAAAACTGATAAGTTTTACATCAAGATTTGACGATAGAAATCTAAAAAGTACAGTTTAAAATTCTCCCAATTTCTTATAGGCTAGCGTTACCCATGGTAGCGTTAATAGTGGCAGAATCAAGGTTTCAAAGTTTGGACATTTTGTTTATTGGTTTCAACACTATTTTTTATATCCATAATCTTAACCTGGGTGCAGAAGTTACATAGATCTATGTGACTACGTAAAGTATCTCGCTACTTCATCTAAGTGCAGTGCAGGCGTAACGCAGATCTACGTGACCACTACGATCATACTAATGCAGTCTGGATTCACTTGCAAATACACCACAGTGCAGAGATTACACAGATCTACGCGACACAATAGGTCTTTTAATTGGTCATTGAGAATAAGGAATAAATCCCCTTGCAGATACACCCTAGTACAGAGAACACAGATCTACGTGACCACAACGATCTTTAAATAGGCTACAGATGCTGACTGGATTCCGTTGAAGCTACATTAGCGAATATTGCACCCATCTACGTGACCAAAAATTGCCATACTTTCCCTTAACGCATACTACATTTCCCTAGAGTAGAGATTACACAGATCTACGTGACCCAAACGGCCCTAATTAGCCATTAAACTGAAATTTTCTAGCAAGAGGAGTCTATTGCGTCGCGTGCTGCGTGTTAAATGTTCCTGTGCGAGAAGTTTTGTTTGGGATTTATTTCTGAAGGACTTTGCTTTATTGCAGGAGACGTGTTTGACTGTAGCATGAGGAGAAAAGTGCGAGAGATCACTACGAGAAGGGAAAAGAAGAATAAGTTTTCAACAGGAAGTGCTGCTTAAAAGAAGAGAGCTATTTACTGGGAACGGATGAAATGTTTAGATGTAGTGCAAGATGAAGAGAGAGAGTTTTCTAACGTTCTGGCTACATCCAACAATGAACCATAAACTATGACTGCAATCACTGACTTTGCTGACTTAGAAGGAAATAATGAGAGTGCTCAAAACCAGTAAATGTCTGAGCAATCATATTGCCATAATTAATCTCTCCAAACTCTTGGTGAATAAACGGCTCCATTCCCGGAAAGGCAAGTCTCTAGCGGTGCAGTATTATAACCTCAAAAATCAAAAAGGAAACCAAAACAATATTGCTCTTGGTAAATATTTGAAAGGAAACAAAAGAAGAGAAGGAATACTTTAAAAGATGTCTGTTGCACCAGGAAGGGTTCAAGTCCTCTTCTACAGGGTTCAAAATGTTGGCTATGCGAACTTTAATCGCGTCAATCTAATATCTTTTAAATTTCTCATTTTTGTCAGTGAGATGGCTATGGAATAAACCTTAGAAAGCCCCCTCGTTACCGTCACCCATGTTTTCATACATATCACTAAGATCTTTTCTTTTGTATATTTCCGAAATATATAGACCTCTTCTTCATCGTCATCTATAACATGTTCAAGAATTAGCATTGCTATTATTTTCTTTTTCTTAAGATTTTGAGCCATTTCAACACTCTAAACATTGTCTGTATGGCAACCGAATATATCGACACGCTGCTGTGAAAAACACTTTTCGGCCGTGTAACACATTTCGCGTTCCCGGCAACGTGATCGGGTGAAAACGCGTAGCTAGGAAAACCCAACTTAAGCTTTCGGAATAGGTTCCCTCGTAGCTACACCAGAGTACGATTACATACATCTACGTGACCACAACGACCTTTAGTTGCCATTAGGGATCTATATTAAATTCCCTTGCAGCTACACTAGATTAAACAAAACTATGTGACCCAAACCGGCTTTAATTATCCCTTACGAATAAGGAATACATTCCCTCGCAGCTACACCAGAGTACGATTACATACATCTACGTGACCACAACGACCTTTAGTTGCCATTAGGGATTTATATTAAATTCCCTTGCAGCTACACTAGATTAAACAAAACTATGTGACCCAAACCGGCTTTAATAATCCCTTACGAATAAGGAATACATTCCCTCGTAGCTACACCAGAGTACGATTACATACATCTACGTGACCACAACGACCTTAGTTGCCATTAGGGATTTATATTAAATTCCCTTGCAGCTACACTAGATTAAACAAAACTATGTGAGCCAAACCGGCTTTAATTATCCCTTACGAATAAGGAATAGATATAATTTTGCCGCTTCATCAAAGTACACAAGTTATATGACCGTATTATGTTGCTTAAGACCTTGGATACGACTTAAACATGACGATTTACTAAAACGTTTCAACAATATAGTCTACAACGTTGGATGTTTTTTCTATTGGATCGTTGAAAGCATTTAGGAAACTGTTAACGCATATGCCATTTGTCTAATCACTAGCCGGACAGTGTTGTTGCAAAGATCATGGATACAGACCTTGGAGAGGTTTTCCTCTTAATGGCAACCGGGTTTTAATCTTGGGCTACTCTACGAAACTATGTAAATATAAAAGAGTGTAAAATAATCACATTATCATGCCAAGATAATTACCATTGTATTTCTCTAAATAAAGAATAATTTTGTTAAAAGGAATAATTAGGGTATTACTGAGCTCATGCACGTTACCACTCTACGCACTGTACGATAATAGACGCCTTGATATCAGTTGGCCATAGCCTACTGCGGTCTCCAATCTACGGCCCGAGGGCCACATCCGGCCCTCGAACAGATTTATTCCGGCCCGCAGGAAAACAGCATTACTGAATGAGAAAAATATTTCGTAATATATTTCCTTTTAAGCATTTTTATCATTAAATATGAATACAGTAGGCCCTACTCGTCTCTCATTTGCCCCTTCTTGTCTATATAAGTGTAAAGTAAACCAGCTGAAAATAAGTTAATATCTAAGCAAGAATATCTCAAAAACCGCCACTGAGCTCTTAAAAAAAAACATCGTGAGAGTATAGGGGGGGGGGGGCTGAACCTTTTGCCTTGAAATATTGCCTCCAGAAGTTTTCGATGTGGCCTTTGAGTAAAAGAGGTTGGACACCCCTGAATTAAAACATAAGGCAATCTAAGCAGACGACAGATAGGCCTTTGCGTCTATAGTCTAACCCTTGACACGACTTTTACGAGCGGCCAGGACAGGACGTTTCCAACAACCTTCATCACCCCAATCGCTGATACATTTATATTTACTTACTTATTGAGGGAATGCTAAAACATAAGGCAATCTAAGCAGACGACAGATAGGCCTTTGCTTCTATAGTCTAACCCTTGACACGACTTTTACAAGCGGCCAGGACAGGACGTTTCCAACAACCTTCATCACCCCAATCGCTGATACATTTATAGTTACTTACTTATTGAGGGAGTGCTAAAACATAAGGCAATCTAAGCAGACGACAGATAGGCCTTTGCGTCTATAGTCTAACACTTGACACGACTTTTACGAGCGGCCAGGACAAGACGTTTCCAACAACCTTCATCACCCCAATCGCTGATACATTTATATTTACTTACTTATTGAGGGAATGCTAAAACATAAGGCAATCTAAGCAGACGACAGATAGGCCTTTGCGTCTATAGTCTAACCCTTGACACGACTTTTACGAGCGGCCAGGACAGGACGTTTCCAACAACCTTCATCACTCCAATCGCTGATACATTTATATTTACTTACTTATTGAGGGAATGGTAAAACATAAGGCAATCTAAGCAGACGACAGATAGGCCTTTGCGTCTATAGTCTAACCCTTGACACGACTTTTACGAGCGGCCAGGACAGGACGTTTCCAACAACCTTCATCACCCCAATCGCTGATACATTTATATTTACTTACTTATTGAGGGAATGCTAAAACATAAGGCAATCTAAGTAGACGACAGATAGGCCTTTGCGTCTATAGTCTAACCCTTGACACGACTTTTACGAGCGGCCAGGACAGGACGTTTCCAACAACCTTCATCACCCCAATCGCTGATACATTTATATTTACTTACTTATTGAGGGAATGCTAAAACATAAGGCAATCTAAGTAGACGACAGATAGGCCTTTGCGTCTATAGTCTAACCCTTGACACGACTTTTACGAGCGGCCAGGACAGGACGTTTCCAACAACCTTCATCACCCCAATCGTTGATACATTTATATTTACTTACTTATTGAGGGAATGCTAAAACATAAGGCAATCTAAGTAGACGACAGATAGGCCTTTGCGTCTATAGTCTAACCCTTGACACGACTTTTACGAGCGGCCAGGACAGGACGTTTCCAACAACCTTCATCACCCCAATCGCTGATACATTTATATTTACTTACTTATTGAGGGAATGCTTAAAACATAAGGCAATCTAAGCAGACGACAGATAGGCCTTTGCGTCTATAGTCTAACCCTTGACACGACTTTTAGGAGCGGCCAGGACAGGACGTTGCCAACAACCTTCATCACCCCAATCGCTGATACATTTATATTTACTTACCTTTTGAGGGAATGCTAAAACATAAGGCAATCTAAGCAGACGACAGATAGGCCTTTGCGTCTATAGTCTAACCCTTGACACGACTTTTACGAGCGGCCAGGACAGGACGTTTCCAACAACCTTCATCACTCCAATCGCTGATACATTTATATTTACTTACCTTTTGAGGGAATGCTAAAACATAAGGCAATCTAAGCAGACGACAGATAGGCCTTTGCGTCTATAGTCTAACCCTTGACACGACTTTTACGAGCGGCCAGGACAGGACGTTTCCAACAACCTTCATCACCCCAATCGCTGATACATTTATATTTACTTACCTTTTGAGGGAATGCTAAAACATAAGGCAATCTAAGCAGACGACAGATAGGCCTTTGCGTCTATAGTCTAACCCTTGACACGACTTTTACGAGCGGCCAGGACAGGACGTTTCCAACAACCTTCATCACCCCAATCGCTGATACATTTATATTTACTTACCTTTTGAGGGAATGCTAAAACATAACGCAATCTAAGCAGACGACAGATAGGCCTTTGCGTCTATAGTCTAACCCTTGACACGACTTTTACGAGCGGCCAGGACAGGACGTTTCCAACAGCCTTCATCACCCCAAAATTTATATTTACTTACTTATTGAGGGGACGGTATTAGTTTAATATAACGGCGTTGGTATAATATAACTGCGTTGGTATAATATATCGGGGTTGGTATAATATAACGGCGTTGGTATAATATATCGGGGTTGGTATAATATAACGGCGTTGGTATAATATAACGGCGTTAGTATAATATAACGGGGTTGGTATAATATAACTGCGTTAGTATAATATATCGGGGTTGGTATAATATAACTGCGTTGGTATAATATAACGGGGTTGGTATAATATAACGGAGTTAGTATAATATAACGGTGTTGGTATAATAATTATGGCGTTGGTATAATATAACGGGGTTGGTATAATATAACGGCGTTGGTATAATATAACGGCGTTGGTATATTATAACGGCCTTAGTATAATATAACGGTGTTGGTATAATATAACGGCGTTAGTATAATATAACATCGTTGGTATAATATATTGGGGTTGGTATAATATAACGGCGTTGGTATAATATAACGGGGTTGGTATAATATAACGGTGTTGGTATAATATAACGGCGTTAGTATAATACAACTGCGTGGGTATAATATATTGGGAATGGTTTAATATAACGGCGTTGGTATAATATAACGGTGTTGGTATAATATAACGGCGTTGGTATAATATAACGGGGTTGGTATAATATATCGGGGTTGGTATAATATAACGGGGTTGGTATAATATAACGGTGTTGGTATAATATATCGGGGTTGGTATAATATAACGGCGTTGGTATAATATAACGGGGTTGGTATAATATATCGGGGTTGGTATAATATAACGGCGATGGTATTATATAATGCCGTTGGAATAATATAAAGGCGTTGGTATAACATAACGGTGTTACTATAAAATAATGGCGTTGGGATAACATAATGGCGTTACTATAACATAACGGCGTTGGTATAATATAACGGCGTTGGGATAACATAATGGCGTTGGTATAATATAACGGGGTTGGTATAATATATCGGGGTTGGTATAATATAACGGGGTTGGTATAATATATCGGGGTTGGTATAATATAACGGCGTTGGTATAATATATCGGGGTTGGTATAATATAACGGCGATGGTATTATATAATGCCGTTGCAATAATATAAAGGCGTTGGTATAACATAACGGTGTTACTATAAAATAATGGCGTTGGGATAACATAATGCCGTTACTATAACATAATGGCGTTGGTATAATATAACGGCGTTAGGATAACATAATGGCGTTGGTATAATATAACGGAGTTGGTATAATATAATGGCGTTGGTATAATATAACGGCGTTGGTATAATATAACGGTGTTTGTATAGTATAACGGCATTAGTATAATATAACGGGGTTGGTATAATATAACGGCGTTGGTATAATATAACTGCGCTGGTATAATATATCAGCGTTGGTATAATATAACTGCGTTGGTATAATATATCGGGGTTGGTATAATATAACGGCGTTAGTATTAAATAATGCCGTTGGTATAATATAAAGGCGTTGGTATAACATAACGGTGTTACTATAAAATAATGGCGTTGGGATAACAAAATGGCGTTACTATAATATAACGGCGTTGGTATAATATAACGGCGTTGGTATAATATAACGGCGTTGGGATAACATACCGGCGTTGGGATAATATAACGGCGTTGGGATAACATAATGGCGTAGGTATAATATATCGGGGTTGGTATATAATAACGGCGTTGTTATTTTATAATGCCGTTGGTATAATATAAAGGCGTTGGTATAACATAACGGTGTTACTATAAAATAATGGCGTTGGGATAACAAAATGGCGTTACTATAATATAACGGCGTTGGTATAATATAACGGCGTTGGGATAACATACCGGCGTTGGGATAATATAACGGCGTTGGGATAACATAATGGCGTTGGTATAATATAACGGAGTTGGTATATTATAACGGAGTTGGGATAACATACCGGCGTTGGGATAATATAACGGCGTTGGGATAACATAATGGCGTAGGTATAATATAACGGCGTTGGTATAATATAACGGCGTTGGGATAACATACCGGCGTTGGGATAATATAACGACGTTGGGATAACATAATGTCGTAGGTATAATATAACGGCGTTGGTATAATATAACGGAGTTGGTATAATATAACGGAGTTGGTATAATATAACGGCGTTGGTATAATATAACGGCGATGGGATAACATAACGGTGTTAGTATAATATAACGGCGTTGGTATAATATAACGGAGTTGGTATAATATAACGGCGTTGGTATAATATAACGGCGTTGGGATAACATACCGGCGTTGGGATAATATAACGGCGTTTGGATAACATAACGGAGTTAGTATAATATAACGGCGTTGGGATAACATAACGGTGTTAGTATAATATAACGGCGTTGGGATAACATACCGGCGTTGGGATAATATAACGGCGTTGGGATAACATAACGGTGTTAGTATAATATAACGGCGTTGGGATAACATAACGGTGTTAGTATAATATAACGGCGTTGGGATAACATACCGGCGTTGGGATAATATAACGGTGTTAGTATAATATAAAGGCGTTGGGATAACATACCACCGTTGGGATAATATAACGGCGTTGGGATAACATAACGGTGTTAGTATAATATAACGGCGTTGGGATAACATAACGGTGTTAGTATAATATAACGGCGTTGGGATAACATACCGGCGTTGGGATAATATAACGGCGTTGGGATAACATAACGGTGTTAGTATAATATAACGGCGTTGGGATAACATACCGGCGTTGGGATAATATAACGGCGTTGGGATAACATAACGGTGTTAGTATAATATAACGGCGTTGGGATAACATAACGGTGTTAGTATAATATAACGGCGTTGGGATAACATACCGGCGTTGGGATAATATAACGGTGTTAGTATAATATAACGGCGTTGGGATAATATAACGGCGTTGGGATAACATAATGGCGTAGGTATAATATATCGGGGTTGGTATAATATAACGGCGATGGGATAACATAACGGTGTTAGTATAATATAACGGCGTTGGGATAACATACCTGCGTTGGGATAATATAACGGCGTTGGGATAACATAATGGCGTAGGTATAATATAACGGAGTTGGTATAATATAACGGCGATGGGATAACATAACGGTGTTGGGATAATATAACGGCGTTGGTATAATATAACGGCGATGGGATAACACAATGGCGTTACTATAATATAACGGCGTTGGGATAATATAACGGCGTTGGGATAACATAATGGCGTAGGTATAATATAACGGAGTTGGTATAATATAACGGCGATGGGATAACATAATGGCGTTACCATAATATAACGGCGTTGGTATAATATAACGGCGTTGGGATAACATAATGGCGTTACTATAATATAACGGCGTTGAGATAATATAACGGCGTTGGGATAACATAATGGCGTAGGTATAATATAACGGAGTTGGTATAATATAACGGCGATGGGATAACATAATGGCGTTACTATAATATATCGGCGTTGGTATAATATAACGGCGATGGGATAACATAATGGCGTAGGTATAATATAACGGCGTTGGTATAATATAACGGCGATGGGATAACATAATGGCGTTACTATAATATAACGGCGTTGGTATAATATAACGGCGTTGGGATAACATAATGGCGTTGGTATAATATAACGGAGTTGGTATAATATAACGGCGATGGGATAACATAATGGCGTTACTATAATATAACGGCGTTGGGATAATATAACGGCGTTGGGATAACATAATGGCGTAGGTATAATATATCGGGGTTGGTATAATATAACGGCGTTGGGATAACATACCGGCGTTGGGATAATATAACGGCGTTGGGATAACATAATGGCGTTGGTATAATATAACGGAGTTGGTATAATATAACGGCGATGGGATAACATAATGGCGTTACTATAATATAAGGGCGTTTGTATAATATAACGGCGTTGGGATAACATACCGGCGTTGGGATAATATAACGGCGTTGGGATAACATAATGGCGTAGGTATAATATAACGGCGTTGGTATAATATAACGGAGTTGGTATAATATAACGGCGTTGGTATAATATAACGGCGATGGGATAACATAACGGTGTTAGTATAATATAACGGCGTTGGTATAATATAACGGAGTTGGTATAATATAATGGCGTTGGTATAATATAACGGCGTTGGTATAATATAACGGCGTTGGTATATTATAACAGCGTTGATATAATATAACAGGGTTGGTATAATATAATGGCGTTGGTATAATATAATGGCGTTGGTATAATATAACGGCGTTGGTATATTATAACGGCGTTGGTATATTATAACGGCGTTGGTATAATAGAATGGCGTTGGTATAATATAACGGAGTTGGGATAATATAATGGCGTTGGGATAACATAATGGCGTTGGTATAATATAACGGCGTTGGGATAACATAATGGCGTTGGTATAATATATCGGAGTTGGGATAATATAATGGCGTTGGGATAATATAACGGCGTTGGTATAACATAATGGCGTTGGTATAACATAATGGCGTTGGTATAACATAATGGCGTTGGTATAATATAAGGGCGTTTGTATAATATAACGGCGTTGGGATAACATACCGGCGTTGGGATAATATAACGGCGTTGGGATAACATAATGGCGTAGGTATAACATAATGGCGTTGGTATAATATAACGGAGTTGGGATAATATAATGGCGTTGGGATAATATAACGGCGTTGGTATAACATAATGGCGTTGGTATAATATAACGGCGTTGGGATAACATAATGGCGTTGGTATAATATAACGGAGTTGGGATAATATAATGGCGTTGGGATAATATAACGGCGTTGGTATAACATAATGGCGTTGGTATAATATAACGGCGTTGGTATAATACAACGGCTTTGGTATAATATAATGGCGTTGGTATAATATAATGGCGTTGGGATAATATAATGGCGTTGGGATAACATAACGGCGTTGGGATAATATAATGGCGTTGGGATAATATAACGGCGTTGGGATAACATAATGGCGTTGGTATAATATAACGGCGTTGGGATAACATAATGGCGTTGGTATAATATATCGGAGTTGGGATAATATAATGGCGTTGGGATAATATAACGGCGTTGGTATAACATAATGGCGTTGGTATAACATAATGGCGTTGGTATAACATAATGGCGTTGGTATAATATAACGGCGTTGGTATAATATAACGTCTTTGGTGTAATATAATGGCGTTGGTATAATATAATGGCGTTGGGATAACAACGGCTTTGGGATAATATAATGGCGTTGGGATAACATAATGGCGTTGGTATAATATAACGGCGTTGGTTTAATATAACGGCTTTGGTGTAATATAATGGCGTTGGTATAATACAATGGCGTTGGTATAACATAATGGCGTTGGTATAATATAACGGCGTTGGTATAATATAACGGCTTTGGTGTAATATAATTGCGTTGGTATAATATAATGGCGTTGGGATAACATAACGGCGTTGAGATAATATAATGGCGTTGGGATAATATAATGGCGTTGGGATAATATAATGGCGTTGGTATAATATAATGGCGTTGGGATAATATAACGGAGTTGGGATAATATAACGGTGTTTGGTATAATATAATGGCATTGGCCACGGAGATAATAATTAGTCTAATACTGCATTTAAACGATAAAAAATTCACAAGTCATTTTTTGCAGGAGAAATATTTTCCGTTCGGCGCGATTCCTCTTGCCATTGTTGTGCTAAGACTAATGCCTAAATAATAGTTCTATTTTATTCCATGTTTACCTGAGCTCATAGTTTTCCACTAAAACACGGAACATATAGAACCTTTTAGTATGTACACATCCCTAGAGTCCACTTATTCTTTGGATTATTGAGGACATCGGTTTCCCATTGTCCACTTGGACTGCAAGGGGTCTGACAGAATTGGACACATCTTAAGAAACGGTCTTTCTCAATAATCAAAAATAAAGTGCTATTCGATTAATAATTAAAGAAGTTCCTTAAGGGCCTAAATATTAATTAATTAAATCACCTACACTTTCTACCATTTTCTAATAGTTTTCAAATTCTAAATTACTGTTATCCATTTGTTGCGTTAAATGATATTATAAAGAATTAATATCAGGAAGCCTATCTACAGTCGGGTCAGAAATGTTAAACATAATGTTTTGTGTATGACGTGGATTATCGTTTGGCGAAAGGCTTTTAACTTAAGAGAATGCCACCTGTAGCAACCCTGAGCATAAAAACGGAGATTCTTAAGTCGGAACCAAAGTAATTAAAAGTTCGCCACTGTGATTTATGAATTGTCAGGGCAAATGCTGGTCAAACTGTTTGCATATTACATCCTAGTAAACACTTGCTTGAGTCAAACGTAATTCTGAGAATATGATCTTAAAAAATTTCGAAAACTTGATGAAGAAAATTTTCACTTTCAAACTTCTGAGGACAGAATACTTTAGCGGTTCTTTAGCGAGAAGAAATATTCTGAGGCAAACTGTGTGACGTTTAAAGCGATATAGGGACGAACGAAGCCAAACATACTGTTAATACAACCTACGTGATAGATATATGTTTTACACTATATGTGAAGAATATAATAGGATCAAATACTGTTTGTTGAAAGCATTTGTTATCCTTATCGACGTTACATAATATGTTTTGTTTGAGGAAAGGAAATATTGTAAACACAAGTTTAAAAGTAAAACCAAATATAAATATTTAAATACTTTAAATCAATAATTTGCTCTGTACTATAAAATGATAGCCCAAATAGTTCCTGTCCAAATATTAGCACTTTATCTGCAACCTAGACCCCTTCCTACCATCTTGCGTCTTAATGCAATCTATTACCTCAAACATTCTACTGCTTATCTACAACTTCTTCCGTACATAGATTTATTAGTCGATTCCTTCTGTTCTACTCGTATTTGTTTCTCTTTCTCTTCTTCCTTCTCGTATTTATTTTATTACTTTCTCTTTACTAACATTAATCTGTTTATATATTACTCTCGTGTTATTTACTCTTGTAGAAATTTTCATTGCATATCTAATAATTATTTTGTTTTATAAAGGTGAACGTAACATGTGCTCCTTTTATTAACTATATTCCAGATTATCCACATGAATCTATCTCACTTATTCAGTTGCTTCGTCACTTTTATCCTCTTCTGTTTTCTGTTATCTCTGTGTTATTAAAGGTTTATTCCCAACAATGCTATATCACATAACTTTATTCTTTAACCTGCCGTCACATTCATCTTCTTCGCCAAATAGTGCTGCAAAGTGACATTAGATAGCTTAAGAATCCCCAAACAGTGGATAATACTATAAAGTGAACCGTCACTGTCATAGGCATTACATTCTTTCTTAGTTGTTTCTCTACTTTCTGTTCTCGTTATTCAATATTCAAATTCCAAATGTCTGACAAAGTCTCGCTAACAAAAGCCTTTTCCGGTAAAAATCACTAGATGTGCAACACCAGGAGGGTTGACAATGTGCGAAACTCCTGGTGGCATCAATAAATATAATTAATGAAAAACTTCGAAGTCGTTGTTTTTATATATTTTTCTTGTTGAAGTGTTTGTGCCTTAACAAATAAGTTTTTTAAAAGAAAAACGTCATCTAAAAATTATTATTATTATTAGGCTATATATATATATATATATGTAAAAATTAACATTTTTCATATAGGCTAATATCATAGGCAATTTTGCTTTTTTAAACTCTCAAAGTTACGAATTTCTTTCTGAAACAACAATAATTAAGCAATTATACAACATAACTTACGATTTGTAAAATGCATAACATTATATAAAAAATAATAAAAATCAATAAATTACAAAACTCTTAATAAATATATATTTACAAGTCAAAATGTTTGTGTGTGTGTGTGTGTGTGTGTGTACAAACTTATGTAGATACCCTTTAGTTGTAAATGAAATTGAATATCTCATGAAACGCAGAGTTGAGGACAGGGCTGTCTATTTGTCGGCAATCAATAAACAGACAATAGACGGACGTATAACAAGACAATATATGCGCCTTTTGCCCCTCCTTCCCCTACCCTACAGTATTGTGGATAATTTTATTGAACAATTTATCATTTAAGCTATAAATCAACAGACGTTATTACATGAGCTGGAGTAGGACCGACCAAGTCTCCTATTTATTTATATTAATATTTTACATTATGTATTGGCGTGTAGGAACGTCTTTTTCTGTATCTTTCTAGACAAGGGAATGCACTTCGAATGCGTATAGAATCCAGTGTCGTAAAGGCAACGAGGCGCATTTTGAATATCTTGTCCAGCTAAGTTTATCGAATTAGCTACAACTTTTTAAAAGATTTTAAACGTCCTCAGCAGTTTGTTCTTTTGTCTGAATAGTTTGTTCGTTTGAAACTATATTTTCAGGCGCTTCCGGTCCTGACGTTGATTAGTCTAAGTTGAAGGTAAAACGATCTTTAAATAATTTTACCTACAATGATACTGTCTGTAGACAAAAGTAGTCAAAGTTGAGCTTCTTGTCCCTTTACGGTAATCAGTCCAATACTACCGTCTGTAAGGTATTGAAGAGTGAATAGAAGACTTAGGTAAGGAATCTTATAGACGGGATTTAGTTAAGGAAGTAAAACTGGGAGGAGAGGTATGTAATCGTAACACCACCGAGTAGGAAGGAGGATTAGGAGGAGATGTGTGTAATCGTAACACCACCGAGTAGGAAGGAGGATTAGGAGGAGGTGTGTGTAATCGTAACACCACCGAGTAGGAAGGAGGATTAGGAGGAGGTGTGTGTAATCGTAACACCACCGAGTAGGAAGGAGGATTAGGAGGAGATGTGTGTAATCGTAACACCACCGAGTAGGAAGGAGGATTAGGAGGAGATGTGTGTAATCGTAACACCACCGAGTAGGAAGGAGGATTAGGAGGAGGTGTGTGTAATCGTAACACCACCGAGTAGGAAGGAGGATTAGGAGGAGGTGTGTGTAATCGTAACACCACCGAGTAGGAAGGAGGATTAGGAGGAGATGTGTGTAATCGTAACACCACCGAGTAGGAAGGAGGAGATGTGTGTAATCGTAACACCACCGAGTAGGAAGGAGGATTAGGAGGAGGTGTGTGTAATCGTAACACCACCGAGTAGGAAGGAGGATTAGGAGGAGATGTGTGTAATCGTAACACCACCGAGTAGGAAGGAGGATTAGGAGGAGATGTGTGTAATCGTAACACCACCGAGTAGGAAGGAGGATTAGGAGGAGATGTGTGTAATAGTAATACCGCCGTGTAGGAAGGAGGATTAGGAGGAGATGTGTGTAATCGTAACACCACCGAGTAGGAAGGAGGATTAGGAGGAGATGTGTGTAATAGTAACACCACCGAGTAGGAAGGAGGATTAGGAGGAGGTGTGTGTAATCGTAACACCACCGAGTAGGAAAGAGGATTAGGAGGAGTTGTGTGTAATCGTAACCGTGTAAGAAGGAGGATTAGAAGGAGGCGTGTGTAATCGTAACAAAATCTAGTAGGAAGGAGGATTTGGAGGAGAGGTATGTATTCGTAACACCACCGAGTAGGAAGGAGGATTGGGAGGAGAGGTATGAGGTCGTATCACCACCGAGTGGGAAGGAGGATTAGGAGGTGTGTGTAATCGTAACAACATCGAGTAGGAAGGAGGATTTGGAGGAGAGGAATGTAGTTGTAACTTCACCGAGTAGGAAGGAGGACTGGGAGGAAAGGTATGTAGTCGTAACACCGCCGAGTAGGAAGGAGGATTGGGAAATTGTGTGATCATAATGATTTTACAAAGAGTACGGGTATATTCGTAGATGAGTCTGGACTTAATACCTATACATTCATACATACATTTAGGAAATACATTTTGAATAAGGCGACCATAAAATTTTTATTTTCACACTATTATTTTACTATCACAATAATTTATCTGTATTTTAGTATATGTTAGATAGTAAAAGGCCTTGTAATATAATTTTGCCGTTATAGAAATAAATTTTTAACACCTTCTTAAAACATCTATAAAAATAAATAATTTTAGTAGAGAAACTTAATTTCCTCATTAAATACATTTGTAATTTGATTGTAAAATGGTATTTAGTAATTATTTACAAACGTTAAAATTATTTTATTGAAGAAATACTTAGAAATATATGCATATAAGAACATAAACCGCGATCTACGTACGAGTAAAGGCGTGCAGTACTCGGCGAAAATGCGACGCGTAGCGTTTATAAACGTTTTACTTTATCATTTCACTAGCAGTGAAACCAAAGGTCCTACGAACATGAAATAAACATAATATTAAAATCTAACTAATTATCTCAAACTCTCACGCTTACAATACGTTTCTAACCAACAAATACAACAAAATTGTCGCTTAGTAACTTTTTTATGTTACTGGAAGAGCAACACTTATTAAATTTAATTTTTTAACGTTCTTTCAAATAATATATTATTTTTATTGTTGAATATTCAGAATGAGAGATTCACGGTGCTTATACCTGCCAAGTTAGAAAATTTAATTCCTACTCTAAGTGCTTTAAACCTTGATTTAATGAAAGTTTTTATTAAATTTTGTGCGCTGGAGGATTTCCCCCCAAGCCAAGATAACGAATTCGGCTTCACTATCTTCTTCCTATGTCTACTTCATTACATAACTATTCTATTTGTATCGGGGGCTTTGTGGTCCCGAGTAGTTCTCATAGTGTGTCTAGCTGTAGTTTGTTTCATCCCATGGGAGGGCCGGTCACCAGTTCAGGCCTTATAGTAAGGTCGCAAGCTCTTGTATACTGGTAACACGGGCACCTGGGCAGGAGTCACGGATGTGAGGTTGGACTAGTGGTTTCGTCCCAAGGGAGGGCCGGTCATCAGCTCAGTCCTTAGAGTAAGGTCGCAAGCTCTTGTATACTGGTAAGACGGGCACCTGGGCAGGAGTCACGGATGTGAGGTTGGACTAGTGGTTTCGTCCCATGGGAGACCCGGTCACCAATTAGGCCTTATAGTAAGGTCGCAAGTTCTTGTATACTGGTAACACGGGCACCTGGGCAGGACTCACGGATGTGAGGTTGGACTAGTGGTTTCGTCCCATGGAAGGCCCGGTCACCAGTTAGGCCTTATAGTAAGGTCGCAATCTCTTGTATACTGGTAACACGGGCAACTGGGCAGGAGTCACGGATGTGAGGTTGGACTAGAGGTTTCGTCCCATGGAAGGCCCGGTCACCAGTTCAGGCCTTATAGTAAGGTCGCAATCTCTTGTATACTGGTAACATGGGCACCTAGGCAGGAGTCACGAATGTGAGGTTGGACTAGTGGTTTCGTCCCATGGGAGACCCGGTCACCAGTTCAGGCCTTATAGTAAGGTCGCAAGCTCTTGTATACTGGTAACATGGGCACCTGGGCAGGACTCACGGATGTGAGGTTGGACTAGTGGTTTCGTCCCATGGGAGGGCCGGTCACCAGTTCAGGCCTTATAGTAAGGTCTCAAGCTCTTGTATACTGGTAACACGGGCAACTGGGCAGGAGTCACGGATGTGAGGTTGGACTAGTGGTTTCGTCCCATGGGAGACCCGGTCACCAGTTAGGCCTTATAGTAAGGTCGCAAGTTCTTGTATACTGGTAACACGGGCACCTAGGCAGGAGTCACTGATGTGAGGTTGGACTAGTGGTTTCGTCCCATGGGAGACCCGGTCACCAGTTAGGCCTTATAGTAAGGTCGCAAGCTCTTGTATACTGGTAACACGGGCACCTAGGCAGGAGTCACGGATGTGAGGTTGGACTAGTGGTTTCGTCCCATGGAAGGCCCGGTCACCAGTTAGGCCTTATAGTAAGGTCGTGAGCTCTTGTATACTGGTAACACGGGCACCTGGGCAGGAGTCACGGATGTGAGGTTGGACTAGTGGTTTCGTCCCATGGAAGGCCCGGTCACCAGTTAGGCCTTATAGTAAGGTCGCAAGCTCTTGTATACTGGTAACACGGGCACCTGGGCAGGAGTCACGGATGTGAGGTTGGACTAGTGGTTTCGTCCCAAGGGAGGGCCGGTCATCAGCTCAGTCCTTAGAGTAAGGTCGCAAGCTCTTGTATACTGGTAACACGGGCACCTGGGCAGGAGTCACGGATGTGAGGTTGGACTAGTGGTTTCGTCCCATGGGAGACCCGGTCACCAGTTAGGCCTTATAGTAAGGTCGCAAGTTCTTGTATACTGGTAACACGGGCACCTGGGCAGGACTCACGGATGTGAGGTTGGACTAGTGGTTTCGTCCCATGGAAGGCCCGGTCACCAGTTAGGCCTTATAGTAAGGTCGCAAGCTCTTGTATACTGGTAACACGGGCAACTGGGCAGGAGTCACGGATGTGAGGTTGGACTAGTGGTTTCGTCCCATGGAAGGCCCGGTCACCAGTTCAGGCCTTATAGTAAGGTCGCAAGCTCTTGTATACTGGTAACACGGGCAACTGGGCAGGAGTCACGGATGTGAGGTTGGACTAGTGGTTTCGTCCCATGGGAGACCCGGTCACCAGTTCAGGCCTTATAGTAAGGTCGCAAGCTCTTGTATACTGGTAACATGGGCACCTGGGCAGGACTCACGGATGTGAGGTTGGACTAGTGGTTTCGTCCCATGGGAGGGCCGGTCACCAGTTCAGGCCTTATAGTAAGGTCGCAAGCTCTTGTATACTGGTAACACGGGCAACTGGGCAGGAGTCACGGATGTGAGGTTGGACTAGTGGTTTCGTCCCATGGGAGACCCGGTCACCAGTTAGGCCTTATAGTAAGGTCGCAAGTTCTTGTATACTGGTAACACGGGCACCTAGGCAGGAGTCACGGATGTGAGGTTGGACTAGTGGTTTCGTTCCATGGGAGACCCGGTCACCAGTTAGGCCTTATAGTAAGGTCGCAAGTTCTTGTATACTGGTAACACGGGCACCTGGGCAGGAGTCACGGATGTAACGTTGGACTAGTGGTTTCGTTCCATGGGAGACCCGGTCACCAGTTAGGCCTTATAGTAAGGTTGCAAGCTCTTGTATACTGGTAACACGGGCACCTGGGAAGGAGTCACTGATGTGAGGTTGGACTAGTGGTTTCGTTCCATGGGAGACCCGGTCACTAGTTAGGCCTTATAGTAAGGTCGCAAGTTCTTGTATACTGGTAACACGGGCAACTGGGCAGGAGTCACGGATGTAACGTTGGACTAGTGGTTTCGTTCCATGGGAGACCCGGTCACCAGTTAGGCCTTATAGTAAGGTCGCAAGTTCTTGTATACTGGTAACACGGGCAACTGGGCAGGAGTCACGGATGTAACGTTGGACTAGTGGCTTCGTTCCATGGGAGACCCGGTCACCAGTTAGGCCTTATAGTAAGGTCGCAAGTTCTTGTATACTGGTAACACGGGCAACTGGGCAGGAGTCACGGATGTAACGTTGGACTAGTGGTTTCGTTCCATGGGAGGCCCGGTCACCAGTTAGGCCTTATAGTAAGGTCGCAAGTTCTTGTATACTGGTAACACGGGCAACTGGGCAGGAGTCACGGATGTAACGTTGGACTAGTGGTTTCGTTCCATGGGAGGCCCGGTCACCAGTTAGGCCTTATAGTAAGGTCGCAAGTTCTTGTATACTGGTAACACGGGCAACTGGGCAGGAGTCACGGATGTAACGTTGGACTAGTGGTTTCGTTCCATGGGAGGCCCGGTCACCAGTTAGGCCTTATAGTAAGGTTGCAAGTTCTTGTATACTGGTAACACGGGTATAATATAAAGGCGTTGGTATAACATAACGGTGTTACTATAAAATAATGGCGTTGGGATAACATAATGGCGTTACTATAACATAACGGCGTTGGTATAATATAACGGCGTTGGGATAACATAATGGCGTTGGTATAATATAACGGCGTTGGGATAACATAACGGCGTTGGTATAATATAACGGCGTTGGGATAACATAACGGCGTTGGTATAATATAACGGCGTTGGGATAACATAACGGCATTGGTATAATATAACGGCGTTGGGATAACATAACGGCGTTGGTATAATATAATGGCGTTGGTATAATATAACGGCGTTGGTATAATATAACGGCGTGTGGATAACATAACGGCGTTGGTATAATATAACGGCGTTGGGATAACATAACGGCGTTGGTATAATATAACGGCGTTGGGATAACATAACGGCGTTGGTATAATATAACGGCGTTGGGATAACATAACGGCGTTGGTATAATATAACGGAGTTGGGATAATATAACGGCGTTGGGATAACATAACGGCGTTGGTATAATATAACGGCGTTGGGATAACATAAGGGCGTTGGTATAATATAACGGCGTTGGGTAACATAACGGCGTTGGTATAATATAACGGCGTTGGGATAACATAATGGCGTTGGTATAATATAACGGCGTTGGGATAACATAACGGCGTTGGTATAATATAACGGCGTTGGGATAACATAACGGCGTTGGTATAATATAACGGCGTTGGGATAACATAACAGCGTTGGTATAATATAACGGCGTTGGGATAACATAACGGCGTTGGTATAATATAACGGCGTTGGGATAACATAATGGCGTTGGTATAATATAACGGAGTTGGGATAATATAACGGCGTTGGGATAACATAACGGCGTTGGTATAATATAACGGCGTTGGGATAACATAACGGCGTTGGTATAATATAACGGCGTTGGGATAACATAACGTCGTTGGTATAATATAATGGCGTTGGGATAACATAATGGCGTTGGTATAATATAACGGAGTTGGGATAATATAACGGCGTTGGGATAACATAATGGCGTTGGTATAATATAACGGAGATGGGATAATATAATGGCGTTGGTATAATATAACGGATTTGGGATAATATAATGGCGTTGGGATATTATAACGGTGTTACTATAACATAACGGCGTTGGTATAATATAACGGCGTTGGGATAACATAATGGCGTTGGTATAATATAACGGAGTTGGGATAATATAATGGCGTTGGTATAATATAACGGCGTTGGTATAATATAACGGCCTTTGTATAATATAACAGCGTTAGTATAATATAACGGCGTTGGTATAATATAACTGCGTTGGTATAATATATCGGGGTTGGTATAATATAACGGCGTTGGTATAATATAACTGCGTTGGTATAATATATCGGGGTTGGTATAATATAACGGCGTTGGTATTATATAATGCCGTTGGTATAATATAAAGGCGTTGGTATAATATAACGGAGTTGGGATAACATAATGGCGTTGGTATAATATAACGGAGTTGGGATAATATAATGGCGTTGGTATAATATAACGGCGTTGGTATAATATAACGGCGTTTGTATAATATAACGGCGTTAGTATAATATAACGGCGTTGGTATAATATAACTGCGTTGGTATAATATATCGGGGTTGGTATAATATAACGGCGTTGGTATAATATAATGGCGTTGGTATAATATAACGGCGTTGGGATAACATAATGGCGTTACTATAACATAGCGGCGTTGGTATAATATAACGGCGTTGGGATAACATAATGGCGTTGGTATAATATAACGGCGTTGGTATAATATGACGGCGATGGGATAACATAACGGTGTTGGTATAATATAACGGCGTTGGTATAATATAACGGCGATGGGATAACATAACGGTGTTAGTATAATATAACGGAGTTGGAATAATATAACGGGGTTGGTATAATATAACGGCGTTGGGATAATATAACGGCGTTGGCATAATATAACGGCGATGGGATAACATAACGGTGTTAGTATAATATAACGGCGTTGGTATAATATAACGGGGTTGGTATAATATAACGGAGTTGGTATAATATAACGGCGATGGGATAACATAACGGCGTTGGCATAATATAACGGCGATGGGACAACATAACGGTGTTAGTATAATATAACGGCGTTGGTATAATATAACGGGGTTGGTATAATATAACGGGGTTGGTATAATATAACGGCGTTGGTATAATATAACGGCGTTGGGATAATATAACGGCGTTGGCATAATATAACGGCGATGGGATAACATAACGGCGTTGGTATAATATAACGGCGATGGGATAACATAACGGCGTTGGCATAATATAACGGGGTTGGTATAATATAACGGTGTTAGTATAATATAACGGCGTTGGCATAATATAACGGCGATGGGATAAGATAACGGTGTTAGTATAATATAACGGCGTTGGTATAATATAACGGAGTTGGTATAATATAACGGCGATGGGATAACATAACGGTGTTAGTATAATATAACGGAGTTGGTATAATATAATGGCGTTGGTATAATATAACGGGGTTGGTATAATATAATAGTGTTGGTATAATATAACGACGTTGGTATATTATAACGGCGTTGATATAATATAACAGGGTTGGTATAATATAATGGCGTTGGTATAATATAACGGCGTTGGTATATTATAACGGCGTTGGTATAATATAACGGAGTTGGTATAATATAATGGCGTTGGTATAATATAACGGAGTTGTTATAATATAACGGCGTTGTTATAATATATCGGCTTTGGTATAATACAATGGCGTTGGTATAATATAATGGCGTTGGTATAATATAATGTCGTTGGGATAATATAACGGAGTTGGGATAATATAACGGTGTTTGGCCACGGAGATAATAATTAGTCTAATACTGCATTTAAACGATACAAAATTCACAAGTCATTTTTTGCAGGAGAAATATTTTCCGTTCGGCGCGATTCCTCTTGCCATTGTTGTGCTAAGACTAATGCCTAAATAATAGTTCTATTTTATTCCATGTTTACCTGAGCTCATAGTTTTCCACTAAAACACGGAACATATAGAACCTTTTAGTATGTACACATCCCTAGAGTCCACTTATTCTTTGGATTATTGAGGACATCGGTTTCCCATTGTCCACTTGGACTGCAAGGGGTCTGACAGAATTGGACACATCTTAAGAAACGGTCTTTCTCAATAATCAAAAATAAAGTGCTATTCGATTAATAATTAAAGAAGTTCCTTAAGGGCCTAAATATTAATTAATTAAATCACCTACACTTTCTACCATTTTCTAATAGTTTTCAAATTCTAAATTACTGTTATCCATTTGTTGCGTTAAATGATATTATAAAGAATTAATATCAGGAAGCCTATCTACAGTCGGGTCAGAAATGTTAAACATAATGTTTTGTGTATGACGTGGATTATCGTTTGGCGAAAGGCTTTTAACTTAAGAGAATGCCACCTGTAGCAACCCTGAGCATAAAAACGGAGATTCTTAAGTCGGAACCAAAGTAATTAAAAGTTCGCCACTGTGATTTATGAATTGTCAGGGCAAATGCTGGTCAAACTGTTTGCATATTACATCCTAGTAAACACTTGCTTGAGTCAAACGTAATTCTGAGAATATGATCTTAAAAAATTTCGAAAACTTGATGAAGAAAATTTTCACTTTCAAACTTCTGAGGACAGAATACTTTAGCGATTCTTTAACGAGAAGAAATATTCTGAGGCAAACTGTGTGACGTTTAAAGCGATATAGGGACGAACAAAGCCAAACATACTGTTATGCTCACGTAAATACAACCTACGTGATAGATACATGTTTTACACTATATGTGAAGAATATAATAGGATCAAATACTGTTTGTTGAAAGCATTTGTTATCCTTATAGACGTAACATAATATGTTCTGTTTGAGGAAAGGAAATATTGTAAACACAAGTTTAAAAGTAAAACCAAATATAAATATTTAAATACTTTAAATCAATAATTTGCTCTGTACTATAAAATGATAGCCCAAATAGTTCCTGTCCAAATATTAGCACTTTATCTGCAACCTAGACCCCTTCCTACCATCTTGCGTCTTAATGCAATCTATTACCTCAAACATTCTACTGCTTATCTACAACTTCTTCCGTACATAGATTTATTAGTCGATTCCTTCTGTTCTACTCGTATTTGTTTCTCTTTCTCTTCTTCCTTCTCGTATTTATTTTATTACTTTCTCTTTACTAACATTAATCTGTTTATATATTACTCTCGTGTTATTTACTCTTGTAGAAATTTTCATTGCATATCTAATAATTATTTTGTTTTATAAAGGTGAACGTAACATGTGCTCCTTTTATTAACTATATTCCAGATTATCCACATGAATCTATCTCACTTATTCAGTTGCTTCTTCACTTTTAGCCTCTTCTGTTTTCTGTTATCTCTGTGTTATTAAAGGTTTATTCCCAACAATGCTATATCACATAACTTTATTCTTTAACCTGCCGTCACATTCATCTTCTTCGCCAAATAGTGCTGCAAAGTGACATTAGATAGCTTAAGAATCCCCAAACAGTGGATAATACTATAATTAATTCATAAGTGAACCGTCACTGTCGTAGGCATTACATTCTTTCTTAGTTGTTTCTCTACTTTCTGTTCTCGTTATTCAATATTCAAATTCCAAATGTCTGACAAAGTCTCGCTAACAAAAGCCTTTTCCGGTAAAAATCACTAGATGTGCAACACCAGGAGGGTTGACAATGTGCGAAACTCCTGGTGGCATCAATAAATATAATTAATGAAAAACTTCGAAGTCGTTGTTTTTATATATTTTTCTTGTTGAAGTGTTTGTGCCTTAACAAATAAGTTTTTTAAAAGAAAAACGTCATCTAAAAATTATTATTATTATTAGGCTATATATATATATATATATATATATATATATATATATATATATATATATATATGTAAAAATTAACATTTTTCATATAGGCTAATATCATAGGCAATTTTGCTTTTTTAAACTCTCAAAGTTACGAATTTCTTTCTGAAACAACAATAATTAAGCAATTATACAACATAACTTACGATTTGTAAAATGCATAACATTATATAAAAAATAATAAAAATCAATAAATTACAAAACTCTTAATAAATATATATTTACAAGTCAAAATGTTTGTGTGTGTGTGTGTGTGTGTGTACAAACTTATGTAGATACCCTTTAGTTGTAAATGAAATTGAATATCTCATGAAACGCAGAGTTGAGGACAGGGCTGTCTATTTGTCGGCAATCAATAAACAGACAATAGACGGACGTATAACAAGACAATATATGCGCCTTTTGCCCCTCCTTCCCCTACCCTACAGTATTGTGGATAATTTTATTGAACAATTTATCATTTAAGCTATAAAAAAACAGACGTTATTACATGAGCTGGAGTAGGACCGACCAAGTCTCCTATTTATTTATATTAATATTTTACATTATGTATTGGCGTGTAGGAACGTCTTTTTCTGTATCTTTCTAGACAAGGGAATGCACTTCGAATGCGTATAGAATCCAGTGTCGTAAAGGCAACGAGGCGCATTTTGAATATCTTGTCCAGCTAAGTTTATCGAATTAGCTACAACTTTTTAAAAGATTTTAAACGTCCTCAGCAGTTTGTTCTTTTGTCTGAATAGTTTGTTCGTTTGAAACTATATTTTCAGGCGCTTCCGGTCCTGACGTTGATTAGTCTAAGTTGAAGGTAAAACGATCTTTAAATAATTTTACCTACAATGATACTGTCTGTAGACAAAAGTAGTCAAAGTTGAGCTTCTTGTCCCTTTACGGTAATCAGTCCAATACTACCGTCTGTAAGGTATTGAAGAGTGAATAGAAGACTTAGGTAAGGAATCTTATAGACGGGATTTAGTTAAGGAAGTAAAACTGGGAGGAGAGGTATGTAGTCGTAACACCGCCGTGTAGGAAGGAGGATTAGGAGGAGAGTTATGTAGTCGTAACACCACCGAGTAGGAAGGAGGATTAGGAGGAGAGGTGTGTAGTTGTAACACCGCCGAGTAGGAAGGAGGATTAGGAGGAGAGTTATGTAGTCGTAACACCACCGAGTAGGAAGGAGGATTAGGAGGAGATTTATGTAGTCGTAACACCGCCGAGTAGGAAGGAGGATTAGGAGGAGAGTTATGTAGTCGTAACACCACCGAGTAGGAAGGAGGATTAGGAGGAGAGGTGTGTAGTTGTAACACCGCCGAGTAGGAAGAACTGGGAGGAGAGGTATGTAGTCGTAACACCGCCGTGTAGGAAGGAGGATTAGGAGGAGAGTTATGTAGTCGTAACACCACCGAGTAGGAAGGAGGATTAGGAGGAGAGGTGTGTAATCGTAACACCACCGAGTAGGAAGGAGGATTAGGAGGAGAGGTATGTAGTCGTAACACCACCGAGTAGGAAGGAGGATTAGGAGGAGAGGTGTGTAATCGTAACACCGCCGTGTAGGAAGGAGGATTAGGAGGAGGTGTGTGTAATCGTAATACCGCCGTGTAGGAAGGAGGATTAGGAGGAGAGTTATGTAGTCGTAACACCACCGAGTAGGAAGGAGGATTAGGAGGAGAGGTGTGTAGTCGTAACACCGCCGAGTAGGAAGGAGGATTAGGAGGAGAGTTATGTAGTCGTAACACCACCGAGTAGGAAGGAGGATTAGGAGGAGAGGTGTGTAGTTGTAACACCGCCGAGTAGGAAGAACTGGGAGGAGAGGTATGTAGTCGTAACACCGCCGTGTAGGAAGGAGGATTAGGAGGAGAGTTATGTAGTCGTAACACCACCGAGTAGGAAGGAGGATTAGGAGGAGAGTTATGTAGTCGTAACACCACCGAGTAGGAAGGAGGATTAGGAGGAGAGGTGTGTAGTTGTAACACCGCCGAGTAGGAAGAACTGGGAGGAGAGGTATGTAGTCGTAACACCGCCGAGTAGGAAGGAGGATTAGGAGGAGAGTTATGTAGTTGTAACACCGCCGTGTAGGAAGGAGGATTAGGAGGAGAGGTGTGTAGTTGTAACACCGCCGTGTAGGAAGGAGGATTAGGAGGAGAGTTATGTAGTCGTAACACCGCCGTGTAGGAAGGAGGATTAGGAGAAGAGGTGTGTAGTTGTAACACCGCCGAGTAGGAAGAACTGGGAGGAGAGGTATGTAGTCGTAACACCGCCGTGTAGGAAGGAGGATTAGGAGGAGAGTTATGTAGTCGTAACACCGCCGTGTAGGAAGGAGGATTAGGAGGAGAGTTATGTAGTCGTAACACCACCGAGTAGGAAGGAGGATTAGGAGGAGAGGTATGTAGTCGTAACACCGCCGTGTAGGAAGGAGGATTAGGAGGAGAGTTATGTAGTCGTAACACCACCGAGTAGGAAGGAGGATTAGGAGGAGAGGTGTGTAGTTGTAACACCGCCGAGTAGGAAGGAGGATTAGGAGGAGAGGTGTGTAGTCGTAACACCGCCGAGTAGGAAGGAGGATTAGGAGGAGAGTTATGTAGTCGTAACACCACCGAGTAGGAAGGAGGATTAGGAGGAGAGGTGTGTAATCGTAACACCGCCGTGTAGGAAGGAGGATTAGGAGGAGGTGTGTGTAATCGTAATACCGCCGTGTAGGAAGGAGGATTAGGAGGAGAGTTATGTAGTCGTAACACCACCGAGTAGGAAGGAGGATTAGGAGGAGAGGTGTGTAGTCGTAACACCGCCGAGTAGGAAGGAGGATTAGGAGGAGAGTTATGTAGTCGTAACACCACCGAGTAGGAAGGAGGATTAGGAGGAGAGGTGTGTAGTTGTAACACCGCCGAGTAGGAAGAACTGGGAGGAGAGGTATGTAGTCGTAACACCGCCGTGTAGGAAGGAGGATTAGGAGGAGAGTTATGTAGTCGTAACACCACCGAGTAGGAAGGAGGATTAGGAGGAGAGTTATGTAGTCGTAACACCACCGAGTAGGAAGGAGGATTAGGAGGAGAGGTGTGTAGTTGTAACACCGCCGAGTAGGAAGAACTGGGAGGAGAGGTATGTAGTCGTAACACCGCCGTGTAGGAAGGAGGATTAGGAGGAGAGTTATGTAGTCGTAACACCACCGTGTAGGAAGGAGGATTAGGAGGAGAGTTATGTAGTCGTAACACCACCGAGTAGGAAGGAGGATTAAGAGGAGAGGTGTGTAGTTGTAACACCGCCGAGTAGGAAGAACTGGGAGGAGAGGTATGTAGTCGTAACACCGCCGTGTAGGAAGGAGGATTAGGAGGAGAGTTATGTAGTCGTAACACCACCGAGTAGGAAGGAGGATTAGGAGGAGAGGTGTGTAGTCGTAACACCGCCGAGTAGGAAGGAGGATTAGGAGGAGAGTTATGTAGTCGTAACACCTCCGAGTAGGAAGGAGGATTAGGAGGAGAGGTGTGTAATCGTAACACCGCCGTGTAGGAAGGAGGATTAGGAGGAGAGTTATGTAGTCGTAACACCGCCGAGTAGGAAGGAGGATTAGGAGGAGAGGTGTGTAGTCGTAACACCGCCGAGTAGGAAGGAGGATTAGGAGGAGAGTTATGTAGTCGTAACACCACCGAGTAGGAAGGAGGATTAGGAGGAGAGGTGTGTAGTCGTAACACCGCCGAGTAGGAAGGAGGATTAGGAGGAGAGTTATGTAGTCGTAACACCGCCGAGTAGGAAGGAGGATTAGGAGGAGAGGTATGTAGTCGTAACACCGCCGAGTAGGAAGGAGGATTAGGAGGAGAGTTATGTAGTCGTAACACCACCGAGTAGGAAGGAGGATTAGGAGGAGAGGTGTGTAGTCGTAACACCGCCGAGTAGGAAGGAGGATTAGGAGGAGAGTTATGTAGTCGTAACACCACCGAGTAGGAAGGAGGATTAGGAGGAGAGGTGTGTAATCGTAACACCGCCGTGTAGGAAGGAGGATTAGGAGGAGAGTTATGTAGTCGTAACACCACCGAGTAGGAAGGAGGATTAGGAGGAGAGGTGTGTAGTTGTAACACCACCGAGTAGGAAGGAGGAGATGTACGTAGTCGTAACACGTGAGTTGGGTGGAGGATTAGGAGGTGTGTGTCAGAGAAACACTGCCGAGTAGGAAGGAGGATTAGGAGGAGAGTTATGTAGTCGTAACACCACCGAGTAGGAAGGAGGATTAGGTAGAGAGGAGTGTAGTTGTAACACCACCGAGTAGGAAGGAGGATTAGGAGGAGAGGTGTGTAGTTGTAACACCGCCGAGTAGGAGGGAGGATTAGGAGGAGAGTTATGTAGTCGTAACACCACCGAGTAGGAAGGAGGATTAGGTAGAGAGGAGTGTAGTTGTAACACCACCGAGTAGGAAGGAGGATTAGGAGGAGAGGTGTGTAGTCGTAACACCGCCGAGTAGGAAGGAGGATTAGGAGGAGAGTTATGTAGTCGTAACACCACCGAGTAGGAAGGAGGATTAGGAGGAGAGGTGTGTAGTCGTAACACCGCCGTGTAGGAAGGAGGATTAGGAGGAGAGTTATGTAGTCGTAACACCGCCGAGTAGGAAGGAGGATTAGGAGGAGAGGTATGTAGTCGTAACACCGCCGAGTAGGAAGGAGGATTAGGAGGAGAGTTATGTAGTCGTAACACCACCGAGTAGGAAGGAGGATTAGGAGGAGAGGTATGTAGTCGTAACACCGCCGAGTAGGAAGGAGGATTAGGAGGAGAGGTGTGTAGTCGTAACACCGCCGAGTAGGAAGGAGGATTAGGAGGAGAGGTGTGTAGTCGTAACACCGCCGAGTAGGAAGGAGGATTAGGAGGAGAGGTGTGTAGTCGTAACACCGCCGTGTAGGAAGGAGGATTAGGAGGAGAGTTATGTAGTCGTAACACCACCGAGTAGGAAGGAGGATTAGGAGGAGAGGTGTGTAATCGTAACACCGCCGTGTAGGAAGGAGGATTAGGAGGAGAGGTGTGTAATCGTAACACCGCCGTGTAGGAAGGAGGATTAGGAGGAGAGTTATGTAGTCGTAACACCACCGAGTAGGAAGGAGGATTAGGAGGAGAGGTGTGTAGTTGTAACACCACCGAGTAGGAAGGAGGAGATGTACGTAGTCGTAACACGTGAGTTGGGTGGAGGATTAGGAGGTGTGTGTCAGAGAAACACTGCCGAGTAGGAAGGAGGATTAGGAGGAGAGTTATGTAGTCGTAACACCACCGAGTAGGAAGGAGGATTAGGTAGAGAGGAGTGTAGTTGTAACACCACCGAGTAGGAAGGAGGATTAGGAGGAGAGGTGTGTAGTTGTAACACCGCCGTGTAGGAAGGAGTATTAGGAGGAGAGGTATGTAGTCGTAACACCACCGAGTAGGAAGGAGGATTAGGAGGAGAGGTATGTAGTCGTAACACCGCCGTGTAGGAAGGATGCTTAGGAGGAGAGTTATGTAGTCGTAACACCACCGAGTAGGAAGGAGGATTAGGTAGAGAGGGGTGTAATCGTAACACCGCGCACTATAAAGGAGGATTAGGAGGAAAAGTGCGTAGTCGTAACACCGCCGAGTAGAAAGGAGGATTAGGAGGAGAGTTATGTAGTCGTAACACCACCGAGTAGGAAGGAGGATTAGGTAGAGAGGAGTGTAGTTGTAACACCACCGAGTAGGAAGGAGGATTAGGAGGAGAGGTGTGTAGTTGTAACACCGCCGTGTAGGAAGGAGGATTAGGAGGAGAGGTATGTAGTCGTAACACCACCGAGTAGGAAGGAGGATTAGGAGGAGAGGTATGTAGTCGTAACACCGCCGTGTAGGAAGGATGCTTAGGAGGAGAGTTATGTAGTCGTAACACCACCGAGTAGGAAGGAGGATTAGGTAGAGAGGGGTGTAATCGTAACACCGCGCACTATAAAGGAGGATTAGGAGGAAAAGTGCGTAGTCGTAACACCGCCGAGTAGAAAGGAGGATTAGGAGATGTGGGTAGTTGTAACGCTACCGAGTAGGAAGAAGGATTAGGAGAAAATGTGGGTAGTTGTAACACCACCGAGTAGGAAGGAGGATTAGGAGGAGAGGTGTGTAGATGTAACACCACCGAGTAGGAAGGAGGAGATGTACGTAGTCGTAACACCGCCGAGTTGGATGGAGGATTAGGAGGTATGTGTCAGAGAAACACTGCCGAGTAGGAAGGAGGATTAGGAGGAGGTGTGTGTAATCGTAAAACCACCGAGTAGGAAGGAGGATTAGGAGGAGATGTGTGTAATCGTAATACCGCCGTGTAGGAAGGAGGATTAGGAGGAGGTGTGTGTAATCGTAACACCACCGAGTAGGAAGGAGGATTAGGAGGAGATGTGTGTAATCGTAATACCGCCGTGTAGGAAGGAGGATTAGGAGGAGGTGTGTGTAATCGTAATACCGCCGTGTAGGAAGGAGGATTAGGAGGAGATGTGTGTAATCGTAATACCGCCGTGTAGGAAGGAGGATTAGGAGGAGGTGTGTGTAATCGTAATACCGCCGTGTAGGAAGGAGGATTAGGAGGAGGTGTGTGTAATCGTAACACCACCGAGTAGGAAGGAGGATTAGGAGGAGATGTGTGTAATCGTAACACCACCGAGTAGGAAGGAGGATTAGGAGGAGGTGTGTGTAATCGTAATACCGCCGTGTAGGAAGGAGGATTAGGAGGAGATGTGTGTAATCGTAACACCACCGAGTAGGAAGGAGGATTAGGAGGAGATGTGTGTAATCGTAATACCGCCGTGTAGGAAGGAGGATTAGGAGGAGGTGTGTGTAATCGTAACACCACCGAGTAGGAAGGAGGATTAGGAGGAGATGTGTGTAATCGTAATACCGCCGTGTAGGAAGGAGGATTAGGAGGAGGTGTGTGTAATCGTTACACCACCGAGTAGGAAAGAGGATTAGGAGGAGATGTTTGTAATCGTAACCGTGTAGGAAGGAGGATTAGAAGGAGGCGTGTGTAATCGTAACAAAATCTAGTAGGAAGGAGGATTTGGAGGAGAGGTATGTATTCATAACACCACCGAGTAGGAAGGAGGATTGGGAGGAGAGGTATGTAGTCGTATCACCACCGAGTAGGAAGGAGGATTAGGAGGTGTGTGTAATCGTAACAACATCGAGTAGGAAGGAGGATTTGGAGGAGAGGAATGTAGTCGTAACTTCACCGAGTAGGAAGGAGGACTGGGAGGAGAAGTATGTAGTCGTAACACCGCCGAGTAGGAAGGAGGATTGGGAAATTGTGTGATCATAATGATTTTACAAAGAGTACGGGTATATTCGTAGATGAGTCTGGACTTAATACCTATACATTCATACATACATTTTGGAAATACATTTTGAATAAGGCGACCTCAAAATTTTTATTTTCACACTATTATTTTACTATCACAATAATTTATTTGTATTTTAGTATATGTTAGATAGTAAAAGGCCTTGTAATATAATTTTGCCGTTATAGAAATAAATTTTTAACACCTTCTTAAAACATCTATAAAAATAAATAATTTTAGTAGAGAAACTTAATTTCCTCATTAAATACATTTGTAATTTGATTGTAAAATGGTATTTAGTAATTATTTACAAACGTTAAAATTATTTTATTGAAGAAATACTTAGAAATATATGCATATAAGAACATAAACCGCGATCTACGTACGAGTAAAGGCGTGCAGTTCTCGGCGAAAATGCGACGCGTAGCGTTTATAAACGTTTTACTTTATCATTTCACTAGCAGTGAAACCAAAGGTCCTACGAACATGAAATAAACCTAATATTAAAATCTAACTAATTATCTCAAACTCTCACGCTTACAATACGTTTCTAACCAACAAATACAACAAAATTGTCGCTTAGTAACTTTTTTATGTTACTGGAAGAGCAACACTTATTAAATTTAATTTTTTAACGTTCTTTCAAATAATATATTATTTTTATTGTTGAATATTCAGAATGAAAGATTCACGGTGCTTATACCTGCCAAGTTAGAAAATTTAATTCCTACTCTAAGTGCTTTAAACCTTGATTTAATGAAAGTTTTTATTAAATTTTGTGCGCTGGAGGATTTCCCCCCAAGCCAACATAACGAATTCGGCTTCACTATCTTCTTCCTATGTCTACTTCATTACATAACTATTCTATTTGTATCGGGTGCTTTGTGGTCCCGAGTAGTTCTCATAGTCTGTCTAGATGTAGTTTGTTTCATCCCATGGGAGACCCGGTCACCAGTTCAGGCCTTATAGTAAGGTCGCAAGCTCTTGTATACTGGTAACATGGACACCTAGGCAGGAGTCACTGATGTGAGGTTGGGCTAGTGGTTTCACATACTAGACTGTGGATTCTCTACGTAAGGAAATATCTTTCTTTATTCTTTGACAAGCTTCCGGTCTTCAGAGCTAGTTACTCCTTGTTAACACTCTTCTTTTCACCTGTTCTCTTTCTTCCTCTATAAATTTCACTTAACCCAATCCTGGATGTACCTAACCTCTTGCCCTGACCATCCCTCGTGCTTGTAGGAGCATAATATTGCTATCGGGCTTTATTCCTTATTTATAATGATCTACTTTATATTTGTATAACTAAATCAAAATAAGGTAAACAACTCGCTTTCGGTGTTCCTTTAATTACTATATCTTGTTCAGATCGCATTATATGCTCAGCAATGAGGCCCACCTTAATTGATATATTTTTAACACGCTGATTTCGAGTCATTCTATCAAATTAAATTGCTTTATCTGGTAAATAAGGTTTTGCTCCAATAATCAAATATGTCATCTAATTCTCTATCACACTCTATAAGGATCTTCGCTCGTAACTTTTCGTCACAAGAAACATCTGTCTCGTGGGTGACACGTGAGAAGACACGGATTGAACCAATCAGATAGCAGCAGATGAGCTTTCGATGTAACAGAATTTGTGGCCCAGTGACGAAGGAGGGTGAGACGTGTCCCAATAATCAAATATGTCATCTAATTCTCTATCACACTCTATAAGGATCCTCACTCGTAACTTTTCGTCACAAGAAACACCTGTCTCGTGGGTGACACGTGAGAAGACACGGATTGAACCAATCAGATAGCAGCAGATGAGCTTTCGATGTAACAGAATTTGTGGCCCAGTGACGAAGGAGGGTGAGACGTGTCCCAATAATCAAATATGTCATCTAATTCTCTATCACACTCTATAAGGATCCTCACTCGTAACTTTTCGTCACAAGAAACACCTGTCTCGTGGGTGACACGTGAGAAGACACGGATTGAACCAATCAGATAGCAGCAGATGAGCTTTCGATGTAACAGAATTTGTGGTCCAGTGACGAAGGAGGGTGAGACGTGTCCCAATAATCAAATATGTCATCTAATTCTCTATCACACTCTATAAGGATCCTCACTCGTAACTTTTCGTCACAAGAAACACCTGTCTCGTGGGTGACACGTGAGAAGACACGGATTGAACCAATCAGATAGCAGCAGATGAGCTTTCGATGTAACAGAATTTGTGGCCCAGTGACGAAGGAGGGTGAGACGTGTCCCAATAATCAAATATGTCATCTAATTCTCTATCACACTCTATAAGGATCCTCACTCGTAACTTTTCGTCACAAGAAACACCTGTCTCGTGGGTGACACGTGAGAAGACACGGATTGAACCAATCAGATAGCAGCAGATGAGCTTTCGATGTAACAGAATTTGTGGCCCAGTGACGAAGGAGGGTGAGACGTGTCCCAATAATCAAATATGTCATCTAATTCTCTATCACACTCTATAAGGATCCTCACTCGTAACTTTTCGTCACAAGAAACACCTGTCTCGTGGGTGACACGTGAGAAGACACGGATTGAACCAATCAGACAGCAGCAGATGAGCTTTCGATGTAACAGAATTTGTGGTCCAGTGACGAAGGAGGGTGAGACGTGTCCCGGTTTTTTCTAATGAAGATTTGATTTAAAATCGCAATCCTAGGTGTTCGGAGATTAGTTTAGCTGTTCTGAAACAGCGTGTTTATAACGTCCCAAAGTTGTACGCGAAAGTAAAATTACGACCGCCTTAACATTTTCAGTTAACAGGATTTTTTAAATATGAACCACCTCTCTAAACATTTTAACCTAATATAATAATAATTAATAATAATTAAAACGAAACCATCAGATTCAATGTGGAACAAGATAGATTTTATTTTAAGGTAAATATCCTAACGCACATTCATTATTAAACCAATGTTATAAATATATAAAAGTAGATATTTTTTAAAAATGAAGATAAAATAAGAAGATACCTCGAAGGATCTCGAAGGAAAATGGGAAAACCTAGTCACCACAGGACCCATCGACCACAGACTTTCACGAGCTGTCGGCGTTGCCAAGTTCAGAATGCAAACCGGCCACGATTACCTGGCCGCCCGTCGGTGTGCTTCCAACACCGGAATGCCGGAATGTGCCCTCTCTGTGGACACGATACGATGGATGCGGATCATCTGATGAAATGCTATGCGCTCGACCATTCCGGAGATGATGATGACCCACTTGTTCCTCTATACTGGTCAGCGCGTCACCAAATGGCTCAACAGCCAAGGGTGGGCGTTGGCTAGTAAGTAAGTAAGTAAGTAGTAAGATACCTCGAAGGGTTAAACGTTTTTATAAATAGGCCTACCCCAATCACTTAACAATAGCACAATACTAACTATTAACGTAGTCCTTCCAGTGGAGCTCGTGTCAGGGAAATATCAATAGCAATGAAAAAGCCTGACCAACTAGCCAGTGTCTGATCAACTAACCACGGGGCAAAGTCTGACCAACTAGCCAGGGGGCAAAGTGTCTGACCAACTAGCCACGGGGCAAAGTCTGACCAACTAGCCAGGGGACAAAGTGTCTGACCAACTAGCCAGGGGGCAAAGTGTCTGACCAACTAGCCAGGGGGCAAAGTACCTGACCAAGTTCGCCCCAGTCTTGCAAGTTCCTAATAAAGATGACCACCAAATAATGGAACCTAGAGATCGATTAAAGACCTCTTGACTTAAAAACGGTGGGAAAATTTAGTCTCAGAGGAACTAATGGACTATAACCTGCCTGAGCTGTTAACGTTGCATTCAGAACGAAGACTGGCCATGACTACCTTACTGCGCACCTCCACCGTATTCATGTCCTGCTGTGGGGTCATGAAGTCATGAATCTGCAACACTGGACCAGGCCAAGGGTCACCTTTAGGGAAGAGACCATCTCTACTGGTACAGTTGCCAAGGGTGGGCGTTGGCTAGTAACTAGGCCTATAATTTTCCCTTTAGCTGTAGCCTTAACGTCGACATTTGTTCCCTCTTGAAACGCTGACCACAGTGACGCTATAAACGTGACAAAACTAAAAGCACTTTATTAATATCAATGAAAGAATACGATTTTATTTTAAATAAAATAACATTAATAATTATTTTGATAATAATAAACGGGTTAGTTTAAAACAATGATAGCACTGTAATCTATTGTTTCAATAAAAATAATAATATTATGTATGTCTAGTAATGCTAGCAAAAACTTGACTCAAAATGAGTGGTAGTATTAATTTTCATATAATTTTTGGTGTCACTTAAAATAATTAATTTTTTGTATAAATTTTATGCCAAGTTTAGGTTTTTAATATTTACTTTATCCTTGAAGATGAAAATAAACGATTTTGCGAAAGGTCATTAAGGATTAAAGATAAATTATATCTGAATCGCAAATCAACCGCCTTCTTATCTTACTTTATAGTGTTGTTGAACAATATAGCACACATTATAAAGGGCATCTGGAAAATCTAGTTGACTTGTATATCTGGAAGTTGAGGAAGTAGAATAAGCATTGTTGCGGGACTTGTGAGTGAACGTTGGAAGAACGTATTAGAGCTGTCATCTCGCATTTCTTATTACTTAATATATGACGCCTAACTAAATATATAGTTTTGCATTCAGAAATTTCTTCTGACGGGGGTCGTTATGGGTAACTGGGAGCTGACTTGCCTTCACGTCCCCAAAGGGCCTTCCAGTTTGGGAACCCGTGCTTTAACGTATATTTCGCGACCATCGTCCCTAGGTTACGCAAGTTGACGTCTTTTACGGATATTGTACGTTCATATTTATTTATGTATTAACAGCTCTAAGATTACTGACAACTCGTTTTATATAAACACTACCTAAAGCTATAGTATTTATTTATGTATTAACAGCTCTAAGATTACTGACAACTCGTTTTATATAAACACTACCTAAAGCTATAATATTTATTTATGTATTAACAGTTCTAAGATTACTGACAACTCGTTTTATATAAACACTACCTAAAGCTATAATATTTATTTATGTATTAACAGCTCTAAGATTACTGACAACTTGTTTTATATAAACACTACCTAAAGCTATAATATTTATTTATGTATTAACAGCTCTAAGATTACTGACAACTCGTTTTATATAAACACTACCTAAAGCTATAATATTTATTTATGTATTAACAGCTCTAAGATTACTGACAACTCGTTTTATATAAACACTACCTAAAGCTATAATATTTATTTATCTATTAACAGCTCTAAGATTACTGACAACTAGTTTTATATAAACACTACCTAAAGCTATAATATTTATTTATGTATTAACAGCTCTAAGATTACTGACAACTCGTTTTATATAAACACTACCTAAAGCTATAATATTTATTTATGTATTAACAGCTCTAAGATTACTGACAACTCGTTTTATATAAACACTACCTAAAGCCATAATATTTATTTATGTATTAACAGCTCTAAGATTACTGACAACTCGTTTTATATAAACACTACCTAAAGCTATAATATTTATTTATGTATTAACAGCTCTAAGATTACTGACAACTCGTTTTATATAAACACTACCTAAAGCTATAATATTTATTTATGTATTAACAGCTCTAAGATTACTGACAACTCGTTTTATATAAACACTACCTAAAGCTATAATATTTATTTATGTATTAACAGCTCTAAGATTACTGACAACTCGTTTTATATAAACACTACCTAAAGCTATAATATTTATTTATGTATTAACAGCTCTAAGATTACTGACAACTCGTTTTATATAAACACTACCTAAAGCTATAATATTTATTTATGTATTAACAGCTCTAAGATTACTGACAACTCGTTTTATATAAACACTACCTAAAGCTATAATATTTATTTATGTATTAACAGCTCTAAGATTACTGACAACTCGTTTTATATAAACACTACCTAAAGCTATAATATTTATTTATGTATTAACAGCTCTAAGATTACTGACAACTCGTTTTATATAAACACTACCTAAAGCTATAATATTTATTTATGTATTAACAGCTCCAAGATTACTGACAACTCGTTTTATATAAACACTACCTAAAGCCATAATATTTGAATTTTATTATAAGAGTTTAAAATATAATGTTTTTAAGGTTAATGACCTATCACAGACCATTTGATGTTAATGCAAATACAATCTACGTTTCGATTTTCTATCAGAAAATCCTTCTCAAGATCTAAAGGATCATAAATTTAAACTTGGGCCATTATTTACATTTTTATATTCATAAACACTAATTTAAACATTATTAAAATCAAATACTTCATTCTCTTTAATCAATGTTAACATTTAAAAGTAAAATTGGACTACTAGCAACGTAGAGTGCATTTGTATAGTATAGTAAACACATTGAATAGTTATTAACAGGCGTTAAATAAAATTACGTTTGAAATGACTATAAGTTGATCTTTCCTTTAGAGAGGTTGGTCTTCGAACCCAGGCGAACCTCTAGCTCCCTGGTTCCTGCCAGCTACGGCATTTTTGAGAAATGTGGTTATAGTTCGTGCGAGATATAAAATAAGAAATGCATGAAAACATCTACCTTAGAAGTAATAGTCAATGCTTAAATAATTTCAACATACGTTAGACAAACTGTCGATTTAACTGTGCACTAAAATGGAATCCGAAAGGTCGTTAAATATGGCGACATCACCAACGAAGTTAAGCATATTCTAAACGCATTCTTATTCCGTGCTTTCTGTTAATTAGTTTTGTATGAAAGCTATCTGAAAGTTATGATATTTGTGTTTTGTACATGACAAAAATAATATGAAATTTTATACCTATAAACAATTAAAGTAACAATAATTTTTCCATGGGAGTAACCCCCAAAGCCCCTATTAACTGCTCCAGCCTCGATAACTTAAAGGCTCTCGTATACTTTAAAAAAATATATATTATTTAAAAACTGTTCCAAAGTGAATGATTTGACAATACGTAGGCGTATTAGATGAAATGTGTGTAGATGGGTAAATAAATAATTCTATTTATAATTAATAATAATTCTTTTAAAATACGTTTAAACATATAGTTTTAAGAACTTCTAAAAGTAGTTGGGAAAAATGGAAAAGGTATCTCTTTTTTAAAAAACTACCATATTTTCCACTAATTCGTTCAGGACAAGGAATAAGCAAATCAAATAAAATCCAACAGGACGGCGTCGCATAGCTCATGGTACTCACTACAATGGAGCGGCCATAAATATTACGTCACATTTTCTCTTTATAAACTTTTATATTAAAATAAGAAATGAAAAGGAAAATATATAGTGCTTTTACAAGGGGGGGGGGGGGTTATTATATGAAAGATCTAATGTAACCATTAATAATGGCCGGACTTGACATAAGCAAACAAACATAGGCATTGTTGAAGTAAGGGTGGCAAATTCCGCAAATTGCCCTCACAGAGGGGAGGGACAAGTGGCCTGTTGGCTCTATTAGCCTTTACGTCTTGACAACACAACTATGCAAACTCCTGTCGTTTTGGATCGTTTATCTTGTAAAGCTTCATTAACTTCTCGATACTCTCGAATTGCCGCTAAATTGTACTTTTCCAATAAATAGTTTCAGCAACCATTTTATTATTTCCTTTTCGCCTTAACAAACCTTAATGGTTCGGTTTCAGGACGGATTTTCTTTTCAAAATTCATTTTAACTACGATATTTGCCATTTTAAATGGTTGTTTTATGAACAAATCAAAACCGATATTAGAACAAAAAATTTAAACAATGTAATGCCAAAAACTACAATTTCCTCAATCTTTGTGGTCATTAATGGGTCGCAGAATCATTTGGAATTAAGGTTTAAAGCTTTCTCAAATACAACTCAATAACTTTAAAATATTATTTCAAACTCTTAACAAAAAATTACAATATGTTTTTGTAAGAATATTAGATGAACGCACAATGTTGTAGTCGATGAAGAAAAGAACAAAGCAAGACAAAAAGGAAGTGGCAAAAACAACTGCTACAAACCTTTGCTCAAAAGGGAAAATAGGCTTTGCCGTCAATACCAAACATAATAGGAAAGGTGTGAAGAGTTTTGAAAGGATAAAAGATCTGACAACTCATAAATAAGTATAAACAACAAAAAAAGGTAACTACTCAACCTCCATAAAGTCTAACTTAGGGATAAGGGAAGAAAACCTGAAAGGGGTAAGAAGAGAGAGAGATGAATAGGGTGCCAAGAACGAGAAAGAGGGAGAAAAATAGATTGTCAAAAACAAGAAAGGTGTAGGAAGAGGAAGAAGATAGAGTGCCGAGAACAAGAAAGGTGTGGGAAGAGGGAAAAGTTAAAGTATTAAGAACAAGAAAGGTATAGAAAGAGGGAGAAAATTAGTGCCGAGAACATTGAAGGGGCAGAAAGAGGGAGAAGATAGAGTGCCAAGAACAAGAAAGGTGTGGGAAGAGGGAAAAGTTAAAGTGTTAAGAACAAGAAAGGTGTAGAAAGAGGGAGAAAATTAGTGCCGAGAACATTGAGGGGGCAGAAAGAGGGAGAAGATAGAGTGCCAAGAACAAGAAAGGTGTGGGAAGAGGGAAAAGTTAAAGTGTTAAGAACAAGAAAGGTGTAGAAAGAGGGAGAAAATTAGTGCCGAGAACATGGAGGGGGTAAAAAAAAGGGAGAAGATAGAGTGCCAAGAACAAGAAAGGTGTAGAAAGAGGGAGAAGATAGAGTACGGAGAACATGGAAGAGGTAGGAAGAGGTAAGAAGAGAGAGATGTATAGACATAGTTTAAATAGTGTTCCTGATGACGCGATGTTGTCACAAAATGAAACTAATAAAGCATGTGAACATTATGAAAAAAGATACAATAAAGACAAAAACGACGGAGATTCTAGTCATCAGAAGGAAACCAGAATTAAATGTGGTGTAAAAGGGGGAGGAGAATGGGCCAACGGGATGCCGAAATTTGTGTAGAACAATAAGTGACGGTCAAGAACTAAAGGTAGTAAACAAATTTTTTTTAAAATATAATAAGTAAAAGAAGCGAAATAAGTAAAGTAGTTAAGACGAAATGTATAAAAACCAACACAAAACGTTTTCAAATTAAAACATAAATAGAGAAGTTAAATGATATAGAAAATCATTAGAAATAAACTAGAATCATACAGAAAGTGGTTGAGAAAGGAAAACTGATTGCCTTGGGCGTTGCTCATGCAATAGACTACTTCCAGAATGACTAGACCACAAGCTAAAGCAAAGCGGAACAACGATATTAACGTTTTGTACTACTAGTGCGCGTTATAGACGCGTAAATACGCTATCTCTTATACTTGCTCCACTAACTGCTCAAGAATTCCATCCAAGTTTATTAGGTCGACGTTCCGTTTCGAGATTTGTGTTTAAAATTCTCTTAAGACAGCCTGTGGTTACTACATTGGACTAAATTTGGGCAGCAGTGGCCCATTTATGGACCGATTCTTTTGCACAGCAAAGCCAAAACCCATTGACTCTGTCTCGAGTGTGACGTTTGACGGCATAATTGTTGTCTTTAGACAGTCCCCATTGTTGTTCGGTGCCATGAGTGGAGTACGCTTTGCCGTAGAGTCAAAGCGATGCGCCTATGAAACTGTCGTCTACTATTCCCACGATGAGTACATTTCGCCAGAGATAAAATACATATTTTAAATTACTTTTCAATGCCTTTAAAATATTCTCAACTTGTTGGCCTACTTAAACATGTGCAACCTTTAAATCTTTCTTTAGCAAAACAAACTTCAAAAACTGTGGCTTAGATGTATGAATATTTGTTCATTTCATGAAGTCAAAGCATCTTTATATATAAGTCCTAATATTTTCTAAAATATTTAATTTAATTATATTAAGACTAAAGAATAAAAAAAACATAAATTAAAAAATGTGGTAAATTAGCAATTAGCAATGTCTATAGGGCTACTACTAGTAAAATAAGACCGGGGCGAGATTCTATCGAAACATCTACGTAAGTCTACTCCACCTTCTTATGCTATCAATATGATTTACAAGCAACACACCGATGCAATAACATAGCACCTTCCAAGCAGGTATGCCACTTTCTTATGCTATCAATATGATTTACAAGCAACACACCGATGCAATAACATAGCACCTTCCAAGCAGGTATGCCACTTTCTTATGCTATCAGTATGATTTACAAGCAACACACCGATGCAATAACATAGCACCTTCCAAGCAGGTATGCCACTTTCTTATGCTATCAATATGATTTACAAGCAACACACCGATGCAATAACATAGCACCTTCCAAGCAGGTATGCCACTTTCTTATGCTATCAATATGATTTACAAGCAACACACCGATGCAATAACATAGCACCTTCCAAGCAGGTATGCCACTTTCTTATGCTATCAGTATGATTTACAAGCAACACACCCATGCAATAACATAGCACCTTCCAAGCAGGTATGCCACTTTCTTATGCTATCAGTATGATTTACAAGCAACACACCGATGCAATAACATAGCACCTTCCAAGCAGGTATGCCACTTTCTTATGCTATCAGTATGTTTTACAAGCAACACACCGATGCAATAACATAGCACCTTCCAAGCAGGTATGCCACTTTCTTATGCTATCAATATGATTTACAAGCAACACACCGATGCAATAACATAGCACCTTCCAAGCAGGTATGCCACTTTCTTATGCTATCAATATGATTTACAAGCAACACACCGATGCAATAACATAGCACCTTCCAAGCAGGTATGCCACTTTCTTATGCTATCAATATGATTTACAAGCAACACACCGATGCAATAACATAGCACCTTCCAAGCAGGTATGCCACTTTCTTATGCTATCAATATGATTTACAAGCAACACACCGATGCAATAACATAGCACCTTCCAAGCAGGTATGCCACTTTCTTATGCTATCAATATGATTTACAAGCAACACACCGATGCAATAACATAGCACCTTCCAAGCAGGTATGCCACTTTCTTATGGTATCAATATGATTTACAAGCAACACACCGATGCAATAACATAGCACCTTCCAAGCAGGTATGCCACTTTCTTATGCTATCAATATGATTTACAAGCAACACACCGATGCAATAACATAGCACCTTCCAAGCAGGTATGCCACTTTCTTATGCTATCAATATGATTTACAAGCAACACACCGATGCAATAACATAGCACCTTCCAAGCAGGTATGCCACTTTCTTATGCTATCAATATGATTTACAAGCAACACACCGATGCAATAACATAGCACCTTCCAAGCAGGTATGCCACTTTCTTATGCTATCAATATGATTTACAAGCAACACACCGATGCAATAACATAGCACCTTCCAAGCAGGTATGCCACTTTCTTATGCTATCAATATGATTTACAAGCAACACACCGATGCAATAACATAGCACCTTCCAAGCAGGTATGCCACTTTCTTATGCTATGAATATGATTTACAAGCAACACACCGATGCAATAACATAGCACATTCCAAGCAGGTATGCCACTTTCTTATGCTATCAATATGATTTACAAGCAACACACCGATGCAATAACATAGCACCTTCCAAGCAGGTATGCCACTTTCTTATGCTATCAATATGATTTACAAGCAACACACCGATGCAATAACATAGCACCTTCCAAGCAGGTATGCCACTTTCTTATGCTATCAATATGATTTACAAGCAACACACCGATGCAATAACATAGCACCTTCCAAGCAGGTATGCCACTTTCTTATGCTATCAATATGATTTACAAGCAACACACCGATGCAATAACATAGCACCTTCCAAGCAGGTATGCCACTTTCTTATGCTATCAATATGATTTACAAGCAACACACCGATGCAATAACATAGCACCTTCCAAGCAGGTATGCCACTTTCTTATGCTATCAATATGATTTACAAACAACACACCGATGCAATAACATAGCACCTTCCAAGCAGGTATGCCACTTTCTTATGCTATCAATATGATTTACAAGCAACACACCGATGCAATAACATAGCACCTTCCAAGCAGGTATGCCACTTTCTTATGCTATCAATATGATTTACAAGCAACACACCGATGCAATAACATAGCACCTTCCAAGCAGGTATGCCACTTTCTTATGCTATCAATATGATTTACAAGCAACACACCGATGCAATAACATAGCACCTTCCAAGCAGGTATGCCACTTTCTTATGGTATCAATATGATTTACAAGCAACACACCGATGCAATAACATAGCACCTTCCAAGCAGGTATGCCACTTTCTTATGCTATCAATATGATTTACAAGCAACACAACGATGCAATAACATAGCACCTTCCAAGCAGGTATGCCACTTTCTTATGCTATCAATATGATTTACAAGCAACACACCGATGCAATAACATAGCACCTTCCAAGCAGGTATGCCACTTTCTTATGCTATCAATATGATTTACAAGCAACACACCGATGCAATAACATAGCACCTTCCAAGCAGGTATGCCACTTTCTTATGCTATCAATATGATTTACAAGCAACACACCGATGCAATAACATAGCACCTTCCAAGCAGGTATGCCACTTTCTTATGCTATCAATATGATTTACAAGCAACACACCGATGCAATAACATAGCACCTTCCAAGCAGGTATGCCACTTTCTTATGCTATCAATATGATTTACAAGCAACACACCGATGCAATAACATAGCACCTTCCAAGCAGGTATGCCACTTTCTTATGCTATCAATATGATTTACAAGCAACACACCGATGCAATAACATAGCACTTTCCAAGCAGGTATGCCACTTTCTTATGCTATCAATATGATTTACAAGCAACACACCGATGCAATAACATAGCACCTTCCAAGCAGGTATGCCACTTTCTTATTAGTATCAATATGATTTACAAGCAACACACCGATGCAATAACATAGCACCTTCCAAGCAGGTATGCCACTTTCTTATGGTATCAATATGATTTACAAGCAACACACCGATGCAATAACATAGCACCTTCCAAGCAGGTATGCCACTTTCTTATGGTATCAATATGATTTACAAGCAACACACCGATGCAATAACATAGCACCTTCCAAGCAGGTATGCCACTTTCTTATGCTATCAATATGATTTACAAGCAACACACCGATGCAATAACATAGCACCTTCCAAGCAGGTATGCCACTTTCTTATGGTATCAATATGATTTACAAGCAACACACCGATGCAATAACATAGCACCTTCCAAGCAGGTATGCCACTTTCTTATGGTATCAATATGATTTACAAACAACACACCGATGCAATAACATAGCACCGGAGTATTCCTACGTCCATGTAGGCATAACAATATTTAGACGACACGTTGGCACACTCATCGCTTGGAGTATTCCCACGTCCATGTAGGCATAGCAATATTTAGACGACACGTTGGCACTATCATCGCTTGGAGTATTCCCACGTCCATGTAGGCATAGCAATATGTAGACGACACGTTGGCACTATCATCGCTTGGAGTATTCCCACGTCTATGTAGGCATAACAATATATAGACGACACGTTGGCACACTCATCGCTTGGAGTATTCCCACGTCCATGTAGGCATAGCAATATGTAGACGACACGTTGGCACTATCACCGCTTGGAGTATTCCTACGACCATGTAGCCATAACAATATTTAGACGACACGTTGGCACTATCATCGCTTGGAGTATTCCCACGTCTATGTAGGCATAACAATATTTAGACGACACGTTGGCACTATCATCGCTTGGAGTATTCCCACGTCCATGTAGGCATAGCAATATGTAGACGACACGTTGGCACTATCACCGCTTGGAGTATTCCTACGTCTATGTAGGCATAGCAATATGTAGACGACACGTTGGCACACTCATCGATTGGAGTATTGCTACGCCCATGTAAGCATAACAATATGTAGACGACACGTTGGCACACTCATCGCTTGGAGTATTCCCACGCCCACGTAGGCATAGCAATATGTAGACGACACGTTGGCACTATCACCGCTTGGAGTATTCCTACGTCTATGTAGGCATAGCAATATGTAGACGACACGTTGGCACTATCATCGCTTGGAGTATTCCCACGTCCATGTAGGCATAGCAATATGTAGACGACACGTTGGCACTATCACCGCTTGGAGTATTCCTACGACCATGTAGCCATAACAATATGTAGACGACACGTTGGCACTATCACCGCTTGGAGTATTCCCACGTCCATGTAGGCATAACAATATGTAGACGACACGTTGGCACTATCACCGCTTGGAGTATTCCTACGACCATGTAGCCATAACAATATGTAGACGACACGTTGGCACTATCATCGCTTGGAGTATTCCCACGTCTATGTAGGCATAACAATATTTAGACGACGCGTTGGCACACTCATCGCTTGGAGTATTCCCACGTCTATGTAGGCAAAGCAATATGTAGACGACACGTTGGCACTATCACCGCTTGGAGTATTCCTACGACCATGTAGCCATAACAATATTTAGACGACACGTTGGCACTATCACCGCTTGGAGTATTCCTACGTCTATGTAGGCATAGCAATATGTAGACGACACGTTGGCACTATCATCGCTTGGAGTATTCCCACGTCCATGTAGGCATAGCAATATGTAGACGACACGTTGGCACTATCACCGCTTGGAGTATTCCTACGACCATGTAGCCATAACAATATGTAGACGACACGTTGGCACTATCACCGCTTGGAGTATTCCTACGACCATGTAGCCATAACAATATGTAGACGACACGTTGGCACTATCATCGCTTGGAGTATTCCCACGTCTATGTAGGCATAACAATATTTAGACGACGCGTTGGCACACTCATCGCTTGGAGTATTCCCACGTCTATGTAGGCAAAGCAATATGTAGACGACACGTTGGCACTATCATCGCTTGGAGTATTCCCACGTCTATGTAGGCATAGCAATATGTAGACGACACGTTGGCACTATCACCGCTTGGAGTATTCCTACGACCATGTAGCCATAACAATATGTAGACGACACGTTGGCACTATCATCGCTTGGAGTATTCCCACGTCCATGTAGGCATAGCAATATGTAGAAGACACGTTGGCACTATCACCGCTTGGAGTATTCCCACGTCTATGTAGGCATAGCAATATGTAGACGACACGTTGGCACTATCACCGCTTGGAGTATTCCCACGTCCATGTAGGCATAGCAATATGTAGACGACACGTTGGCACTATCACCGCTTGGAGTATTCCCACGTCTATGTAGGCATAGCAATATGTAGACGACACGTTGGCACTATCACCGCTTGGAGTATTCCCACGTCTATGTAGGCATAGCAATATGTAGACGACACGTTGGCACTATCACCGCTTGGAGTATTCCCACGTCCATGTAGGCATAGCAATATGTAGACGACACGTTGGCACTATCATCGCTTGGAGTATTCCCACGTCCATGTAGGCATAGCAATATGTAGACGACACGTTGGCACTATCACCGCTTGGAGTATTCCCACGTCTATGTAGGCATAGCAATATGTAGACGACACGTTGGCACTATCACCGCTTGGAGTATTCCCACGTCCATGTAGGCATAGCAATATGTAGACGACACGTTGGCACTATCACCGCTTGGAGTATTCCCACGTCTATGTAGGCATAGCAATATGTAGACGACACGTTGGCACTATCACCGCTTGGAGTATTCCCACGTCCATGTAGGCATAGCAATATGTAGACGACACGTTGGCACTATCACCGCTTGGAGTATTCCCACGTCTATGTAGGCATAGCAATATGTAGACGACACGTTGGCACTATCACCGCTTGGAGTATTCCCACGTCCATGTAGGCATAGCAATATGTAGACGACACGTTGGCACTATCACCGCTTGGAGTATTCCCACGTCTATGTAGGCATAGCAATATGTAGACGACACGTTGGCACTATCACCGCTTGGAGTATTCCCACATCCATGTAGGCATAGCAATATGTAGACGACACGTTGGCACTATCATCGCTTGGAGTATTCCCACGTCCATGTAGGCATAGCAATATGTAGACGACACGTTGGCACTATCACCGCTTGGAGTATTCCCACGTCTATGTAGGCATAGCAATATGTAGACGACACGTTGGCACTATCACCGCTTGGAGTATTCCCACGTCTATGTAGGCATAGCAATATGTAGACGACACGTTGGCACTATCATCGCTTGGAGTATTCCCACGTCTATGTAGGCATAGCAATATGTAGACGACACGTTGGCACTATCACCGCTTGGAGTATTCCTACGACCATGTAGCCATAACAATATTTAGACGACACGTTGGCACTATCATCGCTTGGAGTATTCCCACGTCTATGTAGGCATAGCAATATGTAGACGACACGTTGGCACTATCACCGCTTGGAGTATTCCTACGACCATGTAGCCATAACAATATGTAGACGACACGTTGGCACTATCACCGCTTGGAGTATTCCCACGTCCATGTAGGCATAGCAATATGTAGACGACACGTTGGCACTATCATCGCTTGGAGTATTCCCACGTCCATGTAGGCATAGCAATATGTAGACGACACGTTGGCACTATCACCGCTTGGAGTATTCCCACGTCTATGTAGGCATAGCAATATGTAGACGACACGTTGGCACTATCATCGCTTGGAGTATTCCCACGTCTATGTAGGCATAGCAATATGTAGACGACACGTTGGCACTATCACCGCTTGGAGTATTCCTACGACCATGTAGCCATAACAATATTTAGACGACACGTTGGCACTATCATCGCTTGGAGTATTCCCACGTCTATGTAGGCATAACAATATGTAGACGACGCGTTGGCACACTCATCGCTTGGAGTATTGCTACGCCCATGTAAGCATAACTATATTTAGACGACACGTTGGCACTATCACCGCTTGGAGTATTCCCACGTCCATGTAGGCATAGCAATATTTAGACGACACGTTGGCACACTTATCGCTTGGAGTATTGCTACGTCCACGTAGGCATAGCAATATTTAGACGACACGTTGGCACTATCACCGCTTGGAGTATTCCTACGACCATGTAGCCATAACAATATTTAGACGACACGTTGGCACTATCATCGCTTGGAGTATTCCCACGTCTATGTAGGCATAACAATATGTAGACGACGCGTTGGCACACTCATCGCTTGGAGTATTGCTACGCCCATGTAAGCATAACAATATTTAGACGACACGTTGGCACTATCACCGCTTGGAGTATTCCCACGTCCATGTAGGCATAGCAATATTTAGACGACACGTTGGCACACTCATCGCTTGGAGTATTCCTACGACCATGTAGCCATAACAATATTTAGACGACACGTTGGCACACTCATCGCTTGGAGTATTCCCACGTCTATGTAGGCATAACAATATTTAGACGACACGTTGGCACTATCATCGCTTGGAGTATTCCCACGTCCATGTAGGCATAGCAATATTTAGACGACACGTTGGCACTATCACCGCTTGGAGTATTCCTACGACCATGTAGCCATAACAATATTTAGACGACACGTTGGCACTATCATCGCTTGGAGTATTCCCACGTCCATGTAGGCATAGCAATATGTAGACGACACGTTGGCATACTCATCGCTTGGAGTACTCCCACGTCCATGTAGGCATAGCAATATTTAGACGACACGTTGGCATACTCATCGCTTGGAGTATTCCTACGTCCATGTAGGCATAGCAATATGTAGACGACACGTTGGAACACTCATCGCTAGGAGTATTCCCACGTCTATGTAGGCATAACAATATTTAGACGACACGTTGGCACTATCATCGCTTGGAGTATTCCCACGTCCATGTAGGCATAGCAATATTTAGACGACACGTTGGCACTATGACCGCTTGGAGTATTCCTACGACCATGTAGCCATAACAATATTTAGACGACACGTTGGCACTATCATCGCTTGGAGTATTCCCACGTCCATGTAGGCATAGCAATATGTAGACGACACGTTGGCATACTCATCGCTTGGAGTATTCCCACGTCCATGTACTCATAGCAATATTTAGACGACACGTTGGCACACTCATCGCTTGGAGTATTCCTACGTCCATGTAGGCATAGCAATATTTAGACGACACGTTGGCACTATCACCGCTTGGAGTATTCCTACGACCATGTAGGCATAGAAATATTTAGACGACACGTTGGCACTATCATCGCTTGGAGTATTCCCACGTCCATGTAGGCATAGCAATATGTAGACGACACGTTGGCACTATCATCGCTTGGAGTATTCCCACGTCTATGTAGGCATAACAATATATAGACGACACGTTGGCACACTCATCGCTTGGAGTATTCCCACGTCCATGTAGGCATAGCAATATGTAGACGACACGTTGGCACTATCACCGCTTGGAGTATTCCTACGACCATGTAGCCATAACAATATTTAGACGACACGTTGGCACTATCATCGCTTGGAGTATTCCCACGTCTATGTAGGCATAACAATATTTAGACGACACGTTGGCACTATCATCGCTTGGAGTATTCCCACGTCCATGTAGGCATAGCAATATGTAGACGACACGTTGGCACTATCACCGCTTGGAGTATTCCTACGTCTATGTAGGCATAGCAATATGTAGACGACACGTTGGCACACTCATCGATTGGAGTATTGCTACGCCCATGTAAGCATAACAATATGTAGACGACACGTTGGCACACTCATCGCTTGGAGTATTCCCACGCCCACGTAGGCATAGCAATATGTAGACGACACGTTGGCACTATCACCGCTTGGAGTATTCCCACGTCCATGTAGCCATAACAATATGTAGACGACACGTTGGCACTATCATCGCTTGGAGTATTCCCACGTCCATGTAGGCATAGCAATATGTAGACGACACGTTGGCACTATCACCGCTTGGAGTATTCCTACGACCATGTAGCCATAACAATATGTAGACGACACGTTGGCACTATCATCGCTTGGAGTATTCCCACGACCATGTAGCCATAACAATATGTAGACGACACGTTGGCACTATCACCGCTTGGAGTATTCCCACGTCTATGTAGGCATAACAATATTTAGACGACACGTTGGCACTATCACCGCTTGGAGTATTCCCACGTCCATGTAGGCATAGCAATATGTAGACGACACGTTGGCACTATCACCGCTTGGAGTATTCCCACGACCATGTAGCCATAACAATATGTAGACGACACGTTGGCACTATCACCGCTTGGAGTATTCCCACGACCATGTAGCCATAACAATATGTAGACGACACGTTGGCACTATCACCGCTTGGAGTATTCCCACGACCATGTAGCCATATCAATATGTAGACGACACGTTGGCACTATCACCGCTTGGAGTATTCCCACGTCCATGTAGGCATAGCAATATGTAGACGACACGTTGGCACTATCACCGCTTGGAGTATTCCCACGTCCATGTAGGCATAGCAATATGTAGACGACACGTTGGCACTATCACCGCTTGGAGTATTCCCACGTCCATGTAGGCATAGCAATATGTAGACGACACGTTGGCACTATCACCGCTTGGAGTATTCCCACGACCATGTAGCCATAACAATATGTAGACGACACGTTGGCACTATCACCGCTTGGAGTATTCCCACGACCATGTAGCCATAACAATATGTAGACGACACGTTGGCACTATCACCGCTTGGAGTATTCCCACGTCTATGTAGGCATAGCAATATGTAGACGACACGTTGGCACTATCACCGCTTGGAGTATTCCCACGTCCATGTAGGCATAGCAATATGTAGACGACACGTTGGCACTATCACCGCTTGGAGTATTCCCACGACCATGTAGCCATAACAATATGTAGACGACACGTTGGCACTATCACCGCTTGGAGTATTCCCACGACCATGTAGCCATAACAATATGTAGACGACACGTTGGCACTATCACCGCTTGGAGTATTCCCACGACCATGTAGCCATATCAATATGTAGACGACACGTTGGCACTATCACCGCTTGGAGTATTCCCACGTCCATGTAGGCATAGCAATATGTAGACGACACGTTGGCACTATCACCGCTTGGAGTATTCCCACGTCCATGTAGGCAAAGCAATATGTAGACGACACGTTGGCACTATCACCGCTTGGAGTATTCCTACGACCATGTAGCCATAACAATATTTAGACGACACGTTGGCACTATCACCGCTTGGAGTATTCCTACGACCATGTAGCCATAACAATATTTAGACGACACGTTGGCACTATCATCGCTTGGAGTATTCCCACGTCTATGTAGGCATAACAATATGTAGACGACGCGTTGGCACACTCATCGCTTGGAGTATTGCTACGCCCATGTAAGCATAACAATATTTAGACGACACGTTGGCACTATCACCGCTTGGAGTATTGCCACGTCCATGTAGGCATAGCAATATTTAGACGACACGTTGGCACACTCATCGCTTGGAGTATTCCTACGACCATGTAGCCATAACAATATTTAGACGACACGTTGGCACACTCATCGCTTGGAGTATTCCCACGTCTATGTAGGCATAACAATATTTAGACGACACGTTGGCACTATCATCGCTTGGAGTATTCCCACGTCCATGTAGGCATAGCAATATTTAGACGACACGTTGGCACTATCACCGCTTGGAGTATTCCTACGACCATGTAGCCATAACAATATTTAGACGACACGTTGGCACTATCATCGCTTGGAGTATTCCCACGTCCATGTAGGCATAGCAATATGTAGACGACACGTTGGCATACTCATCGCTTGGAGTATTCCCACGGCCATGTAGGCATAGCAATATTTAGACGACACGTTGGCATACTCATCGCTTGGAGTATTCCTACGTCCATGTAGGCATAGCAATATGTAGACGACACGTTGGAACACTCATCGCTAGGAGTATTCCCACGTCTATGTAGGCATAACAATATTTAGACGACACGTTGGCACTATCATCGCTTGGAGTATTCCCACGTCCATGTAGGCATAGCAATATTTAGACGACACGTTGGCACTATCACCGCTTGGAGTATTCCTACGACCATGTAGCCATAACAATATTTAGACGACACGTTGGCACTATCATCGCTTGGAGTATTCCCACGTCCATGTAGGCATAGCAATATGTAGACGACACGTTGGCATACTCATCGCTTGGAGTATTCCCACGTCCATGTAGGCATAGCAATATTTAGACGACACGTTGGCACACTCATCGCTTGGAGTATTCCTACGTCCATGTAGGCATAGCAATATTTAGACGACACGTTGGCACTATCACCGCTTGGAGTATTCCTACGACCATGTAGCCATAACAATATTTAGACGACACGTTGGCACTATCATCGCTTGGAGAATTGCTACGCCCATGTAAGCATAACAATATTTAGACGACACGTTGGCACTATCACCGCTTGGAGTATTCCCACGTCCGTGTAGGCATAGCAATATTTAGACGACACGTTGGCACACTCATCGCTTGGAGTATTCCTACGACCATGTAGCCATAACAATATTTAGACGACACGTTGGCACACTCATCGCTTGGAGTATTCCCACGTCTATGTAGGCATAACAATATTTAGACGACACGTTGGCACTATCATCGCTTGGAGTATTCCCACGTCCATGTAGGCATAGCAATATGTAGACGACACGTTGGAACACACATCGCTAGGAGTATTCCTACGTCCATGTAGGCATAGCAATATGTAGACGACACGTTGGCACACTCATCGCTTGGAGTATTCCTACGTCCATGTAGGCATAGCAATATTTAGACGACACGTTGGCACTATCACCGCTTGGAGTATTCCTACGACCATGTAGCCATAACAATATTTAGACGACACGTTGGCACTATCATCGCTTGGAGAATTGCTACGCCAATGTAAGCATAACAATATTTAGACGACACGTTGGCACTATCACCGCTTGGAGTATTCCCACGTCCATGTAGGCATAGCAATATTTAGACGACACGTTGGCACACTCATCGCTTGGAGTATTCCTACGACCATGTAGCCATAACAATATTTAGACGACACGTTGGCACACTCATCGCTTGGAGTATTCCCACGTCTATGTAGGCATAACAATATTTAGACGACACGTTGGCACTATCATCGCTTGGAGTATTCCCACGTCCATGTAGGCATAGCAATATGTAGACGACACGTTGGAACACTCATCGCTAGTAGTATTCCTACGTCCATGTAGGCATAGCAATATGTAGACGACACGTTGGCACACTCATCGCTTGGAGTATTCCTACGTCCATGTAGGCATAGCAATATGTAGACGACACGTTGGCACACTCATCGCTTGGAGTATTCCCACGTCCATGTAGGCATAACAATATTTAGACGACACGTTGGCACTATCATCGCTTGGAGTATTCCCACGTCCATGTAGGCATAGCAATATGTAGACGACACGTTGGCACACTCATCGCTTGGAGTATTCCCACGTCTATGTAGCCATAACAATATTTAGACGACACGTTGGCACTATCACCGCTTGGAGTATTCCTACGACCATGTAGCCATAACAATATTTAGACGACACGTTGGCACTATCATCGCTTGGAGTATTCCCACGTCCATGTAGGCATAGCAATATGTAGACGACACGTTGGCACTATCACCGCTTGGAGTATTCCTACGACCATGTAGCCATAACAATATTTAGACGACACGTTGGCACTATCATCGCTTGGAGTATTCCCACGTCTATGTAGGCATAACAATATGTAGACGACGCGTTGGCACACTCATCGCTTGGAGTATTCCCACGTCCATGTAGGCATAACAATATTTAGACGACACGTTGGCACTATCACCGCTTGGAGTATTCCTACGACCATGTAGCCATAACAATATTTAGACGACACGTTGGCACTATCATCGCTTGGAGTATTCCCACGTCCATGTAGGCATAGCAATATGTAGACGACACGTTGGCACTATCACCGCTTGGAGTATTCCTACGACCATGTAGCCATAACAATATTTAGACGACACGTTGGCACTATCATCGCTTGGAGTATTCCCACGTCTATGTAGGCATAACAATATGTAGACGACGCGTTGGCACAC
>JBAIZL010000001.1:213921574-214026574 GCA_036971475.1 Prosapia bicincta
TACAAATAAACACTGTATTCGAACAACAGATCACATAACAGCAAAGCACCACAGACTTACAGTAGCACAACCCACCTGGCTAACAATATTGCCCGTATTTAACAGCATTGAGCAATGCATAGATCCAAAGCAAAACATAGGCGTACAAATAAACACTGTATTCGAACCACACATCACAGAACAGCAAAACACCACAGACTTACAGTAGCACAACCCACCTGGCCAACAATATTGCCCGTATTTAACAGCATTGAGCAATGCATAGATCCAAAGCAAAACATAGGCGTACAAATAAACACTGTATTCGAACCACCCATCACAGAACAGCAAAGCACCACAGACTTACAGTAGCACAACCCACCTGGCCAACAATATTGTCCGTATCTAACAGCATTGAGCAATGCACAGATCCAAAGCAAAACATAGGCGTACAAATAAACACTGTATTCGAACCACACATCACAGAACAGCAAAGCACCACAGACTTACAGTAGCACAACCCACCTGGCTAACAATATTGCCCGTATCTAACAGCATTGAGCAATGCACAGATCCAAAGCAAAACATAGGCGTACAAATAAACACTGTATTCGAACCACACATCACAGAACAGCAGAGCACCACAGACTTACAGTAGCACAACCCACCTGGCTAACAATATTGCCCGTATTTAACAGCATTGAGCAATGCATAGATCCAAAGCAAAACATAGGCGTACAAATAAACACTGTATTCGAACCACACATCACAGAACAGCAAAGCACCACAGACTTACAGTAGCACAACACACCTGGCTAACAATATTGCCCGTATTTAACAGCATTGAGCAATGCATAGATCCAAAGCAAAACATAGGCGTACAAATAAACACTGTATTCGAACCACACATCACAGAACAGCAAAGCACCACAGACTTACAGTAGCACAACCCACCTGGCTAACAATATTGCCCGTATCTAACAGCATTGAGCAATGCACAGATCCAAAGCAAAACATAGGCGTACAAATAAACACTGTATTCGAACCACACATCACAGAACAGCAAAGCACCACAGACTTACAGTAGCACAACCCACCTGGCTAACAATATTGCCCGTATCTAACAGCATTGAGCAATGCACAGATCCAAAGCAAAACATAGGCGTACAAATAAACACTGTATTCGAACAACAGATCACATAACAGCAAAGCACCACAGACTTACAGTAGCACAACCCACCTGGCTAACAATATTGCCCGTATTTAACAGCATTGAGCAATGCATAGATCCAAAGCAAAACATAGGCGTACAAATAAACACTGTATTCGAACCACACATCACAGAACAGCAAAACACCACAGACTTACAGTAGCACAACCCACCTGGCCAACAATATTGCCCGTATTTAACAGCATTGAGCAATGCACAGATCCAAAGCAAAACATAGGCGTACAAATAAACACTGTATTCGAACAACAGATCACATAACAGCAAAGCACCACAGACTTACAGTAGCACAACCCACATGGCCAACAATATTGCCCGTATCTAACAGCATTGAGCAATGCACAGATCCAAAGCAAAACATAGACGCACAAATAAACACTGTATTCGAACAACAGATCACATATCAGCAAAGCACCACAGACTTACAGTAGCACAACCCACCTGGCCAACAATATTGCCCGTATCTAACAGCATTGAGCAATGCACAGATCCAAAGCAAAACATAGGCGTACAAATAAACACTGTATTCAAACAACAGATCACAGAACAGCAAAGCACCACAGACTTACAGTAGTACAACCCACCTGACTAATAATATTGCCCGTATCTAACAGCATTGAGCAATGCACAGATCCAAAGCAAAACATAGGCGTACAAATAAACACTGTATTCGAACAACAGATCACATAACAGCAAAGCACCACAGACTTACAGTAGCACAACCCACCTGGCTAACAATATTGCCCGTATTTAACAGCATTGAGCAATGCATAGATCCAAAGCAAAACATAGGCGTACAAATAAACACTGTATTCGAACCACACATCACAGAACAGCAAAACACCACAGACTTACAGTAGCACAACCCACCTGGCCAACAATATTGCCCGTATTTAACAGCATTGAGCAATGCATAGATCCAAAGCAAAACATAGGCGTACAAATAAACACTGTATTCGAACCACACATCACAGAACAGCAAAGCACCACAGACTTACAGTAGCACAACCCACCTGGCCAACAATATTGTCCGTATCTAACAGCATTGAGCAATGCACAGATCCAAAGCAAAACATAGGCGTACAAATAAACACTGTATTCGAACCACACATCACAGAACAGCAAAGCACCACAGACTTACAGTAGCACAACCCACCTGGCTAACAATATTGCCCGTATCTAACAGCATTGAGCAATGCACAGATCCAAAGCAAAACATAGGCGTACAAATAAACACTGTATTCGAACTACACATCACAGAACAGCAAAGCACCACAGACTTACAGTAGCACAACCCACCTGGCTAACAATATTGCCCGTATTTAACAGCATTGAGCAATGCATAGATCCAAAGCAAAACATAGGCGTACAAATAAACACTGTATTCGAACCACACATCACAGAACAGCAAAGCACCACAGACTTACAGTAGCACAACCCACCTGGCTAACAATATTGCCCGTATTTAACAGCATTGAGCAATGCATAGATCCAAAGCAAAACATAGGCGTACAAATAAACACTGTATTCGAACCACACATCACAGAACAGCAAAGCACCACAGACTTACAGTAGCACAACCCACCTGGCTAACAATATTGCCCGTATCTAACAGCATTGAGCAATGCACAGATCCAAAGCAAAACATAGGCGTACAAATAAACACTGTATTCGAACAACAGATCACATAACAGCAAAGCACCACAGACTTACAGTAGCACAACCCACCTGGCTAACAATATTGCCCGTATTTAACAGCATTGAGCAATGCATAGATCCAAAGCAAAACATAGGCGTACAAATAAACACTGTATTCGAACCACACATCACAGAACAGCAAAACACCACAGACTTACAGTAGCACAACCCACCTGGCCAACAATATTGCCCGTATTTAACAGCATTGAGCAATGCATAGATCCAAAGCAAAACATAGGCGTACAAATAAACACTGTATTCGAACCACACATCACAGAACAGCAAAGCACCACAGACTTACAGTAGCACAACCCACCTGGCCAACAATATTGTCCGTATCTAACAGCATTGAGCAATGCACAGATCCAAAGCAAAACATAGGCGTACAAATAAACACTGTATTCGAACCACACATCACAGAACAGCAAAGCACCACAGACTTACAGTAGCAAAACCCACCTGGCTAACAATATTGCCCGTATCTAACAGCATTGAGCAATGCACAGATCCAAAGCAAAACATAGGCGTACAAATAAACACTGTATTCGAACCACACATCACAGAACAGCAGAGCACCACAGACTTACAGTAGCACAACCCACCTGGCTAACAATATTGCCCGTATTTAACAGCATTGAGCAATGCATAGATCCAAAGCAAAACATAGGCGTACAAATAAACACTGTATTCGAACCACACATCACAGAACAGCAAAGCACCACAGACTTACAGTAGCACAACCCACCTGGCTAACAATATTGCCCGTATTTAACAGCATTGAGCAATGCATAGATCCAAAGCAAAACATAGGCGTACAAATAAACACTGTATTCGAACCACACATCACAGAACAGCAAAGCACCACAGACTTACAGTAGCACAACCCACCTGGCTAACAATATTGCCCGTATCTAACAGCATTGAGCAATGCACAGATCCAAAGCAAAACATAGGCGTACAAATAAACACTGTATTCGAACCACACATCACAGAACAGCAAAGCACCACAGACTTACAGTAGCACAACCCACCTGGCTAACAATATTGCCCGTATCTAACAGCATTGAGCAATGCACAGATCCAAAGCAAAACATAGGCGTACAAATAAACACTGTATTCGAACAACAGATCACATAACAGCAAAGCACCACAGACTTACAGTAGCACAACCCACCTGGCTAACAATATTGCCCGTATTTAACAGCATTGAGCAATGCATAGATCCAAAGCAAAACATAGGCGTACAAATAAACACTGTATTCGAACCACACATCACAGAACAGCAAAACACCACAGACTTACAGTAGCACAACCCACCTGGCCAACAATATTGCCCGTATTTAACAGCATTGAGCAATGCATAGATCCAAAGCAAAACATAGGCGTACAAATAAACACTGTATTCGAACCACACATCACAGAACAGCAAAGCACCACAGACTTACAGTAGCACAACCCACCTGGCCAACAATATTGTCCGTATCTAACAGCATTGAGCAATGCACAGATCCAAAGCAAAACATAGGCGTACAAATAAACACTGTATTCGAACCACACATCACAGAACAGCAAAGCACCACAGACTTACAGTAGCACAACCCACCTGGCCAACAATATTGTCCGTATCTAACAGCATTGAGCAATGCACAGATCTAAAGCAAAACATAGGCGTACAAATAAACACTGTATTCGAACAACAGATCACATAACAGCAAAGCACCACAGACTTACAGTAGCACAACCCACCTGGCCAACAATATTGCCCGTATCTAACAGCATTGAGCAATGCACAGATCCAAAGCAAAACATAGGCGTACAAATAAACACTGTATTCGAGCCACACATCACAGAACAGCAAAACACCACAGACTTACAGTAGCACAACCCACCTGGCCAACAATATTGCCCGTATCTAACTACATTGAGCAATGCACAGATCCAAAGCAAAACATAGGCGTACAAATAAACACTGTATTCGAACAACAGATCACATAACAGCAAAGCACCACAGACTTACAGTAGCACAACCCACATGGCCAACAATATTGCCCGTATCTAACAGCATTGAGCAATGCACAGATCCAAAGCAAAACATAGACGCACAAATAAACACTGTATTCGAACAACAGATCACATATCAGCAAAGCACCACAGACTTACAGTAGCACAACCCACCTGGCCAACAATATTGCCCGTATCTAACAGCATTGAGCAATGCACAGATCCAAAGCAAAACATAGGCGTACAAATAAACACTGTATTCGAACCACACATCACAGAACAGCAGAGCACCACAGACTTACAGTAGCACAACCCACCTGGCTAACAATATTGCCCGTATTTAACAGCATTGAGCAATGCATAGATCCAAAGCAAAACATAGGCGTACAAATAAACACTGTATTCGAACCACACATCACAGAACAGCAAAGCACCACAGACTTACAGTAGCACAACCCACCTGGCTAACAATATTGCCCGTATTTAACAGCATTGAGCAATGCATAGATCCAAAGCAAAACATAGGCGTACAAATAAACACTGTATTCGAACCACACATCACAGAACAGCAAAGCACCACAGACTTACAGTAGCACAACCCACCTGGCTAACAATATTGCCCGTATCTAACAGCATTGAGCAATGCACAGATCCAAAGCAAAACATAGGCGTACAAATAAACACTGTATTCGAACCACACATCACAGAACAGCAAAGCACCACAGACTTACAGTAGCACAACCCACCTGGCTAACAATATTGCCCGTATCTAACAGCATTGAGCAATGCACAGATCCAAAGCAAAACATAGGCGTACAAATAAACACTGTATTCGAACAACAGATCACATAACAGCAAAGCACCACAGACTTACAGTAGCACAACCCACCTGGCTAACAATATTGCCCGTATTTAACAGCATTGAGCAATGCATAGATCCAAAGCAAAACATAGGCGTACAAATAAACACTGTATTCGAACCACACATCACAGAACAGCAAAACACCACAGACTTACAGTAGCACAACCCACCTGGCCAACAATATTGCCCGTATTTAACAGCATTGAGCAATGCACAGATCCAAAGCAAAACATAGGCGTACAAATAAACACTGTATTCGAACAACAGATCACATAACAGCAAAGCACCACAGACTTACAGTAGCACAACCCACATGGCCAACAATATTGCCCGTATCTAACAGCATTGAGCAATGCACAGATCCAAAGCAAAACATAGACGCACAAATAAACACTGTATTCGAACAACAGATCACATATCAGCAAAGCACCACAGACTTACAGTAGCACAACCCACCTGGCCAACAATATTGCCCGTATCTAACAGCATTGAGCAATGCACAGATCCAAAGCAAAACATAGGCGTACAAATAAACACTGTATTCAAACAACAGATCACAGAACAGCAAAGCACCACAGACTTACAGTAGTACAACCCACCTGACTAATAATATTGCCCGTATCTAACAGCATTGAGCAATGCACAGATCCAAAGCAAAACATAGGCGTACAAATAAACACTGTATTCGAACAACAGATCACATAACAGCAAAGCACCACAGACTTACAGTAGCACAACCCACCTGGCTAACAATATTGCCCGTATTTAACAGCATTGAGCAATGCATAGATCCAAAGCAAAACATAGGCGTACAAATAAACACTGTATTCGAACCACACATCACAGAACAGCAAAACACCACAGACTTACAGTAGCACAACCCACCTGGCCAACAATATTGCCCGTATTTAACAGCATTGAGCAATGCATAGATCCAAAGCAAAACATAGGCGTACAAATAAACACTGTATTCGAACCACACATCACAGAACAGCAAAGCACCACAGACTTACAGTAGCACAACCCACCTGGCCAACAATATTGTCCGTATCTAACAGCATTGAGCAATGCACAGATCCAAAGCAAAACATAGGCGTACAAATAAACACTGTATTCGAACCACACATCACAGAACAGCAAAGCACCACAGACTTACAGTAGCACAACCCACCTGGCTAACAATATTGCCCGTATCTAACAGCATTGAGCAATGCACAGATCCAAAGCAAAACATAGGCGTACAAATAAACACTGTATTCGAACTACACATCACAGAACAGCAAAGCACCACAGACTTACAGTAGCACAACCCACCTGGCTAACAATATTGCCCGTATTTAACAGCATTGAGCAATGCATAGATCCAAAGCAAAACATAGGCGTACAAATAAACACTGTATTCGAACCACACATCACAGAACAGCAAAGCACCACAGACTTACAGTAGCACAACCCACCTGGCTAACAATATTGCCCGTATTTAACAGCATTGAGCAATGCATAGATCCAAAGCAAAACATAGGCGTACAAATAAACACTGTATTCGAACCACACATCACAGAACAGCAAAGCACCACAGACTTACAGTAGCACAACCCACCTGGCTAACAATATTGCCCGTATCTAACAGCATTGAGCAATGCACAGATCCAAAGCAAAACATAGGCGTACAAATAAACACTGTATTCGAACAACAGATCACATAACAGCAAAGCACCACAGACTTACAGTAGCACAACCCACCTGGCTAACAATATTGCCCGTATTTAACAGCATTGAGCAATGCATAGATCCAAAGCAAAACATAGGCGTACAAATAAACACTGTATTCGAACCACACATCACAGAACAGCAAAACACCACAGACTTACAGTAGCACAACCCACCTGGCCAACAATATTGTCCGTATCTAACAGCATTGAGCAATGCACAGATCCAAAGCAAAACATAGGCGTACAAATAAACACTGTATTCGAACCACACATCACAGAACAGCAAAGCACCACAGACTTACAGTAGCAAAACCCACCTGGCTAACAATATTGCCCGTATCTAACAGCATTGAGCAATGCACAGATCCAAAGCAAAACATAGGCGTACAAATAAACACTGTATTCGAACCACACATCACAGAACAGCAGAGCACCACAGACTTACAGTAGCACAACCCACCTGGCTAACAATATTGCCCGTATTTAACAGCATTGAGCAATGCATAGATCCAAAGCAAAACATAGGCGTACAAATAAACACTGTATTCGAACCACACATCACAGAACAGCAAAGCACCACAGACTTACAGTAGCACAACCCACCTGGCTAACAATATTGCCCGTATTTAACAGCATTGAGCAATGCATAGATCCAAAGCAAAACATAGGCGTACAAATAAACACTGTATTCGAACCACACATCACAGAACAGCAAAGCACCACAGACTTACAGTAGCACAACCCACCTGGCTAACAATATTGCCCGTATCTAACAGCATTGAGCAATGCACAGATCCAAAGCAAAACATAGGCGTACAAATAAACACTGTATTCGAACCACACATCACAGAACAGCAAAGCACCACAGACTTACAGTAGCACAACCCACCTGGCTAACAATATTGCCCGTATCTAACAGCATTGAGCAATGCACAGATCCAAAGCAAAACATAGGCGTACAAATAAACACTGTATTCGAACAACAGATCACATAACAGCAAAGCACCACAGACTTACAGTAGCACAACCCACCTGGCTAACAATATTGCCCGTATTTAACAGCATTGAGCAATGCATAGATCCAAAGCAAAACATAGGCGTACAAATAAACACTGTATTCGAACCACACATCACAGAACAGCAAAACACCACAGACTTACAGTAGCACAACCCACCTGGCCAACAATATTGCCCGTATTTAACAGCATTGAGCAATGCATAGATCCAAAGCAAAACATAGGCGTACAAATAAACACTGTATTCGAACCACACATCACAGAACAGCAAAGCACCACAGACTTACAGTAGCACAACCCACCTGGCCAACAATATTGTCCGTATCTAACAGCATTGAGCAATGCACAGATCCAAAGCAAAACATAGGCGTACAAATAAACACTGTATTCGAACCACACATCACAGAACAGCAAAGCACCACAGACTTACAGTAGCACAACCCACCTGGCCAACAATATTGTCCGTATCTAACAGCATTGAGCAATGCACAGATCTAAAGCAAAACATAGGCGTACAAATAAACACTGTATTCGAACAACAGATCACATAACAGCAAAGCACCACAGACTTACAGTAGCACAACCCACCTGGCCAACAATATTGCCCGTATCTAACAGCATTGAGCAATGCACAGATCCAAAGCAAAACATAGGCGTACAAATAAACACTGTATTCGAGCCACACATCACAGAACAGCAAAACACCACAGACTTACAGTAGCACAACCCACCTGGCCAACAATATTGCCCGTATCTAACTACATTGAGCAATGCACAGATCCAAAGCAAAACATAGGCGTACAAATAAACACTGTATTCGAACCACACATCACAGAACAGCAAAGCACCACAGACTTACAGTAGCACAACCCACCTGGCCAACAATATTGTCCGTATCTAACAGCATTGAGCAATGCACAGATCTAAAGCAAAACATAGGCGTACAAATAAACACTGTATTCGAACAACAGATCACATAACAGCAAAGCACCACAGACTTACAGTAGCACAACCCACCTGGCCAACAATATTGTCCGTATCTAACAGCATTGAGCAATGCACAGATCCAAAGCAAAACATAGGCGTACAAATAAACACTGTATTCGAACCACACATCACAGAACAGCAAAGCACCACAGACTTACAGTAGCACAACCCACCTGCCCAACAATATTGTCCGTATCTAACAGCATTGAGCAATGCACAGATCTAAAGCAAAACATAGGCGTACAAATAAACACTGTATTCGAACAACAGATCACATAACAGCAAAGCACCACAGACTTACAGTAGCACAACCCACATGGCCAACAATATTGCCCGTATCTAACAGCATTGAGCAATGCACAGATCCAAAGCAAAACATAGACGCACAAATAAACACTGTATTCGAACAACAGATCACATATCAGCAAAGCACCACAGACTTACAGTAGCACAACCCACCTGGCCAACAATATTGCCCGTATCTAACAGCATTGAGCAATGCACAGATCCAAAGCAAAACATAGGCGTACAAATAAACACTGTATTCAAACAACAGATCACAGAACAGCAAAGCACCACAGACTTACAGTAGTACAACCCACCTGACTAATAATATTGCCCGTATCTAACAGCATTGAGCAATGCACAGATCCAAAGCAAAACATAGGCGTACAAATAAACACTGTATTCGAACAACAGATCACATAACAGCAAAGCACCACAGACTTACAGTAGCACAACCCACCTGGCTAACAATATTGCCCGTATTTAACAGCATTGAGCAATGCATAGATCCAAAGCAAAACATAGGCGTACAAATAAACACTGTATTCGAACCACACATCACAGAACAGCAAAACACCACAGACTTACAGTAGCACAACCCACCTGGCCAACAATATTGCCCGTATTTAACAGCATTGAGCAATGCATAGATCCAAAGCAAAACATAGGCGTACAAATAAACACTGTATTCGAACCACACATCACAGAACAGCAAAGCACCACAGACTTACAGTAGCACAACCCACCTGGCCAACAATATTGTCCGTATCTAACAGCATTGAGCAATGCACAGATCCAAAGCAAAACATAGGCGTACAAATAAACACTGTATTCGAACCACACATCACAGAACAGCAAAGCACCACAGACTTACAGTAGCACAACCCACCTGGCTAACAATATTGCCCGTATCTAACAGCATTGAGCAATGCACAGATCCAAAGCAAAACATAGGCGTACAAATAAACACTGTATTCGAACTACACATCACAGAACAGCAAAGCACCACAGACTTACAGTAGCACAACCCACCTGGCTAACAATATTGCCCGTATTTAACAGCATTGAGCAATGCATAGATCCAAAGCAAAACATAGGCGTACAAATAAACACTGTATTCGAACCACACATCACAGAACAGCAAAGCACCACAGACTTACAGTAGCACAACCCACCTGGCTAACAATATTGCCCGTATTTAACAGCATTGAGCAATGCATAGATCCAAAGCAAAACATAGGCGTACAAATAAACACTGTATTCGAACCACACATCACAGAACAGCAAAGCACCACAGACTTACAGTAGCACAACCCACCTGGCTAACAATATTGCCCGTATCTAACAGCATTGAGCAATGCACAGATCCAAAGCAAAACATAGGCGTACAAATAAACACTGTATTCGAACCACACATCACAGAACAGCAAAGCACCACAGACTTACAGTAGCACAACCCACCTGGCTAACAATATTGCCCGTATCTAACAGCATTGAGCAATGCACAGATCCAAAGCAAAACATAGGCGTACAAATAAACACTGTATTCGAACAACAGATCACATAACAGCAAAGCACCACAGACTTACAGTAGCACAACCCACCTGGCTAACAATATTGCCCGTATTTAACAGCATTGAGCAATGCATAGATCCAAAGCAAAACATAGGCGTACAAATAAACACTGTATTCGAACCACACATCACAGAACAGCAAAACACCACAGACTTACAGTAGCACAACCCACCTGGCCAACAATATTGCCCGTATTTAACAGCATTGAGCAATGCATAGATCCAAAGCAAAACATAGGCGTACAAATAAACACTGTATTCGAACCACCCATCACAGAACAGCAAAGCACCACAGACTTACAGTAGCACAACCCACCTGGCCAACAATATTGTCCGTATCTAACAGCATTGAGCAATGCACAGATCCAAAGCAAAACATAGGCGTACAAATAAACACTGTATTCGAACCACACATCACAGAACAGCAAAGCACCACAGACTTACAGTAGCACAACCCACCTGGCCAACAATATTGTCCGTATCTAACAGCATTGAGCAATGCACAGATCTAAAGCAAAACATAGGCGTACAAATAAACACTGTATTCGAACAACAGATCACATAACAGCAAAGCACCACAGACTTACAGTAGCACAACCCACCTGGCCAACAATATTGCCCGTATCTAACAGCATTGAGCAATGCACAGATCCAAAGCAAAACATAGGCGTACAAATAAACACTGTATTCAAACAACAGATCACAGAACAGCAAAGCACCACAGACTTACAGTAGTACAACCCACCTGACTAATAATATTGCTCGTATCTAACAGCATTGAGCAATGCACAGATCCAAAGCAAAACATAGGCGTACAAATAAACACTGTATTCGAACAACACATCACATAACAGCAAAGCACCACAGACTTACAGTAGCACAACCCACCTGGCCAACAATATTGCCCGTATCTAACAGCATTGAGCAATGCACAGATCCAAAGCAAAACATAGACGTACAAATAAACACTGTATTCGAACAACAGATCACATATCAGCAAAGCACCACAGACTTACAGTAGCACAACCCACCTGGCCAACAATATTGCCCGTATCTAACAGCATTGAGCAATGCACAGATCCAAAGCAAAACATAGGCGTACAAATAAACACTGTATTCAAACAACAGATCACAGAACAGCAAAGCACCACAGACTTACAGTAGTACAACCCACCTGACTAATAATATTGCCCGTATCTAACAGCATTGAGCAATGCACAGATCCAAAGCAAAACATAGGCGTACAAATAAACACTGTATTCGAACAACACATCACATAACAGCAAAGCACCACAGACTTACAGTAGCACAACCCACCTGGCCAACAATATTGCCCGTATCTAACAGCATTGAGCAATGCACAGATCCAAAGCAAAACATAGGCGTACAAATAAACACTGTATTCGAACCACACATCACAGAACAGCAAAGCACCACAGACTTACAGTAGCACAACCCACCTGGCCAACAATATTGTCCGTATCTAACAGCATTGAGCAATGCACAGATCCTAAGCAAAACATAGGCGTACAAATAAACACTGTATTCGAACCACACATCACAGAACAGCAAAGCACCACAGACTTACAGTAGCACAACCCACCTGGCCAACAATATTGTCCGTATCTAACAGCATTGAGCAATGCACAGATCCAAAGCAAAACATAGGCATACAAATAAACACTGTATTCGAACAACAGATCACATAACAGCAAAGCACCACAGACTTACAGTAGTACAACCCACCTGGCCAACAATATTGCCCGTATCTAACAGCATTGAGCAATGCACAGATCCAAAGCAAAACATAGGCGTACAAATAAACACTGTATTCGAACAACAGATCACATAACAGCAACGCACCACAGACTTACAGTAGCACAACCCACCTGACTAACAATATTGTCAGTATCTAACAGCATTGAGCAATGCACAGATCCAAAGCAAAACATAGGCGTACAAATAAACACTGTATTCGAACCACACATCACAGAACAGCAAAGCACCACAGACTTACAGTAGTACAACCCACCTGACTAACAATATTGTCAGTATCTAACAGCATTGAGCAATGCACAGATCCAAAGCAAAACGCGTCTGCTGTAAAATATCAGTACGGGGGTTATTTTGACAAGTGGTATCAATAAAAAAACATTTTAAAAAGCCTCAAGAAGTACAACACAAACTGCAAGTTTTAAAGTAATTTAAAATGACTGGGGTTTCTCTGTGATTTATCCAAACATAGATTAAGGCAGACAAGCGCGTCAGACTAAAACTGCTTGATGAGAAAGTATTAAGTGATGTCCTTGAACTTGAACATTTTGTGGTTTTTGGCAGCTGGGGTTGGCACTGCTGGTTTGGAAATGCTTAGGCCTAAGCTATGCCAAGTAGTCTTAAAATGAGGCGATGAACTGACTTTATTGTTCTAGTTTTAACATAACAACAGATTTATTATGAAGGAATATAGTGTGTAGGATATGGTGACATGTGATGTATTTGTACAGTAATGCAGCCAGAAATTCCTTCTGGGGAATGTTGTCCAAAGGGGAGGGGCGTGAAACGTTTACCTTAACTTGCTTAAAATTACACAAGTTAATAAAATAGGTGTATTAAATGTATCTATCATTCAACTGCCATAAACATTGTAGAGTAGTCAATGTATATTAAATATAATCACGTCTACAGGTTGGAGTTCAATTAACGTCACGTCTAACGCATGCAAGATATGTCAATGTTATTAAAGCAAACTTTAAATTTCTATTTTAATAAGCCACAAATTCACAAAAAAATGTTGAATGTTGGTGAACACCTGATCTTCTGTTATAGCGATTCTATCACGGATCTAAGCAATAGCTTTTCCATAAAGCCTCTCTTCGGAAACTTATTTCGCTAATAGTAGCATCACCAAATTAAGTTACGTACGTTGAAGTCTTTTTGCGAGCAATGTACAAGCATATTTAATAACAGCTCTGTTACGTCGTTATATGTATATATATATATATATATATATATATATATATATATATATATATATATAAGTATTATATATATATATATATATATATATATAAATATTATATATATATATATATATATATATATATATATATATTACTTTATATATATATATAAAGTAACTTTGAGTTATTATTTTCGAAATTCCATACAAAAGTTTAATTAATGTGAAATTTGTTACAAAATAGCCATGGTAAATTCTTTAGTGCCTGTGTATAAATTACTTCTAATCCTTCTGTGGGGGGGGGGATAACCCCTGAACCCAACGCGGTGCCTATCTGTATTTTCTTGTAAGGAATATGTTTTACTCAGGACTGCGAGAAAATACAGTGGCGGCTCCAGAGGGTAGGCCGGGGCCTACCAAACCTTTTTATATTCCTTCTTAAGAAGAAAATCTCGAAGAAAATCCTTCTTAATTGCCAATAATTTAAAAATGCAAGTGATATATATTTATGTGATTAAGTAATGCTCACAATAGAGGTTAATTAGCGAAAAGTGGAATACACCAAGTACCAATAAAATAGCAAATAATCGCTCTTTTGTTGAGCTCTATCCATAGCCCTGATAGTAAAAGGGCCCTCAAACACACCATTTAAATTTGAAACAACTTCTGGGGTAGAACGCTAGCCGTCGCACTGGTAGTCACAACTCCCCAAAACTGTGCATACCCAAAACATAAATCCTAAAGACGCCTCTGGTGGAATACCGATATAATTTTCGTTTAATATAAGTGTAATCAATGGTACATGTAAGTGTATGTAATATGTTTGTGTGCTTGGTAAGGTATTTGTGCTGGAAATGTTAGCTCCTAATTTCACTCCAGGCCTTGGGTAGATTATAAAGTACAAAGTGTATGTAATATGTTTGTGTGCTTGGTAAGGTATTTGTGCTGGAAATGTTAGCTCCTAATTTCACTCCAGGCCTTGGGTAGATTATAAAGTACAAAGTGTATGTAATATGTTTGTGTGCTTGGTAAGGTATTTGTGCTGGAAATGTTAGCTCCTAATTTCACTCCAGGCCTTGGGTAGATTATAAAGTACAAAGTGTATGTAATATGTTTGTGTGCTTGGTAAGGTATTTGTGCTGGAAATGTTAGCTCCTAATTTCACTCCAGGCCTTGGGTAGATTATAAAGTACAAAGTGTATGTAATATGTTTGTGTGCTTGGTAAGGTATTTGTGCTGGAAATGTTAGCTCCTAATTTCACTCCAGGCCTTGGGTAGATTATAAAGTACAAAGTGTATGTAATATGTTTGTGTGCTTGGTAAGGTATTTGTGCTGGAAATGTTAGCTCCTAATTTCACTCCAGGCCTTGGGTAGATTATAAAGTACAAAGTGTATGTAATATGTTTGTGTGCTTGGTAAGGTATTTGTGCTGGAAATGTTAGCTCCTAATTTCACTCCAGGCCTTGGGTAGATTATAAAGTACAAAGTGTATGTAATATGTTTGTGTGCTTGGTAAGGTATTTGTGCTGGAAATGTTAGCTCCTAATTTCACTCCAGGCCTTGGGTAGATTATAAAGTACAAAGTGTATGTAATATGTTTGTGTGCTTGGTAAGGTATTTGTGCTGGAAGTGTTAGCTCCTAATTTCACTCCAGGCCTTGGGTAGATTATAAAGTACAAAGTGTATGTAATATGTGTTTGTGCTTGGTAAGGTATTTGTGCTGGAATGTTAGTTTACTGTGAGTATTGGAAATATTATGTTATTTGCCAGCGGTGCGTTAGAAAGTCATCCCACTCAGGGAAGTCTTTCATTTAAGACAAGTTTTTACAATTTTTATTTGTTTAGGCCTACATATAATACAATATAGCATAAATACTACCCGCAGCTTATAGGTATTCCGTATTAAAACTCAAAATAGTCAATATTAACTGCCTCTTTACCTGTCTGTACAATGCTATATATTGTTATACGATTGCAAAAGCTTGAAATATATTATCAATATCGCTTGAATCTAAAAGTAGCTTTAAAATCTTTCACGGCCTAATTTGATATCCTTAACAACCCAACTAGATATCTTTAGCAACCCAACTTGATATCTTTACCTACATAACTAAATACTTTTAACAACTTAACTTGATAAATTTACAAACGTAACTTTAAAAAAATTTGCTAAAACGAAAGTAACGCCCTTTTTCGATTCTCACCCTTTTTATCTTTTCTTAAATAAACAAACATGACAAGAAATCATATTCGGTCCGTGCCGGTTATCGATTATGAAATTTAAGAAGACAATAGAGGGCGTAAGCCTATCACAAAAAGGTAATTGTAGGTGCCCATTGTCTTATATCTTAAGTAAAATGAAATTGCAAAGTTGCCTGTAGCAGGAAAGAGAGGGGTTGCTTGTATCTTAATTAATTCCAACTTATCACACCCCAGTACGACCCCTTTCATTGAAACAATGTCCTCTCTCTAAGTATACGATCCCGTCTTTGTTCGGCGCTTGACTTATTTTTCAGTATTGTTTAGAGGTTTCATTCAAATGCTTGGGCTTTTCTCAACACAATGCCAAACAGGATCCTTAGTTCGGGACTCAATTCACTTAAATATTCCATGCGTAAAATCCTCATTATTTCGCCAGTTTTTATTTAGACGTGGGAGGGAAAACAATTTGGAAAAGCGTTTGAAAGAATTAGTTCTGATATTGACAAATGATTTCCTTTATTGAAAAAAAATTATTAAAAGAAAGAGGAATTCATTCCCGATTTGGAGTAACAAAGAGCATTAGCTTTGCATACCTACATGTCATCAAACCCTTCCTCTACTTACACAAAAACCGATTCCTTTTCAATTTATTTTAACATTTTTATTAATTTTGTCGCTTCCACTTCATTACCATCGGCTTTCAAAGGATTTTAATTTTAAAACAACAATGCGCGCTAAATTCTGGCTCATTACGTCATCACACTCGTCTACTACTTAAGCACGCTACTCGACGTCATGATTTTACTATTGTTTAAGGATTGGTTTATCAAAACATGTTTCATTCATTTTAAACTACGAGATCAGGCTAGCTCAACTATTTGTACCTTTTGATACAATTTCTTTTCTACTGCTCTTTCATTTGTTGAATTCATTGTTTCTTTTTTCTTTTCTGATATTGTTTTTGTCCAATTCTTGTAACAGTTGAAAGCCCTGATACATTTTAACTACGGACGATCCAGGATATTTTAGAATGGGTATTTTAGAATTATTGATTAGGAAGCTATTTTTGCAATTGGCTTCGATATTTTGCCTTGAGAGCTTAGCTTCCTTGATAAACGAAATTGTGGATGTTTTTCCAACAACCAAATCTCTCCTAACCCAGTACTTTGTAACTGTATTGTTGTATAGCTACAGGCCTATAGCACAGTTCAATATAGTGCTGGATTTTTTAATAAGAAACTTTCAGTTTACACTGTGCAAACAATTATATGCTAATTTTAACAGTTTGCTTACTTCAGTATATTCGTAATAAAATTATATTTGTTTAAAACAAACCCATCCCAATCTGATAATTTGTAGGTGTTTTGTAAAAAGCAATATTTTGTTAGTGTGCATACTAATACATTCTATTTTAATAATACTACTTTACTAGTACATTTTATGCGCCGTATTTTGTAAAGAAATTTCGGTTTATACAGTTTTTTTGTTGATACTTTGAGGTTAGGTTTATACCATTGGGTTTGCGACAGTTAAAGTCAATTGTTTCTAGTTTAGAATGTATTTTTTAGTAACATGTGCCGAAACGAAAGTCTATGTCAGCCTAGGCTTTGTCAAGCATGACCAAAATCTTACTAAATAGTAGGTTTGTCTTACACTTACCGTATTGTAGGAAATTTAAAGGGAAGAACCTACGCCCAATATTGGTTTATAAAACGATCCTAAATTAGTAAGTTATAGTTAGAATGGCTTAGTTTTAGCAATTATCTAATAACTAACTGTTCTTACTGATACAGGCTAACGTACACATTTAATGACAGATAACCTATTGGATTAAGGGTGGTGGAATTGTAACTGAAAGTTACGGTGGTTGCAGGAGCTGAATGGAAACTGCTGAGTGAGAACGAGAAGCGGCCGTTCATCGACGAAGCCAAAAGGCTAAGGGCGATGCATATGAAGGAGCACCCGGACTACAAGTACAGGCCGAGGAGGAAACCTAAGACACTGAGGAAGGAGGGTTACCCCTACACGATGCCTTACCAGTCTGTCCCTATAGACGCTCTCAGGGCAGGTGAGTCCTATAGTTTTATTAGAGGAATATATGTTAGCTTATGTCAAAGTTAGTAATGTAATTAACTTGTTGACAATGTTAACTTGACAAGATCCTGGAAAGTGCAACAGTGCGTTCTAATTAGTCAGTAGGCCCTCAGTTATTTATAAAATAATAATAATATTCTCAACATTAATACTTTTTCAAATCATAATCGTTGTTCTTGAATACATACTACAATATTACGATGATAAAACAATATATTGCATTCGGCTAGTTGTTTTAAATCCTTCAGATTATATAGACACGATGAAGGAGATAATTAATGATGAACGATCCGACCACCTACTTGGAAAAGACTACCAGGCGGATTATTAAACAGACTCCTATGTACGAGGAAACTCAATCCAGGATAATTCCTAAGTAGATGTCCTAAGTTATATGGTTTACCTAAAATCCATAAACCGGGCACTCCTATGAGACCTATAGTGAGTGCTATTAATTCACCTCTTCAGAAACTGGAGAAATATTTGGCTAAACTTATGCAGCCATTGGTTCAGAAGGCTGATTCCTATATCAAAAACTCTGAACATTTTGTCCAAGTGCTGCAAGGAATCCAAGTTGAAGAAAGTGAGATAATGGCTAGCTTGATGTCAAGTCATTGTTTCCCAGCGTCCCCATTGATGAAGTGCTTCAGAGGATGTCTATTTTTGAAGAGCTCCCTCCGCATGTCTTGGATCTGGCTAGGCACTGTCTCAAAAACACTTACTTTTGGTTTAATGAACAGTTTTACAGGCAACTTGATGGTGCCCCTATGGGATCTTCACTTTCTCCAGCTGTAGCCAATATTTTTATGACGTTCTTTGAGCAAGACGCACTGAATGATGCTTTTCTCAGGCCTAAAGCTTGGTTTCGTTATGTGAATGACGTCTTTATGATTTGGCAACATGGAGGCACAGAACTTGATGTGTTCCTTACGTACCTCAACTCTCGCCACTCCAGGATATTTTTCACGTTGAATCTAGAGTGATGGCTGCTTGCCGTTTCTGGACGTCTTAGTTAGGAAGGGCCAGAATGGTTGTGTTCACCATTCGGTCTACAGAAAACCGGCTCACACCAATAGATATCTTAACGCTGAGTCACATCACCACCCATCTCAGATCGAGGCTGTCTCTGACACGCTCTTCTCTCGGTCTCACAAGTTAACAGACATCGATTCGAGGGACCAGGGACTTATTACTATGAGAGAGGTGCTTAGAAGCAATGGCTATAAGGAATATGCCATTAATAAAGCGTTACACCGCCAAAGGGCCCTTCCTGTTGACGTGGATGGAAAAGAGACTGAGAAAGCTGGTACTGTTATTCTGCCCTTTATTAAAGGAACCACTGATAGGATTGGCAGACTCTTTAGGAGGCATGGTTTATGTTCCGTTTACAAACCTTACCTCACTATCGACAAGGTTGTTGGTAACGCCAAAGATAAGATCTTCTTGGAAAACCATGGCGTTTACAGCGTTTCTTCTGGAGTTTGTAAGAAATCGTACATTGGCCAAACGAACAGACGTATCTCAGCTAGGCTTGAGGAGCACAAACTGGGCCTTAAAAACAAGCAGAAAACGTCGGCTCTGTACAGGCACCACTGCGATACAGGGCATACCATTGATTTCCAATCTTGCCGACAGATTGCTCAAGTGGTAAACTACAAGACTAGAATAATTCGTGAGGCTATCGAAATAGAGAAGCAAGGGAGTCTTAACAAACGCGATGATACTTTGAATTTGCCCGCAGTCTGGAAATGTATCATCGATAGATTTTATCGGCAGAAAGGTGAACAAAGACAAAGGAATGTGAGTAATTGTTTGGTTCAGGTGTGTGTGGATTGACGTCAGTGTGTGTATTGACGTCAATGGGCGTGGCTTCATTCCTCTATATATAGGAGCCGAGCTATCTGCGCTCTTCACTCGCTCTTCTACTGTTGTTGGGTTCACCTCGTCAATCCAATTTGATTCTATTTTGGGGTGGACATCTTTATTAGAAATCTGGAGGACTGTAGTGAACTCAGATTCCCAGGCTGAGGGAGGCTTGTTTCTTGCTTGGCTAGTTGGTCAGTCTTTTCACTGCCAGTGATGTTTACACGGCTCGGGACCCATTGGAAATTAAGTATACAACCGGCATTTATGAGAGCATTTAGTTTTATTCTACAGACAGCATAACTTGGGCAAGGACCGTGTCTGCAGATAAATGTCACTAAGGAGTACTCTTTGAAAAATTAAATTGATAAATAAGTGTTTTTTTGTAAAAACGCCAATAATTGTACAACCCAACAGCTACAAACATTTTTGGAAAACTCAATTTTTTCTATAAAAAATTATGTCTTAATTTGTACCACATAATAGATGTTATTGTTTTGATTACGCCCTTTTTTTAGAAGCTGATAAATATCTGCTAAACAAACTACCAAAAAAGTCTTCTTTTAGGTAAAAAAGTTCTTCGTTCTGAAGTTTTTCGATCGATGCAGGGTAATGGGGATGTATCACTTACTCCATATACTCCTATGGTAAAGCCATTATATAAACAATTATTACACGTCTTATTAACGCGTCCTTATATAAAAACCCAAATGTCTTCAATCCAGAGTAGCCATCCGATAGATAGCCAAACTCTAGTTAGATAATCACAACCCTGGTCACAAACCTATCACAAACTAGATGTCTTCAATCCAGAGTAGCCATCCGATAGATAGCCAAACTCTAGTTAGATAATCACAACCCTGGTCACAAACCTATCACAAACTAAATGTCTTCAATCCAGAGTAGCCATCCGATAGATAGCCAAACTCTAGTTAGATAATCACAACCCTGGTCACAAACCTATCACAAACTAGATGTCTTCAATCCAGAGTAGCCATCCGATAGATAGCCAAACTCTTGTTAGATAATCACAACCCTGGTCACAAACCTATCACAAACTAGATGTCTTCAATCCAGAGTAGCCATCCGATAGATAGCCAAACTCTAGTTAGATAATCACAACCCTGGTCACAAACCTATCACAAACTAGATGTCTTCAATCCAGAGTAGCCATCCGATAGATAGCCAAACTCTAGTTAGATAATCACAACCCTGGTCACAAACCTATCACAAACTAGATGTCTTCAATCCAGAGTAGCCATCCGATAGATAGCCAAACTCTAGTTAGATAATCACAACCCTGGTCACAAACCTATCACAAACTAGATGTCTTCAATCCAGAGTAGCCATCCGATAGATAGCCAAACTCTAGTTAGATAATCACAACCCTGGTCACAAACCTATCACAAACTAGATGTCTTCAATCCAGAGTAGCCATCCGATAGATAGCCAAACTCTAGTTAGATAATCACAACCCTGGTCACAAACCTATCACAAACTAGATGTCTTCAATCCAGAGTAGCCATCCGATAGATAGCCAAACTCTAGTTAGATAATCACAACCCTGGTCACAAACCTATCACAAACTAGATGTCTTCAATCCAGAGTAGCCATCCGATAGATAGCCAAACTCTAGTTAGATAATCACAACCCTGGTCACAAACCTATCACAAACTAGATGTCTAAAGGTACGCGCATGAGCACTAAGCATATATACATGACTTGGTGCATACAAACTCGGAAAGCTATGTCCCGTCTTGCAGCTAACATAAACCTGTTACGTTTTGTAGCCATATCATACTTTGTACAAAGTCACATAGTCTATTGAAATCCCATCCGAAGCTTAGTAGGATATGTTACTTTGTATGATTCAATATTATTCTTGTATTTGTATTTTTATTGTTTTTTCTTTGTTACACAAAAATACATATTTTGTTACACACACACACACACACACACACACACACACACACACACACACACACACACACACACACACACACACACACACACACACACACACACACACACACACACACACACACACACACACACACACACACACACACACACACACACACATCTAGGTTTTGCAACGCTGTTTTCTTGTATTCACTTATCACTTTCACTATATGTACTTAAACAAAAATCTTACTTGGTATTTGTGCGAGTTAACTTTCAAAGATTGGTCGTATCTCCATTATCGGGTATCACTGACCAGGGGTTGTAGTAGACTGCCTATATTATAAAACTCCACACACCTATTGCAGTCTACTACAACCCCTGGTCAGTGATGCCCGATGATGGAGATACTACCAATTTTTGAAAGCTAACTCTCATAAATACTAAGTAAGTAAGATTCTTCTTTAAGTACATATAGTGAAAGTGATATATACACACACACACATATATATATATATATATATATATATATATATATATATATATATATAACCAATATACAGACACACACAAACATTATATTATATTCTGATTTAAGTGAATAAAAACAACGTAATACAACTTTTTAACAATAAAATTCTTATTATATATTTTAATTTTTTAAAGGTTAAATTTAACTTGTGTGAATATTTTTAAATAAAAAAAAAATAATGTTTAAATATAAAAGTTATAAATTCAAAATAGTGTCATAATTAGTGGCCTACATACCATACATAGCCTTTATCGTGATGAGGTTGCCGTCCGTACAAAAATAAATTTCTTTCGGTTATCTAACTTACATTAAACCGTGATAAAAATAGCATAATCAAAACCTTAAAAGTAAGGGTTTTCAATATGTTGTCATTGTTAAAAAAAAACGTTTAGTGTTTTGGTATTACATAGTTGGGATCCACGAGAGGTGGGTTGCATTGATTTCGTCCGGTTTCCCTGAATAACTTGTTGGGATGTGACAAGTTGCTAGGTCTTAATTGCCAGCACTCAACCAATTAGAACCTGCGAAGCCTAACAAATGCAATTTAGAAGGTTCAACCTTTCCGAAAAATGCAGCCATATTTAAGGTACTTAAAGTTGTGATTACCCGATAAAATTGGCGTTCCCTGTTGAGACTAAAGACACCCGATAAATACCGCAGATAAGCCGTCAGTGACAATTAGGCATTATCTTTCCAGCATCACAGATAAGTACGTCTCGATGCATAATGGGCTTGACGGCGGGGTTTTCACATGTCCAATACCACTTCCCATAATTTGACATTCATATTTTCATGTTTTTTTCTAAACCTGGTTGTCATGTTGAGTTGGTTCACACCTGCGGCATTCTTCTCCCCACCCCCCAGAGCGGCCACCTGGCCCCCCTTGTGTGTGTGGCCGGCCGCTTCTATACGGGCCGGATTACACTTGACTGGACTAGTGTTTGTTCCTTTCATATCAACGTTCACCTTACGTGGTAGCGTAATGCGGTCTTGTACTTCCGTCTGCAGCTATTTTACTTTGTTTGTTTCAGTATCTTATTTGAATATGGACAATTATTGCTGAATTTACATTTTTATCGACAAAGCTATTGGTAAGTTTGAAAATAGCAGAAGGAATAACCTGAATTGCTAAGGGTATATTTTAATTTTATTTTACGTTTTTAACACGATGCACTGTTAAATTTTGAAAATATTTTGTCCTTCTAGTAGGTGAACATAATCTGTGGTAGTTCAAGCAAGATAACGACTGCGGTTACAATAAGTACTAGGGTTAACATGCCATTGTGCGTATTGGGCCACAATCTTTGCCCAAACTTCTTTGTATAAACCAATAGTTTCTTTTTTATTCTTAATAAAAACAAATACCTTAATATTTTTAGAATTAATGTAAAAAAATTAGATATTAAAAAAAAATTAATTTTACCTCTAAATAGTTTTGCTTAAAGCATTCAAATTATTTTAAGATGGCTTTCTGTAAAAAGTTTTATCTTCAAAAGTCTCTAAACAAGTTTTTTAAAAAGAAAACATTTTAATGGTTTTGTATTGGCCAGGTAACTAGGGTAATATCTTATCGGCGGTCTAACAACATGCATCTAAATTTGTAATTATTAAAGTGGCAAATAAATTCTAACAGTAATTATATTTTAGTCATTCTACAAATTAATATCACTCGGATTCATTAAATTTTAATATTTTTTCTTAGTTAAAACACACAATATTAATGTAGCTTGAGATTTGTTTGATTTTATATAGGGTAGCTCCTCGACATCCTTGTATATGTCACTGGTAAACAAAAAAATATAATTTCATACATTAAAATTTTTCCGTTTGCCAAAATATTGACGAAATGTAGGGATTTCAAATTTAGAAACTTTTCTCCCTTTAAGCTTACATTATCGGCACTTCCGGTTCCTATTTGTAGCTCGTAATACTTTCTGCGTGAGGTGAGGTGAGTGAAGAAGCACAGTAATATCTTGGTAACACCCATGTGCTACTTTATATACAAACGACCGCACCACAAATACAGACTCCCTCTAGGTTTTATCGAGGCTTACATTTTGATGAGAGAAAGCTTCACAAACTATTCATTCTCTTATAGATAAGTCGCCTAATCTGCAAAGACACCGAACAACCTGTCGTACGCCGTTCCGGTTGGGAGTAGTTGAATTTACCTCGGCGGAATTAAATAACCGACACTATACAACTTCCCGTTTCCCGACTGTTGATGGATAAGCTGGAAAACCTGTCGTACGCCGTTCAGGTCGGGAGTAGTTGAATTTACCTCAGCGGAATTAAATAACCGACACTATACAACTTCCCGTTTCCCGACTGTTGATGGATAAGCTGGAAAACCTGTCGTACGCCGTTCGGATCGGGAGTAGTTGAATTTACCTCAGCGGAATTAAATAACAACCGACACTATACAACTTCCCGTTTCCCGACTGTTGATGGAAAAGCTGGAAAACCTGTCGTACGCCGTTCAGATCGGGAGTAGTTGAATTTACCTCAGCGGAATTAAATAACCGACACTATACAACTTCCCGTTTCCCGACGGTTGATGGATAAGCTGGAAAACCTGTCGTACGCCGTTCAGATCGGGAGTAGTTGAATTTACCTCGGCGGAATTAAATAACCGACACTATACAACTTCCCGTTTCCCGACTGTTGATGGAAAAGCTGGAAAACCTGTCGTACGCCGTTCAGATCGGGAGTAGTTGAATTTACCTCAGCGGAATTAAATAACCGACACTATACAACTTCCCGTTTCCCGACGGTTGATGGATAAGCTGGAAAACCTGTCGTACGCCGTTCAGATCGGGAGTAGTTGAATTTACCTCAGCGGAATTAAATAACCGACACTATACAACTTCCCGTTTCCCGACTGTTGATGGAAAAGCTGGAAAACCTGTCGTACGCCGTTCAGATCGGGAGTAGTTGAATTTACCTCAGCGGAATTAAATAACCGACACTATACAACTTCCCGTTTCCCGACTGTTGATGGAAAAGCTGGAAAACCTGTCGTACGCCGTTCAGATCGGGAGTAGTTGAATTTACCTCAGCGGAATTAAATAACCGACACTATACAACTTTCCGTTTCCCGACTGTTGATGGAAAAGCTGGAAAACCTGTCGTACGCCGTTCAAAATCGGGAGTAGTTGAATTTACCTCAGCGGAATTAAATAACCGACACTATACAACTTCCCGTTTCCCGACTGTTGATGGAAAAGCTGGAAAACCTGTCGTACGCCGTTCAGATCGGGAGTAGTTGAATTTACCTCAGCGGAATTAAATAACCGACACTATACAACTTCCCGTTTCCCGACTGTTGATGGATAAGCTGGAAAACCTGTCGTATGCCGTTCAGGTCGGGAGTAGTTGAATTTACCTCAGCGGAATTAAATAACCGACACTATACAACTTCCCGTTTCCCGACTGTTGATGGAAAAGCTGGAAAACCTGTCGTACGCCGTTCAGATCGGGAGTAGTTGAATTTACCTCAGCGGAATTAAATAACCGACACTATACAACTTCCCGTTTCCCGACTGTTGATGGAAAAGCTGGAAAACCTGTCGTACGCCGTTCAGATCGGGAGTAGTTGAATTTACCTCAGCGGAATTTAATAACAACCGACACTATACAACTTCCCGTTTCCCGACTGTTGATGGATAAGCTGGAAAACCTGTCGTACGCCGTTCAGGTCGGGAGTAGTTGAATTTACCACAGCGGAATTAAATAACAACCGACACTATACAACTTCCCGTTTCCCGACTGTTGATGGAAAAGCTGGAAAACCTGTCGTACGCCGTTCAGATCGGGAGTAGTTGAATTTACCTCGGCGGAATTAAATAACCGACACTATACAACTTCCCGTTTCCCGACTGTTGATGGAAAAGCTGGAAAACCTGTCGTACGCCGTTCAGATCGGGAGTAGTTGAATTTACCTCAGCGGAATTAAATAACCGACACTATACAACTTCCCGTTTCCCGACGGTTGATGGATAAGCTGGAAAACCTGTCGTACGCCGTTCAGATCGGGAGTAGTTGAATTTACCTCAGCGGAATTAAATAACCGACACTATACAACTTCCCGTTTCCCGACTGTTGATGGAAAAGCTGGAAAACCTGTCGTACGCCGTTCAGATCGGGAGTAGTTGAATTTACCTCAGCGGAATTAAATAACCGACACTATACAACTTCCCGTTTCCCGACTGTTGATGGAAAAGCTGGAAAACCTGTCGTACGCCGTTCAGATCGGGAGTAGTTGAATTTACCTCAGCGGAATTAAATAACAACCGACACTATACAACTTCCCGTTTCCCGACTGTTGATGGAAAAGCTGGAAAACCTGTCGTACGCCGTTCAGATCGGTTGTAGTTGAATTTACCTCAGCGGAATTAAATAACAACCGACACTATACAACTTCCCGTTTCCCGACTGTTGATGGAAAAGCTGGAAAACCTGTCGTACGCCGTTCAGATCGGTAGTACTTGAATTTACCTCAGCGGAATTAAATAACAACCGACACTATACAACTTCCCGTTTCCCGACTGTTGATGGAAAAGCTGGAAAACCTGTCGTACGCCGTTCGGATCGGGATTAGTTGAATTTACCTCAGCGGAATTAAATAACAACCGACACTATACAACTTCCCGTTTCCCGACTGTTGATGGAAAAGCTGGAAAACCTGTCGTACGCCGTTCAGATCGGGAGTAGTTGAATTTACCTCAGCGGAATTAAATAACCGACACTATACAACTTCCCGTTTCCCGACGGTTGATGGATAAGCTGGAAAACCTGTCGTACGCCGTTCAGATCGGGAGTAGTTGAATTTACCTCAGCGGAATTAAATAACCGACACTATACAACTTCCCGTTTCCCGACTGTTGATGGAAAAGCTGAAAAACCTGTCGTACGCCGTTCAAAATCGGGAGTAGTTGAATTTACCTCAGCGGAATTTAATAACCGACACTATACAACTTCCCGTTTCCCGAATGTTGATGGAAAAGCTGGAAAACCTGTCGTACGCCGTTCAGATCGGGAGTAGTTGAATTTACCTCAGCGGAATTAAATAACAACCGACACTATACAACTTCCCGTTTCCCGACTGTTGATGGAAAAGCTGGAAAACCTGTCGTACGCCGTTCAGATCGGTAGTACTTGAATTTACCTCAGCGGAATTAAATAACAACCGACACTATACAACTTCCCGTTTCCCGACTGTTGATGGAAAAGCTGGAAAACCTGTCGTACGCCGTTCGGATCGGGATTAGTTGAATTTACCTCAGCGGAATTAAATAACAACCGACACTATACAACTTCCCGTTTCCCGACTGTTGATGGAAAAGCTGGAAAACCTGTCGTACGCCGTTCAGATCGGGAGTAGTTGAATTTACCTCAGCGGAATTAAATAACCGACACTATACAACTTCCCGTTTCCCGACGGTTGATGGATAAGCTGGAAAACCTGTCGTACGCCGTTCAGATCGGGAGTAGTTGAATTTACCTCAGCGGAATTAAATAACCGACACTATACAACTTCCCGTTTCCCGACTGTTGATGGAAAAGCTGGAAAACCTGTCGTACGCCGTTCAGATCGGGAGTAGTTGAATTTACCTCAGCGGAATTAAATAACCGACACTATACAACTTCCCGTTTCCCGACTGTTGATGGAAAAGCTGGAAAACCTGTCGTACGCCGTTCAGATCGGGAGTAGTTGAATTTACCTCAGCGGAATTAAATAACCGACACTATACAACTTCCCGTTTCCCGACTGTTGATGGAAAAGCTGGAAAACCTGTCGTACGCCGTTCAAAATCGGGAGTAGTTGAATTTACCTCAGCGGAATTAAATAACCGACACTATACAACTTCCCGTTTCCCGACTGTTGATGGAAAAGCTGGAAAACCTGTCGTACGCCGTTCAGATCGGGAGTAGTTGAATTTACCTCAGCGGAATTAAATAACAACCGACACTATACAACTTCCCGTTTCCCGACTGTTGATGGATAAGCTGGAAAACCTGTCGTATGCCGTTCAGGTCGGGAGTAGTTGAATTTACCTCAGCGGAATTAAATAACAACCGACACTATACAACTTCCCGTTTCCCGACTGTTGATGGAAAAGCTGGAAAACCTGTCGTACGCCGTTCAGATCGGTTGTAGTTGAATTTACCTCAGCGGAATTAAATAACAACCGACACTATACAACTTCCCGTTTCCCGACTGTTGATGGAAAAGCTGGAAAACCTGTCGTACGCCGTTCAGATCGGTAGTACTTGAATTTACCTCAGCGGAATTAAATAACAACCGACACTATACAACTTCCCGTTTCCCGACTGTTGATGGAAAAGCTGGAAAACCTGTAGACTGTTGATGGATAAGCTGGAAAACCTGAGAGTTTCCCATATTCAAGCACGCTATTATTAATATAACGTTTGCGGTATAAAAACGGCGATTAGTATAATAAATAAATCCTCACCGCATGCTCTACTCTAACATGCTGATAAATAGCATTATACCAGTCCTTTCCCGGAGTTGCAGACCGATGCAATTTGTAATTCTTTTGTTATCCTGGTGTTTTGGTGAAGAGAAATGTTTCCAGTTCACATGTTAAAATAATTGCTAACGTGCACCAGGTTGTGTCTGTTTATGGGAATAACCTCACAATACTTGAAGAGTTCTGCTGATTTAACGCAGACAGCTAATTATAAATACAAGAGTTTGACAAGCATTGTTAGCGTGTCTGTCGATGTCAACGTTAGAATTGCTCGATTTTAACTACAATCGATACATCGCATGCTTCTTGGAGAATAGTTATACATATTCCTACACAAACATTTTATGTTAAAGCTGTATATAAACTAAAAAAGATGATGTTCTAATCGGTTTGTCCTCTAAAAAACAATCCATGTTCGTCTTAAAGGGAACTCTCTTTGGCCCCAGTGAACATTAGCCTTCAGAAAAGCGTTCTCTTCCAGGTCTCAGCACCAAAACCTGTCTCAATCCTACCAACATTTCATATGTTCCCTCAACCTTCTTGTTCCCCCGGTCATGGACAACTCTCTTCACCCACTGACAGTAGGTTGTAGTAGACAGCAGACAAATCTTCATACCCCATTGGAGATAAGGTTTACGTCAGGTACACGACCCTGAACACGGGATGCCATCACACCTACTATAATGCTTTAATCCTACCAACATACCATATGTTCCCTCATCCTTCTTGTTCCCCCGGTCATGGACAACTCTCTTCACCCACTGACAGTAGGTTGTAGTAGACAGCAGACAAATCTTCATACCCCATTGGAGATAAGGTTTACGTCAGGTACATGACCCTGAACACGGGATGCCATCACACATCACACCTACTATAATGCTTTAATCCTACCAACATACCATATGTTCCCTCATCCTTCTTGTTCCCCCGGTCATGGACAACTCTCTTCACACACTGACAGTAGGTTGTAGTAGACAGCAGACAAATCTTCATACCCCATTGGAGATAAGGTTTACGTCAGGTACACGACCCTGAACACCGGATGCCATCACACCTACTATAATGCTTTAATCCTACCAACATACCATATGTTCCCTCATCCTTCTTGTTCCCCCGGTCATGGACAACTCTCTTCACCCACTGACAGTAGGTTGTAGTAGACAGCAGACAAATCTTCATACCCCATTGGAGATAAGGTTTACGTCAGGTACACGACCCTGAACACGGGATGCCATCACACCTACTATAATGCTTTAATCCTACCAACATACCATATGTTCCCTCATCCTTCTTGTTCCCCCGGTCATGGACAACTCTCTTCACACACTGACAGTAGGTTGTAGTAGACAGCAGACAAATCTTCATACCCCATTTGAGATAAGGTTTACGTCAGGTACACGACCCTGAACACGGGATGCCATCACACCTACTATAATGCTTTAATCCTACCAACATACCATATGTTCCCTCATCCTTCTTGTTCCCCCGGTCATGGACAACTCTCTTCACCCACTGACAGTAGGTTGTAGTAGACAGCAGACAAATCTTCATACCCCATTGGAGATAAGGTTTACGTCAGGTACACGACCCTGAGCACCGGATGCCATCACACCTACTATAATGCTTTAATCCTACCAACATACCATATGTTCCCTCATCCTTCCTGTTCCCCCGGTCATGGACAACTCTCTTCACACACTGACAGTAGGTTGTAGTAGACAGCAGACAAATCTTCATACCCCATTGGAGATAAGGTTTACGTCAGGTACACGACCCTGAACACGGGATGCCATCACACCTACTATAATGCTTTAATCCTACCAACATACCATATGTTCCCTCATCCTTCTTGTTCCCCCGGTCATGGACAACTCTCTTCACACACTGACAGTAGGTTGTAGTAGACGGCAGACAAATCTTCATACCCCATTGGAGATAAGGTTTACGTCAGGTACACGACCCTGAGCACCGGATGCCATCACACCTACTATAATGCTTTAATCCTACCAACATACCATATGTTCCCTCATCCTTCCTGTTCCCCCGGTCATGGACAACTCTCTTCACACACTGACAGTAGGTTGTAGTAGACAGCAGACAAATCTTCATACCCCATTGGAGATAAGGTTTACGTCAGGTACACGACCCTGAACACGGGATGCCATCACACCTACTATAATGCTTTAATCCTACCAACATACCATATGTTCCCTCATCCTTCTTGTTCCCCCGGTCATGGACAACTCTCTTCACCCACTGACAGTAGGTTGTAGTAGACAGCAGACAAATCTTCATACCCCATTGGAGATAAGGTTTACGTCAGGTACACGACCCTGAACACCGGATGCCATCACACCTACTATAATGCTTTAATCCTACCAACATACCATATGTTCCCTCATCCTTCCTGTTCCCCCGGTCATGGACAACTCTCTTCACCCACTGACAGTAGGTTGTAGTAGACAGCAGACAAATCTTCATACCCCATTGGAGATAAGGTTTACGTCAGGTACACGACCCTGAGCACCGGATGCCATCACACCTACTATAATGCTTTAATCCTACCAACATACCATATGTTCCCTCATCCTTCCTGTTCCCCCGGTCATGGACAACTCTCTTCACACACTGACAGTAGGTTGTAGTAGACAGCAGACAAATCTTCATACCCCATTGGAGATAAGGTTTACGTCAGGTACACGACCCTGAACACCGGATGCCATCACACCTACTATAATGCTTTAATCCTACCAACATACCATATGTTCCCTCATCCTTCCTGTTCCCCCGGTCATGGACAACTCTCTTCACCCACTGACAGTAGGTTGTAGTAGACAGCAGACAAATCTTCATACCCCATTGGAGATAATGTTTACGTCAGGTACACGACCCTGAACACCGGATGCCATCACACCTACTATAATGCTTTAATCCTACCAATATACCATATGTTCCCTCATCCTTCTTGTTCCCCCGGTCATGGACAACTCTCTTCACACACTGACAGTAGGTTGTAGTAGACAGCAGACAAATCTTCATACCCCATTGGAGATAAGGTTTACGTCAGGTACACGACCCTGAACACCGGATGCCATCACACCTACTATAATGCTTTAATCCTACCAACATTCCATATGTTCCCTCATCCTTCTTGTTCCCCCGGTCATGGACAACTCTCTTCACCCACTGACAGTAAGTAGGTTGTAGTAGACAGCAGACAAATCTTCATACCCCATTGGAGATAAGGTTTACGTCAGGTACACGACCCTGAACACCGGATGCCATCACACCTACTATAATGCTTTAATCCTACCAACATTCCATATGTTCCCTCATCCTTCTTGTTCCCCCGGTCATGGACAACTCTCTTCACACACTGACAGTAGGTTGTAGTACACAGCAGACAAATCTTCATACCCCATTGGAGATAAGGTTTACGTCAGGTACACGACCCTGAACACGGGATGCCATCACACCTACTCTAATGCTTTAATCCTACCAACATACCATATGTTCCCTCATCCTTCCTGTTCCCCCGGTCATGGACAACTCTCTTCACACACTGACAGTAGGTTGTAGTAGACAGCAGACAAATCTTCATACCCCATTGGAGATAAGGTTTACGTCAGGTACACGACCCTGAACACGGGATGCCATCACACCTCACCCCTACTATAATGCTTTAATCCTACCAACATACCATATGTTCCCTCATCCTTCTTGTTCCCCCGGTCATGGACAACTCTCTTCACCCACTGACAGTAGGTTGTAGTAGACAGCAGACAAATCTTCATACCCCATTGGAGATAAGGTTTACTTCAGGTACACGACCCTGAACACCGGATGCCATCACACCTACTATAATGCTTTAATCCTACCAACATACCATATGTTCCCTCATCCTTCCTGTTCCCCCGGTCATGGACAACTCTCTTCACACACTGACAGTAGGTTGTAGTAGACAGCAGACAAATCTTCATACCCCTTTGGAGATAAGGTTTACGTCAGGTACACGACCCTGAACACGGGATGCCATCACACCTACTATAATGCTTTAATCCTACCAACATACCATATGTTCCCTCATCCTTCTTGTTCCCCCGGTCATGGACAACTCTCTTCACCCACTGACAGTAGGTTGTAGTAGACAGCAGACAAATCTTCATACCCCATTGGAGATAAGGTTTACGTCAGGTACACGACCCTGAACACCGGATGCCATCACACCTACTATAATGCTTTAATCCTACCAACATACCATATGTTCCCTCATCCTTCTTGTTCCCCCGGTCATGGACAACTCTCTTCACCCACTGACAGTAGGTTGTAGTAGACAGCAGACAAATCTTCATACCCCATTGGAGATAAGGTTTACGTCAGGTACACGACCCTGAACACGGGATGCCATCACACCTACTATAATGCTTTAATCCTACCAACATACCATATGTTCCCTCATCCTTCCTGTTCCCCCGGTCATGGACAACTCTCTTCACCCACTGACAGTAGGTTGTAGTAGACAGCAGACAAATCTTCATACCCCATTGGAGATAAGGTTTACGTCAGGTACACGACCCTGAACACCGGATGCCATCACACCTACTATAATGCTTTAATCCTACCAACATACCATATGTTCCCTCATCCTTCTTGTTTCCCCGGTCATGGACAACTCTCTTCACACACTGACAGTAGGTTGTAGTAGACAGCAGACAAATCTTCATACCCCATTGGAGATAAGGTTTACGTCAGGTACACGACCCTGAGCACCGGATGCCATCACACTTACTATAATGCTTTAATCCCACCAACATACCATATGTTCCCTCATCCTTCCTGTTCCCCCGGTCATGGACAACTCTCTTCACCCACTGACAGTAGGTTGTAGTAGACAGCAGACAAATCTTCATACCCCATTGGAGATAAGGTTTACGTCAGGTACACGACCCTGAACACCGGATGCCATCACACCTACTATAATGCTTTAATCCTACCAACATACCATATGTTCCCTCATCCTTCCTGTTCCCCCGGTCATGGACAACTCTCTTCACCCACTGACAGTAGGTTGTAGTAGACAGCAGACAAATCTTCATACCCCATTGGAGATAAGGTTTACGTCAGGTACACGACCCTGAACACCGGATGCCATCACACCTACTTTAATGCTTTAATCCTACCAACATACCATATGTTCCCTCATCCTTCTTGTTCCCCCGGTCATGGACAACTCTCTTCACACACTGACAGTAGGTTGTAGTAGACAGCAGACAAATCTTCATACCCCATTGGAGATAAGGTTTACGTCAGGTACACGACCCTGAGCACCGGATGCCATCACACCTACTATAATGCTTTAATCCTACCAACATACCATATGTTCCCTCATCCTTCTTGTTCCCCCGGTCATGGACAACTCTCTTCACACACTGACAGTAGGTTGTAGTAGACAGCAGACAAATCTTCATACCCCATTGGAGATAAGGTTTACGTCAGGTACACGACCCTGAACACCGGATGCCATCACACCTACTATAATGCTTTAATCCTACCAACATACCATATGTTCCCTCATCCTTCTTGTTCCCCCGGTCATGGACAACTCTCTTCACCCACTGACAGTAGGTTGTAGTAGACAGCAGACAAATCTTCATACCCCATTGGAGATAAGGTTTACGTCAGGTACACGACCCTGAACACGGGATGCCATCACACCTACTATAATGCTTTAATCCTACCAACATACCATATGTTCCCTCATCCTTCTTGTTCCCCCGGTCATGGACAACTCTCTTCACCCACTGACAGTAGGTTGTAGTAGACAGCAGACAAATCTTCATACCCCATTGGAGATAAGGTTTACGTCAGGTACACGACCCTGAACACGGGATGCCATCACACCTACTATAATGCTTTAATCCTACCAACATACCATATGTTCCCTCATCCTTCCTGTTCCCCCGGTCATGGACAACTCTCTTCACCCACTGACAGTAAGTTGTAGTAGACAGCAGACAAATCTTCATACCCCGTTGGAGATAAGGTTTACGTCAGGTACACGACCCTGAACACGGGATGCCATCACACCTACTATAATGCTTTAATCCTACCAACATACCATATGTTCCCTCATCCTTCCTGTTCCCCCGGTCATGGACAACTCTCTTCACCCACTGACAGTAGGTTGTAGTAGACAGCAGACAAATCTTCATACCCCATTGGAGATAAGGTTTACGTCAGGTACACGACCCTGAACACGGGATGCCATCACACCTCACCCCTACTATAATGCTTTAATCCTACCAACATACCATATGTTCCCTCATCCTTCTTGTTCCCCCGGTCATGGACAACTCTCTTCACCCACTGACAGTAGGTTGTAGTAGACAGCAGACAAATCTTCATACCCCATTGGAGATAAGGTTTACGTCAGGTACACGACCCTGAACACGGGATGCTATCCTCCCCCCCATAATGGTTTGATTCTACCTACATTTCAATACTTTCTTATCGTTCAAAGCTGATACTGAAAGGTGCCAACCTAGCGCCTGTTAGCGTTGAGATAACGTCTTTCGTAGTAGTCAAGAACTATTATCCAGTGTTGCAAACAACAACCAAACTGTCGCCATGCATATTTAGTCTGCATGGGGCCAGATGTAATCCAAAGACTATATTACAAATGCATGAATCCGCTATTCCACTTCTAGTCCGTCAAGTTGCGATCCCAGTGGTTTACAGAAACTACATTTTTGACGATCAACCTGTATGATATTTACAACTGTAAAAAACAAAACTGTCAACTCAGAATATCGCCAAAAATTAGTTTTTAATAAAACAAACACAATAGTTCATAACTCAGACTAGTTTCGGTGACGATGTCACCTTCCTCAGTGCTTGGCTAATGTGTTATGAACTAGTGTGTTTATTTTATTAAAAAATAATTTTTGGTGACATTTTGAGCTGACAAATTATGTTTTTTTTACCGTTGTGAATAGTTGTTACTAGCTAAGCTCTAATTAACGAAAGAGTATTATATTATCATCAACGAGGGAAGGAAAGGGTAGTGAATAATGTAGGGACATAGAATCCAAGGATGGAGAGAGGAGTCTTGGCATCACGTGGGCAGGGCTACGTATGAGGACCCTAGTTAATTTTAGGATCATTAAGTGGTGTCCACTCTTGTAATGGGTTGATTAAGGCAGGACTAACTAAAGAACGTAACGATCCCCTGGTACTGGGAATAGGAGAAAATTACTCATGAGTGGGAAGGACTAATTTAACCTGTGTGAACCCTACTTCGTTTTAGGATCATTAAGTGGTGTCCTCTCATGTAATGGGTCGAGTAAGCCAGGACGAACGAAAGGACGTAACGATCCCCTGGTACTGGGAATAGGAGAAAATTACTCATGAGTGGGAAGGACTAATTTAACCTGTGTGAACCCTACTTCGTTTTAGGATCATTAAGTGGTGTCCTCTCATGTAATGAGTTGAGTAAGCCAGGACGAACGAAAGGACGTAACGATCCCCTGGTACTGGGAATAGGAGAAAATTACTCATGAGTGGGAAGGACTAATTTAACCTGTGTGAACCCTACTTCGTTTTAGGATCATTAAGTGGTGTCCTCTCATGTAATGAGTTGAGTAAGCCAGGACGAACGAAAGGACGTAACGATCCCCTGGTACTGGGAATAGGAGAAAATTACTCATGAGTGGGAAGGACTAATTTAACCTGTGTGAACCCTACTTCGTTTTAGGATCATTAAGTGGTGTCCTCTCATGTAATGAGTTGAGTAAGCCAGGACTAACGAATGAACGTAACGATCCCCTGGTACTGGAAATAGGAGAAAATTACTCATGAGTGGGAAGGACTAATTTAACCTGTGTGAACCCTACTTCGTTTTAGGATCATTAAGTGGTGTCCTCTCATGTAATGAGTTGAGTAAGCCAGGACGAACGAAAGGACGTAACGATCCCCTGGTACTGGGAATAGGAGAAAATTACTCATGAGTGGGAAGGACTAATTTAACCTGTGTGAACCCTACTTCGTTTTAGGATCATTAAGTGGTGTCCTCTCATGTAATGAGTTGAGTAAGCCAGGACTAACGAATGAACGTAACGATCCCCTGGTACTGGAAATAGGAGAAAATTACTCATGAGTGGGAAGGACTAATTTAACCTGTGTGAACCCTACTTCGTTTTAGGATCATTAAGTGGTGTCCTCTCATGTAATGAGTTGAGTAAGCCAGGACGAACGAAAGGACGTAACGATCCCCTGGTACTGGGAATAGGAGAAAATTACTCATGAGTGGGAAGGACTAATTTAACCTGTGTGAACCCTACTTCGTTTTAGGATCATTAAGTGGTGTCCTCTCATGTAATGAGTTGAGTAAGCCAGGACGAACGAAAGGACGTAACGATCCCCTGGTACTGGGAATAGGAGAAAATTACTCATGAGTGGGAAGGACTAATTTAACCTGTGTGAACCCTACTTCGTTTTAGGATCATTAAGTGGTGTCCTCTCATGTAATGAGTTGAGTAAGCCAGGACGAACGAAAGGACGTAACGATCCCCTGGTACTGGAAATAGGAGAAAATTACTCATGAGTGGGAAGGACTAATTTAACCTGTGTGAACCCTACTTCGTTTTAGGATCATTAAGTGGTGTCCTCTCATGTAATGAGTTGAGTAAGCCAGGACGAACGAAAGGACGTAACGATCCCCTGGTACTGGGAATAGGAGAAAATTACTCATGAGTGGGAAGGACTAATTTAACCTGTGTGAACCCTACTTCGTTTTAGGATCATTAAGTGGTGTCCTCTCATGTAATGAGTTGAGTAAGCCAGGACGAACGAAAGGACGTAACGATCCCCTGGTACTGGGAATAGGAGAAAATTACTCATGAGTGGGAAGGACTAATTTAACCTGTGTGAACCCTACTTCGTTTTAGGATCATTAAGTGGTGTCCTCTCATGTAATGAGTTGAGTAAGCCAGGACGAACGAAAGGACGTAACGATCCCCTGGTACTGGGAATAGGAGAAAATTACTCATGAGTGGGAAGGACTAATTTAACCTGTGTGAACCCTACTTCGTTTTAGGATCATTAAGTGGTGTCCTCTCATGTAATGAGTTGAGTAAGCCAGGACGAACGAAAGGACGTAACGATCCCCTGGTACTGGGAATAGGAGAAAATTACTCATGAGTGGGAAGGACTAATTTAACCTGTGTGAACCCTACTTCGTTTTAGGATCATTAAGTGGTGTCCTCTCATGTAATGAGTTGAGTAAGCCAGGACGAACGAAAGGACGTAACGATCCCCTGGTACTGGGAATAGGAGAAAATTACTCATGAGTGGGAAGGACTAATTTAACCTGTGTGAACCCTACTTCGTTTTAGGATCATTAAGTGGTGTCCTCTCATGTAATGAGTTGAGTAAGCCAGGACGAACGAAAGGACGTAACGATCCCCTGGTACTGGGAATAGGAGAAAATTACTCATGAGTGGGAAGGACTAATTTAACCTGTGTGAACCCTACTTCGTTTTAGGATCATTAAGTGGTGTCCTCTCATGTAATGAGTTGAGTAAGCCAGGACGAACGAAAGGACGTAACGATCCCCTGGTACTGGAAATAGGAGAAAATTACTCATGAGTGGGAAGGACTAATTTAACCTGTGTGAACCCTACTTCGTTTTAGGATCATTAAGTGGTGTCCTCTCATGTAATGAGTTGAGTAAGCCAGGACGAACGAAAGGACGTAACGATCCCCTGGTACTGGGAATAGGAGAAAATTACTCATGAGTGGGAAGGACTAATTTAACCTGTGTGAACCCTACTTCGTTTTAGGATCATTAAGTGGTGTCCTCTCATGTAATGAGTTGAGTAAGCCAGGACGAACGAAAGGACGTAACGATCCCCTGGTACTGGGAATAGGAGAAAATTACTCATGAGTGGGAAGGACTAATTTAACCTGTGTGAACCCTACTTCGTTTTAGGATCATTAAGTGGTGTCCTCTCATGTAATGAGTTGAGTAAGCCAGGACGAACGAAAGGACGTAACGGTCCCCTGGTACTGGGAATAGGAGAAAATTACTCATGAGTGGGAAGGACTAATTTAACCTGTGTGAACCCTACTTCGTTTTAGGATCATTAAGTGGTGTCCACTCTTGTAATGGGTTGATTAAGGCAGGACTAACTAAAGAACGTAACGATCCTCTGGTACTGGGAATAGGAGAAAATTACTCATGAGTGGGAAGGACAAGTTTAACCTGTGTGAACCGATTCCGTCGTCTTTCTTATGCAAAGGGCGAATCAGTTATTAGGAGTGTGTTAGATCCCACTACTCTTGGACGATATCGTTTTACCAGAGTCTTCTCATGGATGCGCAGGTAAAGATTGTAGAGTGCACCCCTATGAGTAAGCTAGCGAAGGATAATATTTTATATTCGAATACTACATTCTACTTTTCCTAACATTAAGTACTATTTGGGTTTTGAAAATGGAGTGATTCCGAAACGCGTAAAAAAGGAAACGTCTGCAATGTTAGTAAAGGCTAAAATTGTACTCGTATAAATACAAGTGAACCCAAGAGAAGTGAAGGTGAGTATTTTAAAAAGAATAATGTTTGTAAGGAAGAGTCAAGAACAACTATTGTTTGTGTATTTGTTCTTTCCTAGTTGTGATAAAAGGCAAAAGGGGGCTTTCAAAATAAAGGGTGGTTTTTTAAAACAAGCAAGTCTGTTAAATCAAGGCGTAAAATATATTTACACATTGGGTGTGATTTTGGCCGATATCTGCCTTATCGAGCATTGCCGAATTATTTTCGGAGATCCTTCATGCATCTGAAGAAAGAGAAGAAGAAGGTAGAAAAAGATAAAGAAACCTATGATCTTTATTTGTAGCAATAAATAAAAGTTGTGTCACGCTTAGCCTACTTGAAATAGATCTTATCTCAACTACGGTGAAGATAACTACACCCGGCACCTCCAGTTGTTGGAGCGAGATGTTTTAAAAATACGGATTAAAATAGAGACGGTGAAAATAAGGTATTTAATCCAAATACTCATATAGAGAAAGTTTCGTTCCAGGTAAGTAACACCTGCACTTAACAAGCGAGGAGGAGTACAAAAAGACTACTAAAAGATTACTCTGTAGACAAGTTAAGAAACAAATTAATAAAATTAATAACTTCATTATTTCTTTATAACGACAAGACTAGCGCTAAATCATGTTTACGCTTCCCTTACGCGTTTCACAATAAATACTCTATCTTGAAAGTAAAAATTCTTTTACAGTGAATTAACTTTAATGTGATAATGACATCACATTGAGTTATTTTATTAAAAAAACGACAAAAACTCTACAATAAAACGTCCTATAGCACGCAATGACACAATGTAAACTGAAACACTATTCGGATGTCTCTAATTTCGTATTTAGTTTAACAATTGAAGCGACATAGAAGCTTGTCAATGGAACGCCTAGAATTGTGTTTGCTAGTCATCGAGTTGTGCGTCACATCTATTTACTAATTAGGGTTGGATTTCCCAAGTTTTAGTTAAAAAAAGCCAGACAAGTATTTTTTTAAGATAACATTTTCTGTTTATAAAAAGGTTATATTTACATTGCCTACTAAGTAAGCAAAAATAAGAACGAATGCAGTGTCCAACCATTGGTTAATTTCTTGTAATTTCTTTTTGTGAGCTACCAGTCAGTAAAATAGTAATTCACAGATTTTCACAGATTTGTAAATAAATTTGTAACAGTGATAAGTGTATTTAATTGAACAAATATGTCACAAATGTATAAAACCTTTACAGTTTTTTAACAAACCTGAACTCTTGACTCGGCCGACGGTAGTAGCGGTACAGCTGGCACGCTTCTACGACACGAAAACCTATAGCCCACGTTACACTCCCAAATTAGGTTCAGCAAAGTGACACCAGAGTGTGATGATGAATGGCCCTACATCTCAGCTGTTTGCATAACCTTGGTGATAAATGACTATTGAATGTTCGGCTGGCCTAATGAGTATTGACGCTATGACATATATCATTTATTATTCAGTAACAATCAATTTGGAATATATTTACAATGGTTTTCAAACTTGGCGGTGTTTTAATTAAGCGTGGACGTAGAAGGACAAACGCCAGGCACCGGTGACGCTGGCATTGTCTGTGTGATTTCGCAATCAACGAATACAGCCAACTTCCACGGAAGGAGCAAGTCCCAAGAACAGTGCATATTATACGGGGTAGTGATAACAAGTTTGCCCAGTCATAAGAAAGCGTGGAGGTAGAAGGACAAACGCCAGGCACCGGTGACGCTGGCATTGTCTGTGTGATTTCGCAATCAACGAATACAGCCAACTTCCACGGAAGGAGCAAGTCCCAAGAACAGTGCATATTATACGGGGTAGTGATAACAAGTTTGCCCAGTCATAAGAAAGCGTGGAGGTAGAAGGACAAACGCCAGGCACCGGTGACGCTGGCATTGTCTGTGTGATTTCGCAATCAACGAATACAGCCAACTTCCACGGAAGGAGCAAGTCCCAAGAACAGTGCATATTATACGGGGTAGTGATAACAAGTTTGCCCAGTCATAAGAAAGCGTGGAGGTAGAAGGACAAACGCCAGGCACCGGTGACGCTGGCATTGTCTGTGTTGCCAGCAATCAACGAATACAGCCAACTTCCACGGAAGGAGCAAGTCCCAAGAACAGTGCATATTATACGGGGTAGTGCTAACAAGTTTGCCCAGTCATAAGAAAGCGTGGACGTAGAAGGACAAACACCAGGCACCGGTGACGCTGGCATTGTCTGTGTTGCCAGCAATCAACGAATACAGTGAACTTCCACGGAAGGAGCAAGTCCCAAGAACAGTGCACATTATACGGGGTAGTGATAACAAGTTTGCCCAGTCATAAGAATAAATTATTTATCCAAACGAAAACCATTCAGTGTAACGTAAACGTTGAGAACTTTTTTATCATTTTTAACCGACCTCAAAAAAAGAGGAGGTTCTGTATTTGATCCGTGTGTTTTTTTTCAATGTTTGCCCTACAATAATTTTGGAAGTATTTATAAGATAATTAATAAGCAAAATGAGCAATCGCAGAGTTTATTTTATGTAGTATTCTACCACATAGAAACAAATAAGTATAAAATGAATAGTTTTTTGTTATTTCTTGCTTGATAAAGCAGCTTAGAACAAGCATGATCAGATACCAATGAATGAACTTTCCTCATGAAAGCGGCTTTTTTCGATGGTCTACCCATATATTGCTATAGGCCTATAACTTGAATAAGATAAGCTAAAAGGAATACACTGCAAATACAATTTAGCTCATTTACCATAATCAAAATATTCAATAATCCTCGGGTGAAAACGTCATTACTTCACTAAATATCAAGAGATAAATTAATTAAATATAACTTTACTATCAATTTTCATTTTATTTTGTTATTAATATTTTATATGTAAAAAATGTTTTTCCTGAAACTATTAAAATAGCACTGGTATTTACCTGAGACATTGCAATACATGAGTATTAACACGTTTCTAAACGAAAATGAAAAACAATAATTGCACGATAGGAAATAACATGTAGGGAAAATAACTTTAGGGAAATTCATCAAGGGAATTTGAAACAAATTGCGCAATGTATTCGTCTTACAAACTAATATGCTTATCGTATTCTTCAAGGGCGTGTCAATTATTTAAAGAACGATCAAGCAATATGACTAGGCCTACACATCGGAAATTTGTATGGATAAATAGTGGCAAATTTGCCAACATAAACGAAATTATAATGTTGATAGGAATTAGAGATCTACCTCTAAAAATGTAGAATTAAAATTCAGTTCTGTTTAAAAAAACAGAAGCTAGTGTGGGCGCAGCGCACACGATATTTGGAGGCTGAGTCACCGCCTTGGTGCAGTTCTGCGTAGTTGCTGTCGTATGTCGCCAGGTGGCCCGACTCTTACTATTCGTTTTGATTAGTTAGTCAGTGTGTCTTTGATTGACATCGGCCCGTTGTTTCGTTGTTCGCCATTGCTAATAAGACGAGTTATCTTATTGTTTGTTAGTGGATAAACTAAAATTTATAGTGACCCTACATACTCTGTCTATCTTCCTATCTCTCTCGCCCTCAAACTATCTGACTCTCTCTCTCTCTCTCTTTCTCTCTAATTCTCTCCTACAAACTAAATTTTCATCCTACCTACATCCTCTGTTGGTCTCTCCCCCAATATGTCTGTCTGTCTCTCTCTCTCTCCCTCTTTCTCTCTCTCTCGCTGTCTAACTTCCTATTCCTGAAACGTAAAGGTTTATCCTACGTACATTCTTTGTCTGTCTGTTGCTACTTCTCTCGTCCTCAAATTGTCTGACTCTCTCTCTTTCTCGCTATCAAACTTCCTCCTCCTCAAACTCAAAGGTTTATCCTACGTCCTCTGACTGTTTCTACTCTCACGCCCTCAAACTGTCTGACACTCTCTGTCTGTCTGTCTCTCTCTCTCTATGCCTGCCTAGCTCTTTAACTGAGTTAAACAGTTGGCTGATATATGGTGTTGGACAATTAATGATTAGGTATTTATTTAGCTGACTTGTGAGTAAAGGGGATTAATAAATAACTGTACACAAACTCACGGTTATGAACGGTAATCAGTAACAGTTGTAATTAGGTAGTGGTCTCGCCGAGGTTCGGGCCGAGGTAGTTGTCACAAACACATAACGTGACTTCGTAGTGTCTTGAGAAGTGAACTATCGCCCCTTAGCATGCGAGAGCCGGCCGGAGACTTGCACCAGCTCCAAGTCAATACAAAATCTATATTTTTGAGAGAACGAGAGAAATTTTGCAACAGATCGTAACGCACAATATGCGCTGGTTAGGCGTCTGCACAGATTCTGGATTCTCTTCATGGTACATCAGTTAATTCAGTTTTATAGATTCTCCGTGGTTAAAACTACTCGAAGAATGCTATAACGTATAATAAGAGAATTTTCTCGGTTTTGCAATTGCTTCTATTAGTTGGCACTCTCCTTATCCTATATATCTTTTACAAATTTTCAACCGTTAATAAAATACTTTTTAAGCCTATTCATGCATTCAACTTCAAATATATTATTTTAAATTGTAGTGGATGACGATTGATGCTAATTCAGTTTGATCCAAATATTAATTCATTAATTGAATTTAATAAATTAATTTTAATTTTATGTGGGAGAATAACGTTTTACAAAAGGGGCCAGGTATGCAATATAGTTATTTCCTCCCATTTGACTTAAAATAACTGATAACAACCGATTTCATAAAACAGCTGATTTTATTTTATAGCTTATGCAGTAGAACAGCTGTTTTAACGCATAGATTATGTAACTTTATTTATAATTGTAATTATTTAATAAAAAGTAACTAAAATAAAATTTTTCTAAGTTGACAAAAGTAGGAATTGACTTTAAAGAATTTTGTGATTATATTACTTGCTTAGGAGGAATTTGTAAATCTCTTCGCTATTTAGGACAACAAACAAATATTTCCTATAAATGTAGGAAATATTTTGAGTTTCAAAATACGTGAAATGTACATGACAGAAGTATATTTAGTTCGTATTGGAATTTAGTATTTCATAACATTAAATAACTTCAGACCTCTCTGATGATGTAAATTTCAAATAAAATTAACAACAATTGTTTTCTAGAAATTAAGAAAGGTTATTAAATAAATAAATACGTTGCCTGTTCCCTTACAAATTTTGGATCAGAGCGTAGTTAAATTACAAGTAACAACAGAGTTAAAAGTTTGTTTCTAAAAGCAGAGGGCTTTAGAGTTGAATAAACCCTTCTCAACGTACGTAGATCTGCATAAACTATTCATAAGTATATCTTACAGAAGCGCTAACACGTCACACCAGTAGTAGATATTATTTCTCGTACAGACATGTTTCGACAGCTCAACAAATTATCCCCATCGGTGTAACGTCCACTGTCACTGAAAATCAGAATTTCATTTAATACAAAGAAAAACAATTTCAAAGAACAGCGCACTATTTACTCTGATGAAGGTTTATCGTGCTGCCGAAACATGTTTGTGAGAGTACAATATCTGCTGTTGTGAGAAGTGATTTTTGTATCCTTTTATAAGATTTACTTATAAATAGTTTATAACTTTTCTCTCACAAGTTTTTTTTGAATCATTTATTAAGTAACTTGTGTCTTTAATTTTAGAATTCCTACATTTTTTATTTTGACTATTTCACATATATTTCCTTTATTTCCTTTTACATTTTCATACATTTTGTCATTTCTACGTCAATTCTCTGTCTTGTGCTTGAGTAGGCCTATAGTATTTGTTAGTTATCCTCCTGGTTGAGGGTACATATTGCAAATATAGTGTATTTGTGAGCCAAACTGCCTTGATTTCCCTACCCGACTTAAATTTTGGTTGGTTGCTCTTTAGTTACTTGTCTATCATTCCACGTAGAAATATTTTCAAGTCTTCATAACAAAATGAAACGCGTCGAATCTGGTTGGGGTATAGAGTTGACAAAGGAAAACCTCGTCATATTCGTTCATTGAGATGCACGAGTTAAATGTTATGTCATAGTTGAGTATAAAGCACTTAGCTGAACGTAAAATCTGTACGCCTGGAACCGAGAGGAAACACTGCACCTGGACTGCGAGGCGTAACTGACTCGTTTTACAAATTTCCCTTTATAAATTACGATAAAATTTAGGCTTAAAACTCATAACCTTCTTGAAACCTTCTTGAAACAGGTTTAAAGCATAAAGTTGTTGAATGAAATGAACAGGTATTACACTATTCGAATGTAAAAACCATTTTCAAAATACCTTTTCATAAATACTGAAATAAACTGTACATACAATCAACCAATTATGTTTTGAAAATGCTACTATAATACGTGTTCAATTGCTCAATAAAGGGAGAGGCGAAAAGGAAAACATTGTTACAATGGAGGGGATCGTGACAAAGTAGGCAAAATAGCAGAACGAAACTTTGAATAAAATATGTTTAATAAATAAGGCGAGTTAAACTCTCTTGTGCTTATATAACGGTGTGTAGTGGGTACAAAAAGTAACAAAATAAACCTAAGGGACAATTAGGCTTACCTACACTACAAGAAGTAAGGCGAGTTAAACTCTCTTGTGCTTATATAACGGTGTGTAGTGGGTACAAAAAGTAACAAAATAACAAACCTAAGGGACAATTAGGCTTACCTACACTGCAAGAAGTAAGGCGAATTAAACTCTCTTGTGCTTATATAACGGTGTGTAGTGGGTACAAAAAGTAACAAAATAACAAACCTAAGGGACAATTAGGCTTACCTACACTGCAAGAAGTAAGGCGAATTAAACTCTCTTGTGGTTATATAACGGTGTGTAGCGGGTACAAAAAGTAACAAAATAACAAACCTAAGGGACAATTAGGCTTACCTACACTGCAAGAAGTAAGGCGAATTAAACTCTCTTGTGCTTATATAACGGTGTGTAGTGGGTACAAAAAGTAACAAAATAACAAACCTAAGGGACAATTAGGCTTACCTACACTGCAAGAAGTAAGGCGAATTAAACTCTCTTGTGCTTATGTAACGGTGTGTACTGGGTACAAAAAGTAACAAAATAACCAACCTAAGGGACAATTAGGCTTACCTACACTGCAAGAAGTAAGGCGAATTAAACTCTCTTGTGCTTATATAACGGTGTGTAGTGGGTACAAAAAGTAACAAAATAACCAACCTAAGGGACAATTAGGCTTACCTACACTGCAAGAAGTAAGGCGAATTAAACTCTCTTGTGCTTATATAACGGTGTGTAGTGGGTACAAAAAGTAACAAAATAACAAACCTAAGGGACAATTAGGCTTACCTACACTGCAAGAAGTAAGGCGAATTAAACTCTCTTGTGCTTATATAACGGTGTGTAGTGGGTACAAAAAGTAACAAAATAACCAACCTAAGGGACAATTAGGCTTACCTACACTGCAAGAAGTAAGGCGAATTAAACTCTCTTGTGCTTATATAACGGTGTGTAGTGGGTACAAAAAGTAACAAAATAACAAACCTAAGGGACAATTAGGCTTACCTACACTGCAAGAAGTAAGGCGAATTAAACTCTCTTGTGCTTATGTAACGGTGTGTAGTGGGTACAAAAAGTAACAAAATAACCAACCTAAGGGACAATTAGGCTTACCTACACTGCAAGAAGTAAGGCGAATTAAACTCTCTTGTGCTTATATAACGGTGTGTAGTGGGTACAAAAAGTAACAAAATAACAAACCTAAGGGACAATTAGGCTTACCTACACTGCAAGAAGTAAGGCGAATTAAACTCTCTTGTGCTTATATAACGGTGTGTAGTGGGTACAAAAAGTAACAAAATAACCAACCTAAGGGACAATTAGGCTTACCTACACTGCAAGAAGTAAGGCGAATTAAACTCTCTTGTGCTTATATAACGGTGTGTAGTGGGTACAAAAAGTAACAAAATAACAAACCTAAGGGACAATTAGGCTTACCTACACTGCAAGAAGTAAGGCGAATTAAACTCTCTTGTGCTTATATAACGGTGTGTAGTGGGTACAAAAAGTAACAAAATAACAAACCTAAGGGACAATTAGGCTTACCTACACTGCAAGAAGTAAGGCGAATTAAACTCTCTTGTGCTTATATAACGGTGTGTAGTGGGTACAAAAAGTAACAAAATAACAAACCTAAGGGACAATTAGGCTTACCTACACTGCAAGAAGTAAGGCGAATTAAACTCTCTTGTGCTTATATAACGGTGTGTAGCGGGTACAAAAAGTAACAAAATAACAAACCTAAGGGACAATTAGGCTTACCTACACTACAAGAAGTAAGGCGAATTAAACTCTCTTGTGCTTATATAACGGTGTGTAGTGGGTACAAAAAGTAACAAAATAACAAACCTAAGGGACAATTAGGCTTACCTACACTGCAAGAAGTAAGGCGAATTAAACTCTCTTGTGCTTATATAACGGTGTGTAGTGGGTACAAAAAGTAACAAAATAACAAACCTAAGGGACAATTAGGCTTACCTACACTGCAAGAAGTAAGGCGAATTAAACTCTCTTGTGCTTATATAACGGTGTGTAGTGGGTACAAAAAGTAACAAAATAACAAACCTAAGGGACAATTAGGCTTACCTACACTGCAAGAAGTAAGGCGAATTAAACTCTCTTGTGCTTATATAACGGTGTGTAGTGGGTACAAAAAGTAACAAAATAACAAACCTAAGGGACAATTAGGCTTACCTACACTGCAAGAAGTAAGGCGAATTAAACTCTCTTGTGCTTATATAACGGTGTGTAGTGGGTACAAAAAGTAACAAAATAACAAACCTAAGGGACAATTAGGCTTACCTACACTACAAGAAGTAAGGCGAATTAAACTCTCTTGTGCTTATATAACGGTGTGTAGTGGGTACAAAAAGTAACAAAATAACAAACCTAAGGGACAATTAGGCTTACCTACACTGCAAGAAGTAAGGCGAATTAAACTCTCTTGTGCTTATATAACGGTGTGTAGTGGGTACAAAAAGTAACAAAATAACAAACCTAAGGGACAATTAGGCTTACCTACACTGCAAGAAGTAAGGCGAATTAAACTCTCTTGTGCTTATATAACGGTGTGTAGTGGGTACAAAAAGTAACAAAATAACAAACCTAAGGGACAATTAGGCTTACCTACACTGCAAGAAGTAAGGCGAATTAAACTCTCTTGTGCTTATATAACGGTGTGTAGTGGGTACAAAAAGTAACAAAATAACAAACCTAAGGGACAATTAGGCTTACCTACACTACAAGAAGTAAGGCGAATTAAACTCTCTTGTGCTTATATAACGGTGTGTAGTGGGTACAAAAAGTAACAAAATAACAAACCTAAGGGACAATTAGGCTTACCTACACTGCAAGAAGTAAGGCGAATTAAACTCTCTTGTGCTTATATAACGGTGTGTAGTGGGTACAAAAAGTAACAAAATAACAAACCTAAGGGACAATTAGGCTTACCTACACTACAAGAAGTAAGGCGAGTTAAACTCTCTTGTGCTTATATAACGGTGTGTAGTGGGTACAAAAAGTAACAAAATAACAAACCTAAGGGACAATTAGGCTTACCTACACTACAAGAAGTAAGGCGAGTTAAACTCTCTTGTGCTTATATAACGGTGTGTAGTGGGTACAAAAAGTAACAAAATAACAAACCTAAGGGACAATTAGGCTTACCTACACTACAAGAAGTAAGGCGAGTTAAACTCTCTTGTGCTTATATAACGGTGTGTAGTGGGTACAAAAAGTAACAAAATAACAAACCTAAGGGACAATTAGGCTTACCTACACTACAAGAAGTAAGGCGAGTTAAACTCTCTTGTGCTTATATAACGGTGTGTAGTGGTAACAAAAAGTAACAAAATAAACCTAAGGGACCATTAGGCTTACCTACACTGCAAGAAGTAAGTCGAATTAAACTCTCTTGTGCTTATATAACGGTGTGTAGTGGGTACAAAAAGTAACATAATAAACCTAAGGGACCATTAGGCTTACCTACACTGCAAGAAGTAAGGCGAGTTAAACTCTCTTGTGCTTACATAACGGTGTGTAGTGGGTACAAAAAGTAACATAATAAACCTAAGGGACCATTAGGCTTACCTACACTGCAAGAAGTAAGGCGAGTTAAACTCTCTTGTGCTTACATAACGGTGTGTAGTGGGTACAAAAAGTAACATAATAAACCTAAGGGACCATTAGGCTTACCTACACTGCAAGAAGTAAGTCGAATTAAACTCTCTTGTGCTTATATAACGGTGTGTAGTGGGTACAAAAAGTAACAAAATAACAAACCTAAGGGACAATTAGGCTTACCTACACTGCAAGAAGTAAGGCGAATTAAACTCTCTTGTGGTTATATAACGGTGTGTAGCGGGTACAAAAAGTAACAAAATAACAAACCTAAGGGACAATTAGGCTTACCTACACTGCAAGAAGTAAGGCGAATTAAACTCTCTTGTGCTTATATAACGGTGTGTAGTGGGTACAAAAAGTAACAAAATAACAAACCTAAGGGACAATTAGGCTTACCTACACTGCAAGAAGTAAGGCGAATTAAACTCTCTTGTGCTTATATAACGGTGTGTAGCGGGTACAAAAAGTAACAAAATAACAAACCTAAGGGACAATTAGGCTTACCTACACTGCAAGAAGTAAGGCGAATTAAACTCTCTTGTGCTTATATAACGGTGTGTAGTGGGTACAAAAAGTAACAAAATAACAAACCTAAGGGACAATTAGGCTTACCTACACTGCAAGAAGTAAGGCGAATTAAACTCTCTTGTGCTTATATAACGGTGTGTAGCGGGTACAAAAAGTAACAAAATAACAAACCTAAGGGACAATTAGGCTTACCTACACTGCAAGAAGTAAGGCGAATTAAACTCTCTTGTGCTTATATAACGATGTGTAGTGGGTACAAAAAGTAACAAAATAACAAACCTAAGGGACAATTAGGCTTACCTACACTGCAAGAAGTAAGGCGAATTAAACTCTCTTGTGCTTATATAACGGCGTGTAGTGCGTACAAAAAGTAACAAAATAACAAACCTAAGGGACAATTAGGCTTACCTACACTGCAAGAAGTAAGTCGAATTAAACTCTCTTGTGCTTATATAACGGTGTGTAGTGGGTACAAAAAGTAACATAATAAACCTAAGGGACCATTAGGCTTACCTACACTGCAAGAAGTAAGTCGAATTGATCGAGGTAAACCGATTTTAAAAGGAAATGAAAGCGGTTCTCTTTCACCAGTTAGTACAAATGACATATTTGTTGCTATCGATATAAGTGAACTATTTTGCTTTTTTTATTAAGGAAATTACAAGAATCGTATTATTTTAATGCAAATGATGTCGCGTCCATGACGTGTCTACCAGCTCTAGCATATCTTTACTATACTGTTGCCATAAAGGTTCACTTCCGCATATAAAGCTGCAACACTGAATAAGCCAAGAAATATTGCCGGATTGATGGGAATGTGTTGGCGCTAGTTCTGTGTACGGGCAGGTATGCTAGTTTCGATAGACCATGTAAACCCTAGAGAGCCTCCTTTGGGTGATAGAAGGGAAATAAAGTACCCCCTCGAACCAAACCGGCGGAAGTCCCAAGCTGCAACACTGAATAAGCCAAGAAATATTGCCGGATTGATGGGAATGTGTTGGCGCTAGTTCTGTGTACGGGCAGGTATGCTAGTTTCGATAGACCATGTAAACCCTAGAGAGCCTCCTTTGGGTGATAGAAGGGAAATAAAGTACCCCCTCGAACCAAACCGGCGGAAGTCCCAAAGCTGCAACACTGAATAAGCCAAGAAATATTGCCGGATTGATGGGAATGTGTTGGCGCTAGTTCTGTGTACGGGCAGGTATGCTAGTTTCGATAGACCATGTAAACCCTAGAGAGCCTCCTTTGGGTGATAGAAGGGAAATAAAGTACCCCCTCGAACCAAACCGGCGGAAGTCCCAAGCTGCAACACTGAATAAGCCAAGAAATATTGCCGGATTGATGGGAATGTGTTGGCGCTAGTTCTGTGTACGGGCAGGTATGCTAGTTTCGATAGACCATGTAAACCCTAGAGAGCCTCCTTTGGGTGATAGAAGGGAAATAAAGTACCCCCTCGAACCAAACCGGCGGAAGTCCCAAAGCTGCAACACTGAATAAGCCAAGAAATATTGCCGGATTGATGGGAATGTGTTGGCGCTAGATCTGTGTACGGGCAGGTATGCTAGTTTCGATAGACCATGTAAACCCTAGAGAGCCTCCTTTGGGTGATAGAAGGGAAATAAAGTACCCCCTCGAACCAAACCGGCGGAAGTCCCAAGCTGCAACACTGAATAAGCCAAGAAATATTGCCGGATTGATGGGAATGTGTTGGCGCTAGATCTGTGTACGGGCAGGTATGCTAGTTTCGATAGACCATGTAAACCCTAGAGAGCCTCCTTTGGGTGATAGAAGGGAAATAAAGTACCCCCTCGAACCAAACCGGCGGAAGTCCCAAAGCTGCAACACTGAATAAGCCAAGAAATATTGCCGGATTGATGGGAATGTGTTGGCGCTAGTTCTGTGTACGGGCAGGTATGCTAGTTTCGATAGACCATGTAAACCCTAGAGAGCCTCCTTTGGGTGATAGAAGGGAAATAAAGTACCCCCTCGAACCAAACCGGCGGAAGTCCCAAAGCTGCAACACTGAATAAGCCAAGAAATATTGCCGGATTGATGGGAATGTGTTGGCGCTAGTTCTGTGTACGGGCAGGTATGCTAGTTTCGATAGACCATGTAAACCCTAGAGAGCCTCCTTTGGGTGATAGAAGGGAAATAAAGTACCCCCTCGAACCAAACCGGCTGAAGTCCCAAAGCTGCAACACTGAATAAGCCAAGAAATATTGCCGGATTGATGGGAATGTGTTGGCGCTAGTTCTGTGTACGGGCAGGTATGCTAGTTTCGATAGACCATGTAAACCCTAGAGAGCCTCCTTTGGGTGATAGAAGGGAAATAAAGTACCCCCTCGAACCAAACCGGCGGAAGTCCCAAGCTGCAACACTGAATAAGCCAAGAAATATTGCCGGATTGATGGGAATGTGTTGGCGCTAGTTCTGTGTACGGGCAGGTATGCTAGTTTCGATAGACCATGTAAACCCTAGAGAGCCTCCTTTGGGTGATAGAAGGGAAATAAAGTACCCCCTCGAACCAAACCGGCGGAAGTCCCAAAGCTGCAACACTGAATAAGCCAAGAAATATTGCCGGATTGATGGGAATGTGTTGGCGCTAGTTCTGTGTACGGGCAGGTATGCTAGTTTCGATAGACCATGTAAACCCTAGAGAGCCTCCTTTGGGTGATAGAAGGGAAATAAAGTACCCCCTCGAACCAAACCGGCGGAAGTCCCAAGCTGCAACACTGAATAAGCCAAGAAATATTGCCGGATTGATGGGAATGTGTTGGCGCTAGTTCTGTGTACGGGCAGGTATGCTAGTTTCGATAGACCATGTAAACCCTAGAGAGCCTCCTTTGGGTGATAGAAGGGAAATAAAGTACCCCCTCGAACCAAACCGGCGGAAGTCCCAAGCTGCAACACTGAATAAGCCAAGAAATATTGCCGGATTGATGGGAATGTGTTGGCGCTAGTTCTGTGTACGGGCAGGTATGCTAGTTTCGATAGACCATGTAAACCCTAGAGAGCCTCCTTTGGGTGATAGAAGGGAAATAAAGTACCCCCTAGAACCAAACCGGCGGAAGTCCCAAGCTGCAACACTGAATAAGCCAAGAAATATTGCCGGATTGATGGGAATGTGTTGGCGCTAGTTCTGTGTACGGGCAGGTATGCTAGTTTCGATAGACCATGTAAACCCTAGAGAGCCTCCTTTGGGTGATAGAAGGGAAATAAAGTACCCCCTCGAACCAAACCGGCGGAAGTCCCAAGCTGCAACACTGAATAAGCCAAGAAATATTGCCGGATTGATGGGAATGTGTTGGCGCTAGTTCTGTGTACGGGCAGGTATGCTAGTTTCGATAGACCATGTAAACCCTAGAGAGCCTCCTTTGGGTGATAGAAGGGAAATAAAGTACCCCCTCGAACCAAACCGGCGGAAGTCCCAAGCTGCAACACTGAATAAGCCAAGAAATATTGCCGGATTGATGGGAATGTGTTGGCGCTAGTTCTGTGTACGGGCAGGTATGCTAGTTTCGATAGACCATGTAAACCCTAGAGAGCCTCCTTTGGGTGATAGAAGGGAAATAAAGTACCCCCTCGAACCAAACCGGCGGAAGTCCCAAGCTGCAACACTGAATAAGCCAAGAAATATTGCCGGATTGATGGGAATGTGTTGGCGCTAGTTCTGTGTACGGGCAGGTATGCTAGTTTCGATAGACCATGTAAACCCTAGAGAGCCTCCTTTGGGTGATAGAAGGGAAATAAAGTACCCCCTCGAACCAAACCGGCGGAAGTCCCAAGCTGCAACACTGAATAAGCCAAGAAATATTGCCGGATTGATGGGAATGTGTTGGCGCTAGTTCTGTGTACGGGCAGGTATGCTAGTTTCGATAGACCATGTAAACCCTAGAGAGCCTCCTTTGGGTGATAGAAGGGAAATAAAGTACCCCCTCGAACCAAACCGGCGGAAGTCCCAAGCTGCAACACTGAATAAGCCAAGAAATATTGCCGGATTGATGGGAATGTGTTGGCGCTAGTTCTGTGTACGGGCAGGTATGCTAGTTTCGATAGACCATGTAAACCCTAGAGAGCCTCCTTTGGGTGATAGAAGGGAAATAAAGTACCCCCTCGAACCAAACCGGCGGAAGTCCCAAGCTGCAACACTGAATTAGCCAAGAAATATTGCCGGATTGATGGGAATGTGTTGGCGCTAGTTCTGTGTACGGGCAGGTATGCTAGTTTCGATAGACCATGTAAACCCTAGAGAGCCTCCTTTGGGTGATAGAAGGGAAATAAAGTACCCCCTCGAACCAAACCGGCGGAAGTCCCAAAGCTGCAACACTGAATAAGCCAAGAAATATTGCCGGATTGATGGGAATGTGTTGGCGCTAGTTCTGTGTACGGGCAGGTATGCTAGTTTCGATAGACCATGTAAACCCTAGAGAGCCTCCTTTGGGTGATAGAAGGGAAATAAAGTACCCCCTCGAACCAAACCGGCGGAAGTCCCAAGCTGCAACACTGAATAAGCCAAGAAATATTGCCGGATTGATGGGAATGTGTTGGCGCTAGTTCTGTGTACGGGCAGGTATGCTAGTTTCGATAGACCATGTAAACCCTAGAGAGCCTCCTTTGGGTGATAGAAGGGAAATAAAGTACCCCCTCGAACCAAACCGGCGGAAGTCCCAAAGCTGCAACACTGAATAAGCCAAGAAATATTGCCGGATTGATGGGAATGTGTTGGCGCTAGTTCTGTGTACGGGCAGGTATGCTAGTTTCGATAGACCATGTAAACCCTAGAGAGCCTCCTTTGGGTGATAGAAGGGAAATAAAGTACCCCCTCGAACCAAACCGGCGGAAGTCCCAAAGCTGCAACACTGAATAAGCCAAGAAATATTGCCGGATTGATGGGAATGTGTTGGCGCTAGTTCTGTGTACGGGCAGGTATGCTAGTTTCGATAGACCATGTAAACCCTAGAGAGCCTCCTTTGGGTGATAGAAGGGAAATAAAGTACCCCCTCGAACCAAACCGGCGGAAGTCCCAAAGCTGCAACACTGAATAAGCCAAGAAATATTGCCGGATTGATGGGAATGTGTTGGCGCTAGTTCTGTGTACGGGCAGGTATGCTAGTTTCGATAGACCATGTAAACCCTAGAGAGCCTCCTTTGGGTGATAGAAGGGAAATAAAGTACCCCCTCGAACCAAACCGGCGGAAGTCCCAAAGCTGCAACACTGAATAAGCCAAGAAATATTGCCGGATTGATGGGAATGTGTTGGCGCTAGTTCTGTGTACGGGCAGGTATGCTAGTTTCGATAGACCATGTAAACCCTAGAGAGCCTCCTTTGGGTGATAGAAGGGAAATAAAGTACCCCCTCGAACCAAACCGGCGGAAGTCCCAAAGCTGCAACACTGAATAAGCCAAGAAATATTGCCGGATTGATGGGAATGTGTTGGCGCTAGTTCTGTGTACGGGCAGGTATGCTAGTTTCGATAGACCATGTAAACCCTAGAGAGCCTCCTTTGGGTGATAGAAGGGAAATAAAGTACCCCCTCGAACCAAACCGGCGGAAGTCCCAAAGCTGCAACACTGAATAAGCCAAGAAATATTGCCGGATTGATGGGAATGTGTTGGCGCTAGTTCTGTGTACGGGCAGGTATGCTAGTTTCGATAGACCATGTAAACCCTAGAGAGCCTCCTTTGGGTGATAGAAGGGAAATAAAGTACCCCCTCGAACCAAACCGGCGGAAGTCCCAAGCTGCAACACTGAATAAGCCAAGAAATATTGCCGGATTGATGGGAATGTGTTGGCGCTAGTTCTGTGTACGGGCAGGTATGCTAGTTTCGATAGACCATGTAAACCCTAGAGAGCCTCCTTTGGGTGATAGAAGGGAAATAAAGTACCCCCTCGAACCAAACCGGCGGAAGTCCCAAGCTGCAACACTGAATAAGCCAAGAAATATTGCCGGATTGATGGGAATGTGTTGGCGCTAGTTCTGTGTACGGGCAGGTATGCTAGTTTCGATAGACCATGTAAACCCTAGAGAGCCTCCTTTGGGTGATAGAAGGGAAATAAAGTACCCCCTCGAACCAAACCGGCGGAAGTCCCAAGCTGCAACACTGAATAAGCCAAGAAATATTGCCGGATTGATGGGAATGTGTTGGCGCTAGTTCTGTGTACGGGCAGGTATGCTAGTTTCGATAGACCATGTAAACCCTAGAGAGCCTCCTTTGGGTGATAGAAGGGAAATAAAGTACCCCCTCGAACCAAACCGGCGGAAGTCCCAAGCTGCAACACTGAATAAGCCAAGAAATATTGCCGGATTGATGGGAATGTGTTGGCGCTAGTTCTGTGTACGGGCAGGTATGCTAGTTTCGATAGACCATGTAAACCCTAGAGAGCCTCCTTTGGGTGATAGAAGGGAAATAAAGTACCCCCTCGAACCAAACCGGCGGAAGTCCCAAGCTGCAACACTGAATAAGCCAAGAAATATTGCCGGATTGATGGGAATGTGTTGGCGCTAGTTCTGTGTACGGGCAGGTATGCTAGTTTCGATAGACCATGTAAACCCTAGAGAGCCTCCTTTGGGTGATAGAAGGGAAATAAAGTACCCCCTCGAACCAAACCGGCGGAAGTCCCAAAGCTGCAACACTGAATAAGCCAAGAAATATTGCCGGATTGATGGGAATGTGTTGGCGCTAGTTCTGTGTACGGGCAGGTATGCTAGTTTCGATAGACCATGTAAACCCTAGAGAGCCTCCTTTGGGTGATAGAAGGGAAATAAAGTACCCCCTCGAACCAAACCGGCGGAAGTCCCAAGCTGCAACACTGAATAAGCCAAGAAATATTGCCGGATTGATGGGAATGTGTTGGCGCTAGTTCTGTGTACGGGCAGGTATGCTAGTTTCGATAGACCATGTAAACCCTAGAGAGCCTCCTTTGGGTGATAGAAGGGAAATAAAGTACCCCCTCGAACCAAACCGGCGGAAGTCCCAAGCTGCAACACTGAATAAGCCAAGAAATATTGCCGGATTGATGGGAATGTGTTGGCGCTAGTTCTGTGTACGGGCAGGTATGCTAGTTTCGATAGACCATGTAAACCCTAGAGAGCCTCCTTTGGGTGATAGAAGGGAAATAAAGTACCCCCTCGAACCAAACCGGCGGAAGTCCCAAAGCTGCAACACTGAATAAGCCAAGAAATATTGCCGGATTGATGGGAATGTGTTGGCGCTAGTTCTGTGTACGGGCAGGTATGCTAGTTTCGATAGACCATGTAAACCCTAGAGAGCCTCCTTTGGGTGATAGAAGGGAAATAAAGTACCCCCTCGAACCAAACCGGCGGAAGTCCCAAAGCTGCAACACTGAATAAGCCAAGAAATATTGCCGGATTGATGGGAATGTGTTGGCGCTAGTTCTGTGTACGGGCAGGTATGCTAGTTTCGATAGACCATGTAAACCCTAGAGAGCCTCCTTTGGGTGATAGAAGGGAAATAAAGTACCCCCTCGAACCAAACCGGCGGAAGTCCCAAAGCTGCAACACTGAATAAGCCAAGAAATATTGCCGGATTGATGGGAATGTGTTGGCGCTAGTTCTGTGTACGGGCAGGTATGCTAGTTTCGATAGACCATGTAAACCCTAGAGAGCCTCCTTTGGGTGATAGAAGGGAAATAAAGTACCCCCTCGAACCAAACCGGCGGAAGTCCCAAAGCTGCAACACTGAATAAGCCAAGAAATATTGCCGGATTGATGGGAATGTGTTGGCGCTAGTTCTGTGTACGGGCAGGTATGCTAGTTTCGATAGACCATGTAAACCCTAGAGAGCCTCCTTTGGGTGATAGAAGGGAAATAAAGTACCCCCTCGAACCAAACCGGCGGAAGTCCCAAAGCTGCAACACTGAATAAGCCAAGAAATATTGCCGGATTGATGGGAATGTGTTGGCGCTAGTTCTGTGTACGGGCAGGTATGCTAGTTTCGATAGACCATGTAAACCCTAGAGAGCCTCCTTTGGGTGATAGAAGGGAAATAAAGTACCCCCTCGAACCAAACCGGCGGAAGTCCCAAAGCTGCAACACTGAATAAGCCAAGAAATATTGCCGGATTGATGGGAATGTGTTGGCGCTAGTTCTGTGTACGGGCAGGTATGCTAGTTTCGATAGACCATGTAAACCCTAGAGAGCCTCCTTTGGGTGATAGAAGGGAAATAAAGTACCCCCTCGAACCAAACCGGCGGAAGTCCCAAGCTGCAACACTGAATAAGCCAAGAAATATTGCCGGATTGATGGGAATGTGTTGGCGCTAGTTCTGTGTACGGGCAGGTATGCTAGTTTCGATAGACCATGTAAACCCTAGAGAGCCTCCTTTGGGTGATAGAAGGGAAATAAAGTACCCCCTCGAACCAAACCGGCGGAAGTCCCAAAGCTGCAACACTGAATAAGCCAAGAAATATTGCCGGATTGATGGGAATGTGTTGGCGCTAGTTCTGTGTACGGGCAGGTATGCTAGTTTCGATAGACCATGTAAACCCTAGAGAGCCTCCTTTGGGTGATAGAAGGGAAATAAAGTACCCCCTCGAACCAAACCGGCGGAAGTCTCAAGCTGCAACACTGAATAAGCCAAGAAATATTGCCGGATTGATGGGAATGTGTTGGCGCTAGTTCTGTGTACGGGCAGGTATGCTAGTTTCGATAGACCATGTAAACCCTAGAGAGCCTCCTTTGGGTGATAGAAGGGAAATAAAGTACCCCCTCGAACCAAACCGGCGGAAGTCCCAAGCTGCAACACTGAATAAGCCAAGAAATATTGCCGGATTGATGGGAATGTGTTGGCGCTAGTTCTGTGTACGGGCAGGTATGCTAGTTTCGATAGACCATGTAAACCCTAGAGAGCCTCCTTTGGGTGATAGAAGGGAAATAAAGTACCCCCTCGAACCAAACCGGCGGAAGTCCCAAGCTGCAACACTGAATAAGCCAAGAAATATTGCCGGATTGATGGGAATGTGTTGGCGCTAGTTCTGTGTACGGGCAGGTATGCTAGTTTCGATAGACCATGTAAACCCTAGAGAGCCTCCTTTGGGTGATAGAAGGGAAATAAAGTACCCCCTCGAACCAAACCGGCGGAAGTCCCAAGCTGCAACACTGAATAAGCCAAGAAATATTGCCGGATTGATGGGAAAGTGTTGGCGCTAGTTCTGTGTACGGGCAGGTATGCTAGTTTCGATAGACCATGTAAACCCTAGAGAGCCTCCTTTGGGTGATAGAAGGGAAATAAAGCACCCCCTCGAACCAAACCGGCGGAAGTCCCAAAGCTGCAACACTGAATAAGCCAAGAAATATTGCCGGATTGATGGGAATGTGTTGGCGCTAGTTCTGTGTACGGGCAGGTATGCTAGTTTCGATAGACCATGTAAACCCTAGAGAGCCTCCTTTGGGTGATAGAAGGGAAATAAAGTACCCCCTCGAACCAAACCGGCGGAAGTCCCAAAGCTGCAACACTGAATAAGCCAAGAAATATTGCCGGATTGATGGGAATGTGTTGGCGCTAGTTCTGTGTACGGGCAGGTATGCTAGTTTCGATAGACCATGTAAACCCTAGAGAGCCTCCTTTGGGTGATAGAAGGGAAATAAAGTACCCCCTCGAACCAAACCGGCGGAAGTCCCAAAGCTGCAACACTGAATAAGCCAAGAAATATTGCCGGATTGATGGGAATGTGTTGGCGCTAGTTCTGTGTACGGGCAGGTATGCTAGTTTCGATAGACCATGTAAACCCTAGAGAGCCTCCTTTGGGTGATAGAAGGGAAATAAAGTACCCCCTCGAACCAAACCGGCGGAAGTCCCAAGCTGCAACACTGAATAAGCCAAGAAATATTGCCGGATTGATGGGAATGTGTTGGCGCTAGTTCTGTGTACGGGCAGGTATGCTAGTTTCGATAGACCATGTAAACCCTAGAGAGCCTCCTTTGGGTGATAGAAGGGAAATAAAGTACCCCCTCGAACCAAACCGGCTGAAGTCCCAAAGCTGCAACACTGAATAAGCCAAGAAATATTGCCGGATTGATGGGAATGTGTTGGCGCTAGTTCTGTGTACGGGCAGGTATGCTAGTTTCGATAGACCATGTAAACCCTAGAGAGCCTCCTTTGGGTGATAGAAGGGAAATAAAGTACCCCCTCGAACCAAACCGGCGGAAGTCCCAAAGCTGCAACACTGAATAAGCCAAGAAATATTGCCGGATTGATGGGAATGTGTTGGCGCTAGTTCTGTGTACGGGCAGGTATGCTAGTTTCGATAGACCATGTAAACCCTAGAGAGCCTCCTTTGGGTGATAGAAGGGAAATAAAGTACCCCCTCGAACCAAACCGGCGGAAGTCCCAAGCTGCAACACTGAATAAGCCAAGAAATATTGCCGGATTGATGGGAATGTGTTGGCGCTAGTTCTGTGTACGGGCAGGTATGCTAGTTTCGATAGACCATGTAAACCCTAGAGAGCCTCCTTTGGGTGATAGAAGGGAAATAAAGTACCCCCTCGAACCAAACCGGCGGAAGTCCCAAAGCTGCAACACTGAATAAGCCAAGAAATATTGCCGGATTGATGGGAATGTGTTGGCGCTAGTTCTGTGTACGGGCAGGTATGCTAGTTTCGATAGACCATGTAAACCCTAGAGAGCCTCCTTTGGGTGATAGAAGGGAAATAAAGTACCCCCTCGAACCAAACCGGCTGAAGTCCCAAAGCTGCAACACTGAATAAGCCAAGAAATATTGCCGGATTGATGGGAATGTGTTGGCGCTAGTTCTGTGTACGGGCAGGTATGCTAGTTTCGATAGACCATGTAAACCCTAGAGAGCCTCCTTTGGGTGATAGAAGGGAAATAAAGTACCCCCTCGAACCAAACCGGCGGAAGTCCCAAGCTGCAACACTGAATAAGCCAAGAAATATTGCCGGATTGATGGGAATGTGTTGGCGCTAGTTCTGTGTACGGGCAGGTATGCTAGTTTCGATAGACCATGTAAACCCTAGAGAGCCTCCTTTGGGTGATAGAAGGGAAATAAAGTACCCCCTCGAACCAAACCGGCTGAAGTCCCAAAGCTGCAACACTGAATAAGCCAAGAAATATTGCCGGATTGATGGGAATGTGTTGGCGCTAGTTCTGTGTACGGGCAGGTATGCTAGTTTCGATAGACCATGTAAACCCTAGAGAGCCTCCTTTGGGTGATAGAAGGGAAATAAAGTACCCCCTCGAACCAAACCGGCGGAAGTAGAGAAGGCTACAGGGTAGACGGGTCGCTTGGGAGGGAACCAATAGGAAAGCTGGATTTTCTACCCCCACCCCTTTCCAAGATGGCGGCGCCCATAAGCGCGGGAACAACATTTACACCAAGCCAATAGGAAAGCCGGATTTGCTACCCCAACCCCTTTCCAAGATGGCGACGCCCATAAGCGCGGGAACAACATTTACACCAAGCCAATAGGAAAGCCGGATTTGTTACCCCAACCCCTATCCAAGATGGCGACGCCCATAAGTGTGGGAAGTTCAAATACTCAACTGTCTGTGTGGGAATCGGTATGCTTATGCCTGACGGACACCCAACACACGGACACCCGCACCAGCAGAAGGGAGATGTGTGAAGAGTATGAATATCAGTACACCAAGCTCTATGTCTGTTCCCGAATAACAAGGTTGATTATCTGTAATGCGTAATATTATGTGTAGCAAATATACAAGTTTATTGTTATCTAGATACTTGCATTCCTAACCGCTATGTGTAGAGGTGAAATAATAATAACTCAAATATCTCTTAGCATAAGGCTAGTCTCGGAGCTCCTGCATGCTCTGTCGTGGGTATTTCCTAGCTTTTATAATGGGAAAAAACAACGAAAAAGCCTGTACCTGCTCAGACCTGCACATCCCAGCTAAATTGGATCCAACCTAACCAACACATAGTAGAAGGGGTGATCTCAACAACGTTCAGGACCATCCCCGGGGGTTGTTATGAATGAAGAACGCTCTGAATGACCTTGATCATAGACTATGGGGCGTATATGACTACGTCTAGAGGTAGATATTGGATAACCTAGGCAGGTAAAAATGGATCAAACCTACCCACAGGTATGGGGTGATCTCAACAACGATCAGGACCATCCCCAGGGGTTGGAACGGATGAAGGCGGCTCTGAATGACCATGATCATAGACTATGAGGTGTGTTTGACTACTTCTAGAGGTAATTAATGGAAAAAACCAAATCAGGCCTATGACGCAACAACCCCCGGGACATCCTCAAAACCCTCCCCGGAGGTAGCTACCGGCGTGGGGTTATCTTAAGATATAACTGTTTAATATATGAAATATCAACGCTCGAACGACTCAGGGCCCACCCTAAAATGAACGGTATAACCCAGGGTAATGAGGGATACAAGTTGAATGTTAAATGCCGCGTAGGCCGCTCACTCGAACCCTGACGGGCCAGCGCCTTAAAAACAAAATATCTAAAAACATACCAGGTATAGCAACAGAGGTATCTAGTAGGGCCTACCTCCAAAGGTAAAAAAATAAACAGTGTAACAAAGCCTTATCGCTTGAGTGAACACGTTTGACCTACATGTGCAGGCATGCAGAGATAACGCAAATCCCTAGAACCGCAAAGACAGATAGCTACCGGTGGTCTATTTTCATATTATAAAAATAATAAGCAGTTACCTGTACAGAAAAAATAAATACCTTTGCAGATAAGAGAGCAAGAACCTGGACACATAGAAGAATCAAATACGTGTGCAGACAGAAGAAGCAAGGATCTGGACATATAGAAGAAGCAAGGACCTGGACGGATAGGAAAATAAAGGACCCGGACAGGTATACGAGGCAATGCCTGGGTAGATAGAAAAAACAAGGATTTGGACAGGTAGACGAGGTAGGGCTTGGGCAGATAGAAGAAACAACGATCTGGACAAATAGAAGAAGCTAGGACATGGATAGGTAGACGAGCCAAGGCTTGGACAGATTGAAGAAGCAATGACCCAGAGAGATTGATGAGGTAAGGCTTGGACAGATAGAAGAAGCAAGAACCTGGACAAATAGAAGAAGCAAATACCTGGACTGGTATACGGAGCAACGTCCCGGACAGATAGAAGAAACAAATATCTGGACAGATAAAAGAACCAAGGACCTCGGCACGTAGAGGAACCAAGACTTGGACAGACGGAAGAAGCAAGGACATGAACAGATAAGAGAAGTAAGGACCCGGACGGATAGAAGAAGCAAGTACCTGGACAGATAGAAGAAGCAGGGATATGGACAGATAGGAGAAGCCTTGCCAGATAGGAGGAGGTCCTTGACCTGGACAGATAGAAGAAGCAAATACTTGGACACATAGAAGAAGCAAAGACCTGGACAGATAGAATATGCAAGTACCTGGACAAATAGAAGAAGCGAGTAGTTGGACAGATAGAAGAAGTAAGGACTTGGACAGATATGAGAAGCACGAACTTGGGCAGATAGAAGAAGCAAGTACTTGGATACGTAGAAGAAGTAAGGATATGGACAGATAGGAGAAGCAAGGACCTGGACCGATAAAAAGAGCAAATACCTGGACAGACAGAAGAACCAAGGACCTGTACCGATGGAAGAAGCAAGTACGTGGACTGATAGAAGAAGCAAGGACCCGGACCGATAAAAGAAACAAGCACCTGGGCAGATAGAAGAAGCAAGTACTTGGACAGATAGTAGAAGTAAGCACCTGGACAGACAGAAGAACCAAGGACCTGGACAGATAGAAGAAGCAAAGACCTGGACAGATAAAAGAAGCAATGACCTAGACTGATAGAAGAAGTAAGGACATGGACCGATAAAAGAAACAAGGACCTGGAAGAAATGACGCTACCTCATGTCCACAATATATATTAAGCGCTATTGAAAATAGACTACCGCTCATTCAATATAGTGTGTAATCTAAAGCTTTACAAAAATTGAAAAAGACCTGACATTAACATATAATATCTCGTATCCAAAATATATATATTAAACGCTAATGAAAATAAACTACCAATCATTCAATATAATCTATGATCTAGGCTTCAGATAATTCGAAAAATGAAGTGTGAAAATATTCTCTCCTATAAATAAACACCTATTGTATCATCTAGAGTTAACATAATTAAAAAAAAAAGACTAGTTACTTACAATGCGAGTGTTTATAGGTTGTTGTGACGTAGACGCCATCTCTCGTGAATGTATGACCTGCAGTTTAACGGATCACAATAGTTGATCAAAGTATAGCTCTCCTCCTGGGTTGATTGCAGAAAGTCTTCAAAACTAAATAACATAAATAACGGGCTTAAACAGATATAGTCTTTAAAAGATTTTATCAACGCTAGCTTTACAGATACAGGTAAGTCCAAACTGTCTATATCATGTCTGTTCTATACGCATGCGCAGACCTCAATAGCGCATAGATTAAACAAAGATAGAGGCACTGTAAAATTTATAAAAAAGAAACATGCTGAAATGTGTTAATGAATAATATTACTCTGTAATGGCCAAATTCACAGTCTGGCCGACATGTTCGATAACAGTTAAAGATTTGCCTAAAATAGAGCTCAAATCTTTCACAGTCAACGCCGTAGCGTATCGCTTTGGAAGAAAGACAGCACGTCTGTCTTCATCATCTACCTGTAAGTCTACAAGTACGGTGTTACCATACTTTGCTTCGACAAAACGCGCATTTACAATTTTATATGCCATGCCTATCTTTAGATCGCGTATAGGCATAGAATCTACAGAATTTAAAGCTGAAAACTTTGCCGACACTGATGATGACATTTTTACTACTTACTGGCAAACACACACACAGATCACTTGAAACACAGACTATGTAAAAAACACTATATCTCCACTTGTATATAATGTTTTATACATAGCTGTGGAAGAGTCCATTTGAGAGGTGAGTGGACGAGTCCAAGCAAGTTGGACTGATCCATAATTACGTCATAACTAAGACTGTTGATTACAACAAGGCGGGCGATACCGTATGTAGAGGTAAACACATCGTATTCGATGAGAAGTTTAAATACAAGTTAACACATAATATAAAATGCACGGCCTGACTAGGGTTTAACAAACAGTATCCGATGAGTAGACTGGCTACGGTTTAACAAATAGTATCCATTGAGTAGGTTGAATACAAACTATCACATAGTATCCATTGTAAATATTGGCTAATGGTTATCAAATAGTATCTGATACATAGCTGGGCTAATGATTAACACATTGTATCCGATACATAGATTGACTAGGGCTAACACATAGTATCCGAGGCAAAGATTGACTAATGGTTAACACATAATATCCATTGCACGGCTTGGGTAATATATATATATAGTTAGCCTACATTTTGTGTTATGTATGTAAACCCACATATTATGCTAAGCTGGTTACCCATAGACATGGATCTATGGTAATGCAAGAGTAAGCCTAAGTGTAAACCATACCCTGACAACAGTTACCTAGCCTCACCATAGCCTACATAGGTAGACAACCGATACCTAGCCCTGAATCAAATACATAGCCTGACAACCGATACATAGCCTAACAACAGAGCTAGATCACAGACCAACGTTTCAACTACACAACATTATGCTATGTTTAACCAGCCAACATACACGAAGTTCAAACGAACAACATTGACACCAAGTTCAAATAGGCTATGGCTGGTGAAGGCTAGATCAACGTTGAAAAACTTACACTAATCAACCAACAAACTTACACATGGTTCAAATAGGTTATGGAGGGTGAAGACATAATTATAGCTATCAATGCATACCAAAAATAGCTATGCAGAAACCGTCAAGGCAATTACACATATTGTCCAGGTATGTTGTATCAGTTACAACATACTGACTAATACGAGTACCTCCATCAAATCTTAGGTAAAGCTACCTTGGAGTCAGGCCTTAGGTAAAGCTACCACGGAGTCAGTCCTTAGGTAAAGCAAGACCATAGGTAAAGCTCAGGTAAGGTTGGTAAAACAGCTATCTATGCATGCCCAATCTCAATAGTTACGTTAAAAAGAGCTACCGATGCTCACCCTACCATAATAGCTACGTACAGTCGGCTAATATTGTATAACCTATCACAAGACTTATGTAAAAACAGCTATGCATAACCTGTCACAATAACTGCGTAAAGGCAGCTAACAATGCCTACCCCATTAAAATAGCTACGAAAAGATAACAACCAATACATACCCTATCATAATAGCTATGTAAAGACAGCTAAAGATGCATAACCTAACTCAGTAATGACCGCTATTAAATAATGAACCATCACAACAGCCTCGTAAAGACAGCTACCAACACCACAATAGCTACGTAAAAACAGTTATCGATCCATGACCCGTATTACAACATTATGTGCGTTACCCTACATCATGTATTAAGCCAATAAACGTCTAAACCTACATTCCTCCTGTATTAAGCCACGCTACCCCTACATAGGCCTACACCCTGTAGCCAATATGCACGGTACCCTACATTAGCCGTTAAAAAGAGCTACCGATGCTCACCCTACCATAATAGCTACGTACAGACGGCTAATATTGTATAACCTATCACAAGACTTATGTAAAAACAGCTATGCATAACCTGTCACAATAACTGCGTAAAGGCAGCTAACAATGCCTACCCCATTAAAATAGCTACGAAAAGATAACAACCAATACATACCCTATCATAATAGCTATGTAAAGACAGCTAAAGATGCATAACCTAACTCAGTAATGACCGCTATTAAATAATGAACCATCACAACAGCCTCATAAAGACAGCTACCAACACCACAATAGCTACGTAAAAACAGTTATCGATCCATGACCCGTATTATACCATTATGTGCGTTACCCTACATCATGTATTAAGCCAATAAACGTCTAAACCTACATTCCTCCTGTATTAAGCCACGTTACCCCTACATAGGCCTACACCCTGTAGCCAATATGCACGGTACCCTACATTAGCCTACAGATTGCGTTAGGGCAACATACACGTAAACCTGTATTAGGTATATATGGGTGTTAACCTCCATAGGCCTACATATTGTGTTAGGTCGATATACCTGTAAATCTGCAGACACCCTGCATTAAGCCAATATGCATGATACGGTACATAGGCCTATAAGTCAATAAACAGTGTTGTTACGTTTCATTGCAGGTGTAGATCATACACACAGAGCTCGACAAATATATGCTTGTTTAAAACCATACATTAATACTGTTACGACCGCAATAGCTCACTCTGGACATATCAACATAACCGCAGCAAATGACCTCAAACAAAATGTCGGTCAAGACGGCATCCGGACCATCGGCAGGTCATCTGTGAATGAAACGTAACAACACTGTTTATTGACTTATAGGCCTATGTACCGTATCATGCATATTGGCTTAATGCAGGGTGTCTGCAGATTTACAGGTATATCGACCTAACACAATATGTAGGCCTATGGAGGTTAACACCCATATATACCTAATACAGGTTTACGTGTATGTTGCCCTAACGCAATCTGTAGGCTAATGTAGGGTACCGTGCATATTGGCTACAGGGTGTAGGCCTATGTAGGGGTAACGTGGCTTAATACAGGAGGAATGTAGGTTTAGACGTTTATTGGCTTAATACATGATGTAGGGTAACGCACATAATGGTATAATACGGGTCATGGATCGATAACTGTTTTTACGTAGCTATTGTGGTGTTGGTAGCTGTCTTTACGAGGCTGTTGTGATGGTTCATTATTTAATAGCGGTCATTACTGAGTTAGGTTATGCATCTTTAGCTGTCTTTACATAGCTATTATGATAGGGTATGTATTGGTTGTTATCTTTTCGTAGCTATTTTAATGGGGTAGGCATTGTTAGCTGCCTTTACGCAGTTATTGTGACAGGTTATGCATAGCTGTTTTTACATAAGTCTTGTGATAGGTTATACAATATTAGCCGTCTGTACGTAGCTATTATGGTAGGGTGAGCATCGGTAGCTCTTTTTAACGGCTAATGTAGGGTACCGTGCATATTGGCTACAGGGTGTAGGCCTATGTAGGGGTAGCGTGGCTTAATACAGGAGGAATGTAGGTTTAGACGTTTATTGGCTTAATACATGATGTAGGGTAACGCACATAATGTTGTAATACGGGTCATGGATCGATAACTGTTTTTACGTAGCTATTGTGGTGTTGGTAGCTGTCTTTACGAGGCTGTTGTGATGGTTCATTATTTAATAGCGGTCATTACTGAGTTAGGTTATGCATCTTTAGCTGTCTTTACATAGCTATTATGATAGGGTATGTATTGGTTGTTATCTTTTCGTAGCTATTTTAATGGGGTAGGCATTGTTAGCTGCCTTTACGCAGTTATTGTGACAGGTTATGCATAGCTGTTTTTACATAAGTCTTGTGATAGGTTATACAATATTAGCCGACTGTACGTAGCTATTATGGTAGGGTGAGCATCGGTAGCTCTTTTTAACGTAACTATTGAGATTGGGCATGCATAGATAGCTGTTTTACCAACCTTACCTGAGCTTTACCTATGGTCTTGCTTTACCTAAGGACTGACTCCGAGGTAGCTTTACCTAAGGCCTGACTCCAAGGTAGCTTTACCTAAGATTTGATGGAGGTACTCGTATTAGTCAGTATGTTGTAACTGATACAACATACCTGGACAATATGTGTAATTGCCTTGACGGTTTCTGCATAGCTATTTTTGGTATGCATTGATAGCTATAATTATGTCTTCACCCTCCATAACCTATTTGAACCATGTGTAAGTTTGTTGGTTGATTAGTGTAAGTTTTTCAACGTTGATCTAGCCTTCACCAGCCATAGCCTATTTGAACTTGGTGTCAATGTTGTTCGTTTGAACTTCGTGTATGTTGGCTGGTTAAACATAGCATAATGTTGTGTAGTTGAAACGTTGGTCTGTGATCTAGCTCTGTTGTTAGGCTATGTATCGGTTGTCAGGCTATGTATTTGATTCAGGGCTAGGTATCGGTTGTCTACCTATGTAGGCTATGGTGAGGCTAGGTAACTGTTGTCAGGGTATGGTTTACACTTAGGCTTACTCTTGCATTACCATAGATCCATGTCTATGGGTAACCAGCTTAGCATAATATGTGGGTTTACATACATAACACAAAATGTAGGCTAACTATATATATATATTACCCAAGCCGTGCAATGGATATTATGTGTTAACCATTAGTCAATCTTTGCCTCGGATACTATGTGTTAGCCCTAGTCAATCTATGTATCGGATACAATGTGTTAATCATTAGCCCAGCTATGTATCAGATACTATTTGATAACCATTAGCCAATATTTACAATGGATACTATGTGATAGTTTGTATTCAACCTACTCAATGGATACTATTTGTTAAACCGTAGCCAGTCTACTCATCGGATACTGTTTGTTAAACCCTAGTCAGGCCGTGCATTTTATATTATGTGTTAACTTGTATTTAAACTTCTCATCGAATACGATGTGTTTACCTCTACATACGGTATCGCCCGCCTTGTTGTAATCAACAGTCTTAGTTATGACGTAATTATGGATCAGTCCAACTTGCTTGGACTCGTCCACTCACCTCTCAAATGGACTCTTCCACAGCTATGTATAAAACATTATATACAAGTGGAGATATAGTGTTTTTTACATAGTCTGTGTTTCAAGTGATCTGTGTGTGTGTTTGCCAGTAAGTAGTAAAAATGTCATCATCAGTGTCGGCAAAGTTTTCAGCTTTAAATTCTGTAGATTCTATGCCTATACGCGATCTAAAGATAGGCATGGCATATAAAATTGTAAATGCGCGTTTTGTCGAAGCAAAGTATGGTAACACCGTACTTGTAGACTTACAGGTAGATGATGAAGACAGACGTGCTGTCTTTCTTCCAAAGCGATACGCTACGGCGTTGACTGTGAAAGATTTGAGCTCTATTTTAGGCAAATCTTTAACTGTTATCGAACATGTCGGCCAGACTGTGAATTTGGCCATTACAGAGTAATATTATTCATTAACACATTTCAGCATGTTTCTTTTTTATAAATTTTACAGTGCCTCTATCTTTGTTTAATCTATGCGCTATTGAGGTCTGCGCATGCGTATAGAACAGACATGATATAGACAGTTTGGACTTACCTGTATCTGTAAAGCTAGCGTTGATAAAATCTTTTAAAGACTATATCTGTTTAAGCCCGTTATTTATGTTATTTAGTTTTGAAGACTTTCTGCAATCAACCCAGGAGGAGAGCTATACTTTGATCAACTATTGTGATCCGTTAAACTGCAGGTCATACATTCACGAGAGATGGCGTCTACGTCACAACAACCTATAAACACTCGCATTGTAAGTAACTAGTCTTTTTTTTTTAATTATGTTAACTCTAGATGATACAATAGGTGTTTATTTATAGGAGAGAATATTTTCACACTTCATTTTTCGAATTATCTGAAGCCTAGATCATAGATTATATTGAATGATTGGTAGTTTATTTTCATTAGCGTTTAATATATATATTTTGGATACGAGATATTATATGTTAATGTCAGGTCTTTTTCAATTTTTGTAAAGCTTTAGATTACACACTATATTGAATGAGCGGTAGTCTATTTTCAATAGCGCTTAATATATATTGTGGACATGAGGTAGCGTCATTTCTTCCAGGTCCTTGTTTCTTTTATCGGTCCATGTCCTTACTTCTTCTATCAGTCTAGGTCATTGCTTCTTTTATCTGTCCAGGTCTTTGCTTCTTCTATCTGTCCAGGTCCTTGGTTCTTCTGTCTGTCCAGGTGCTTACTTCTACTATCTGTCCAAGTACTTGCTTCTTCTATCTGCCCAGGTGCTTGTTTCTTTTATCGGTCCGGGTCCTTGCTTCTTCTATCAGTCCACGTACTTGCTTCTTCCATCGGTACAGGTCCTTGGTTCTTCTGTCTGTCCAGGTATTTGCTCTTTTTATCGGTCCAGGTCCTTGCTTCTCCTATCTGTCCATATCCTTACTTCTTCTACGTATCCAAGTACTTGCTTCTTCTATCTGCCCAAGTTCGTGCTTCTCATATCTGTCCAAGTCCTTACTTCTTCTATCTGTCCAACTACTCGCTTCTTCTATTTGTCCAGGTACTTGCATATTCTATCTGTCCAGGTCTTTGCTTCTTCTATGTGTCCAAGTATTTGCTTCTTCTATCTGTCCAGGTCAAGGACCTCCTCCTATCTGGCAAGGCTTCTCCTATCTGTCCATATCCCTGCTTCTTCTATCTGTCCAGGTACTTGCTTCTTCTATCCGTCCGGGTCCTTACTTCTCTTATCTGTTCATGTCCTTGCTTCTTCCGTCTGTCCAAGTCTTGGTTCCTCTACGTGCCGAGGTCCTTGGTTCTTTTATCTGTCCAGATATTTGTTTCTTCTATCTGTCCGGGACGTTGCTCCGTATACCAGTCCAGGTATTTGCTTCTTCTATTTGTCCAGGTTCTTGCTTCTTCTATCTGTCCAAGCCTTACCTCATCAATCTCTCTGGGTCATTGCTTCTTCAATCTGTCCAAGCCTTGGCTCGTCTACCTATCCATGTCCTAGCTTCTTCTATTTGTCCAGATCGTTGTTTCTTCTATCTGCCCAAGCCCTACCTCGTCTACCTGTCCAAATCCTTGTTTTTTCTATCTACCCAGGCATTGCCTCGTATACCTGTCCGGGTCCTTTATTTTCCTATCCGTCCAGGTCCTTGCTTCTTCTATATGTCCAGATCCTTGCTTCTTCTGTCTGCACACGTATTTGATTCTTCTATGTGTCCAGGTTCTTGCTCTCTTATCTGCAAAGGTATTTATTTTTTCTGTACAGGTAACTGCTTATTATTTTTATAATATGAAAATAGACCACCGGTAGCTATCTGTCTTTGCGGTTCTAGGGATTTGCGTTATCTCTGCATGCCTGCACATGTAGGTCAAACGTGTTCACTCAAGCGATAAGGCTTTGTTACACTGTTTATTTTTTTACCTTTGGAGGTAGGCCCTACTAGATACCTCTGTTGCTATACCTGGTATGTTTTTAGATATTTTGTTTTTAAGGCGCTGGCCCGTCAGGGTTCGAGTGAGCGGCCTACGCGGCATTTAACATTCAACTTGTATCCCTCATTACCCTGGGTTATACCGTTCATTTTAGGGTGGGCCCTGAGTCGTTCGAGCGTTGATATTTCATATATTAAACAGTTATATCTTAAGATAACCCCACGCCGGTAGCTACCTCCGGGGAGGGTTTTGAGGATGTCCCGGGGGTTGTTGCGTCATAGGCCTGATTTGGTTTTTTCCATTAATTACCTCTAGAAGTAGTCAAACACACCTCATAGTCTATGATCATGGTCATTCAGAGCCGCCTTCATCCGTTCCAACCCCTGGGGATGGTCCTGATCGTTGTTGAGATCACCCCATACCTGTGGGTAGGTTTGATCCATTTTTACCTGCCTAGGTTATCCAATATCTACCTCTAGACGTAGTCATATACGCCCCATAGTCTATGATCAAGGTCATTCAGAGCGTTCTTCATTCATAACAACCCCCGGGGATGGTCCTGAACGTTGTTGAGATCACCCCTTCTACTATGTGTTGGTTAGGTTGGATCCAATTTAGCTGGGATGTGCAGGTCTGAGCAGGTACAGGCTTTTTCGTTGTTTTTTCCCATTATAAAAGCTAGGAAATACCCACGACAGAGCATGCAGGAGCTCCGAGACTAGCCTTATGCTAAGAGATATTTGAGTTATTATTATTTCACCTCTACACATAGCGGTTAGGAATGCAAGTATCTAGATAACAATAAACTTGTATATTTGCTACACATAATATTACGCATTACAGATAATCAACCTTGTTATTCGGGAACAGACATAGAGCTTGGTGTACTGATATTCATACTCTTCACACATCTCCCTTCTGCTGGTGCGGGTGTCCGTGTGTTGGGTGTCCGTCAGGCATAAGCATACCGATTCCCACACAGACAGTTGAGTATTTGAACTTCCCACACTTATGGGCGTCGCCATCTTGGATAGGGGTTGGGGTAACAAATCCGGCTTTCCTATTGGCTTGGTGTAAATGTTGTTCCCGCGCTTATGGGCGTCGCCATCTTGGAAAGGGGTTGGGGTAGCAAATCCGGCTTTCCTATTGGCTTGGTGTAAATGTTGTTCCCGCGCTTATGGGCGCCGCCATCTTGGAAAGGGGTGGGGGTAGAAAATCCAGCTTTCCTATTGGTTCCCTCCCAAGCGACCCGTCTACCCTGTAGCCTTCTCTACTGGCGGAAGTCCCAAGCTGCAACACTGAATAAGCCAAGAAATATTGCCGGATTGATGGGAATGTGTTGGCGCTAGTTCTGTGTACGGGCAGGTATGCTAGTTTCGATAGACCATGTAAACCCTAGAGAGCCTCCTTTGGGTGATAGAAGGGAAATAAAGTACCCCCTCGAACCAAACCGGCTGAAGTCCCAAAGCTGCAACACTGAATAAGCCAAGAAATATTGCCGGATTGATGGGAATGTGTTGGCGCTAGTTCTGTGTACGGGCAGGTATGCTAGTTTCGATAGACCATGTAAACCCTAGAGAGCCTCCTTTGGGTGATAGAAGGGAAATAAAGTACCCCCTCGAACCAAACCGGCGGAAGTCCCAAAGCTGCAACACTGAATAAGCCAAGAAATATTGCCGGATTGATGGGAATGTGTTGGCGCTAGTTCTGTGTACGGGCAGGTATGCTAGTTTCGATAGACCATGTAAACCCTAGAGAGCCTCCTTTGGGTGATAGAAGGGAAATAAAGTACCCCCTCGAACCAAACCGGCGGAAGTCCCAAAGCTGCAACACTGAATAAGCCAAGAAATATTGCCGGATTGATGGGAATGTGTTGGCGCTAGTTCTGTGTACGGGCAGGTATGCTAGTTTCGATAGACCATGTAAACCCTAGAGAGCCTCCTTTGGGTGATAGAAGGGAAATAAAGTACCCCCTCGAACCAAACCGGCGGAAGTCCCAAAGCTGCAACACTGAATAAGCCAAGAAATATTGCCGGATTGATGGGAATGTGTTGGCGCTAGTTCTGTGTACGGGCAGGTATGCTAGTTTCGATAGACCATGTAAACCCTAGAGAGCCTCCTTTGGGTGATAGAAGGGAAATAAAGTACCCCCTCGAACCAAACCGGCGGAAGTCCCAAAGCTGCAACACTGAATAAGCCAAGAAATATTGCCGGATTGATGGGAATGTGTTGGCGCTAGTTCTGTGTACGGGCAGGTATGCTAGTTTCGATAGACCATGTAAACCCTAGAGAGCCTCCTTTGGGTGATAGAAGGGAAATAAAGTACCCCCTCGAACCAAACCGGCGGAAGTCCCAAAGCTGCAACACTGAATAAGCCAAGAAATATTGCCGGATTGATGGGAATGTGTTGGCGCTAGTTCTGTGTACGGGCAGGTATGCTAGTTTCGATAGACCATGTAAACCCTAGAGAGCCTCCTTTGGGTGATAGAAGGGAAATAAAGTACCCCCTCGAACCAAACCGGCGGAAGTCGCGACGGAAATACTGTGTATAATGGTGTGCCTTTAAACCTACAAGAAGCAAAGTAACAAATGTTTACAGTTTAAGTCCTTTGGAGGGAAAAGGGTAATGTTACATATGCGATTTTTTCACAAAAACCCGTCCTCCCCATAACAAGAGGTAAACCCATGCTACTCATGGGAAATATAGTTTTCCAAAATATTGTAGTTTTTCAGTTTATAAAGGAATTATTTTAACGAGAAACCGGTGCAATTATATTTTTTTGCTCTTACTATGATAATGTTTGTAACTCGGTGCTTTGACGACCTAAAATTGAAAATAATTCAAGGGCTATTTAGGCCTATCCTGTATTGTCCTGGTTTCTGATGAAATCGGAAAGGTCTTACCTTGGTAAGCCTCATTCTTTAAAATATATTTAAACTCTAACGTATATAATAGGCCTAAGTATTAAAGAATTTTAAAAATTACTTACTTTTAGTAACATATTTGTTTATGATTTTTTAATTGGTATTATTATTTTATGAAATGTTTTGTATCTTTTCACTTTTGAGTAATAATAACTGCTCGTTTCTGTTTTTGCTTTACCCAATAAATCTAATTCAAAATAGTTTTTAATAAAGTAATTATGAATATTCCATTGATTGCAGAAAAGGCTCTAAAGCATATAATCTGCAACCAATCGATCAGCTGTTATTTCAAATAAATCAACTGTTTTAAATAATTTTTTTTCTAGGGGAATACTATAACTTGTTATTATTTTATTAATTGTTTCTTATTTCTTTATATGAATCTGCTCTTATTTATCTTCTACCCAACAAATTTATTTTGAAAACGTTTGAAAATAATATTTCGGAATATTCTTTTCATTCTAGAAAAGACTCTAGAGCATGTCCTTTACAAATAATAAATCAGCTGTTGTATGAGATAGGAAATAAATTTGATGTTTTTGCCAAACGCGATTTAAACTTCGGCTGTAAAGCAGACATTACACTAAGTAAATGATAAAAGAATGTTTAATTCTACCTATTAACACATTAACATATTGATTTAGAATGCGCTAATGGACATAAAGCTGGGCTTTGTTTTATATTTAGGGTAAATAAGCAACATAGACATTATTGCCTAAAAGAGACTTGGTAAAGAATGTGCAGGAGATATAAGTGTTAGAAATTAAAGTAATTACATCGCATCCGTGATTCATATGTTACAGTTTTCCCCAATGATCTGGGAATTTAATTACAGGCTTCATACGAATGTAAAATATTTCAGTTTGTTATAATACTTTGGGATCTCAGAACGTTGATAATAAGGTAGTGGCATATGACTTAAGCCAGAGGCTAAGCATGAATCGATATACTGAGTCCGGTTTGGAAATTTCGCAAGTGTGTTGAACGTTTGTCACTTTCTGATAGTCAGGAAAGCCCTGTGGCCTCTACACCAACAATTAAAGGAATGTGATGACACAAAAATGTATGACGTTTTTGCCATCGAAACCAACTTTGGCATGGAGATGGTCGATGCAGTGACTTTGAAGGATCGGGGATTTTACTGACAGCGCCAGGCTTGAATCAGTGACTTTTACCGGTGACAAGGAATACTGAGACAGGCCTGTATGTGCTAATAACAGGCAGGCCATACCACACTGGTGAAATTATTTCACACTTTTTTCTATCTTGGAAGGCTCATTTTAATTAAAATAAATTTCTACGAAAAGAGAAACAAACTACCGAGTACGAAATTGCGTCTATCCACAACACTGTCACTCGTCAAAACTGACACAAACCGTCCACTCACACACAACGTAAATGAGTAGAACCAGTGACAGCGACAATTCAACCAATGCAGCCGCGGTTAAATATCAGTAACTTTTCCGTCAGCGACTGCGACATTTCGCCCAATCACAACAGATACATTACTGGCATTTTCCATATTTCGTCACTGCTACCACCAGAATACCAGTGATAAGTCACCGTGACACAAAATATCGACCCTCTCTGCTTTGGAATCGACTTCTTTACGCCGAAACGGTAAATAAAGCTACGTGGCTGCTATCTTTAGCCACTGAATATTGTGGTTCAGTGAAAATCTTTACCAAGTCTTTACTAAGTTCAGGAAATGGCGAGACCTCTCTAAAGTTCTGGTGTATAACGGGAATGCGTTCCTGTTTATGTACGCCTCATACTATGCTGTATGCCAAAGAGGGGACGTTTTTATTTCTTTAACTCTCGGTCATTTAAAAGAAAAAATGTCTTAAAAAAGTGAAATGGAATGGTCAATAAAACCAAACTCTAAGATTAACGTCAACCGTTGTTTTTGTCGCAACTTTGAGGTTATTTGGAGATATATACGGTATAATTTAGCAGTAAGTTATATATGAAAATTACAGATTTATACTCATTTCAACTCTTATTATTAGTTCACACTCGCCCTATATATATTCTTACAAATTTACCCGTCGCTAGTTTGCTGCGATAACAGAAGAATGGATGTCAAGAAAACTCGATATGAAGAAGTTTAATTTTATTTATGTCGTTTTTATGAAAATAAATTCTGTAGATTGGGGAAATAAATTTTGAATTTTTTCTAATTTTATTTATTTACTCGACTGTTTTTCGATAATTTTATTCCTAATTTGATCCTGGTCCACTTTTAAATTTAACGAAGAACTGTATCCATGGTAGGCTACTTAGTGCGACTGCAAAACCACTATAGCCACTGCCCATTGTATATCTACACCATACAATATAAATAGCCTTGATAGTCATTGAGAAGAAGTCTGCATTTCGGAGGTGCGAGGTTCGCGTCCCTCAAAGCTTTCATTTTGCCCAACGATCGTCTTAGGTTTAGCAGCTGGAGTTTTTCAAAACAAATAAGACTTAGACATTTTAAGAACGAAATATTTTGTCACAATATTTCTAAACACTTGATATTTATGGTACACTCAATGATATGCAAATGCAAGAACCTGGATCAACACAAACTGAAATGCACACAACACTTGATATTTATGGTACACTCAATGATATGCAAATGCAAGAACCTGGATCAACACAAACTGAAATGCACACAACACTTGATATTTATGGTACACTCAATGATATGCAAATGCAAGAACCTGGATCAACACAAACTCAAATGCACACAAAAACACTTGATATTTATGGTACACTCAATGATATGCAAATGCAAGAACCTGGATCAACACAAACTCAAATACACACAAAAACAATGATATTTATGGTACACTCAATGATATGCAAATGCAAGAACCTGGATCAACACAAACTCAAATGCACACAAAAACAATGATATTTATGGTACACTCAATGATATGCATATGCAAGAACCTGGATCAACACAAACTCAAATGCACACAAAAACACTTGATATTTATGGTACACTCAATGATATGCAAATGCAAGAACCTGGATCAACACAAACTGAAATGCACACAAAAACACTTGATATTTATGGTACACTCAATGATATGCAAATGCAAGAACCTGGATCAACACAAACTCAAATGCACACAAAAACACTTGATATTTATGGTACACTCAATGATATGCAAATGCAAGAACCTGGATCAACACAAACTGAAATGCACACAAAAACACTTCATATTTATGGTACACTCAATGATATGCAAATGCAAGAACCTGGATCAACACAAACTGAAATGCACACAAAAACACTTGATATTTATGGTACACTCAATGATATGCAAATGCAAGAACCTGGATCAACACAAACTGAAATGCACACAAAAACAATGATATTTATGGTACACTCAATGATATGCAAATGCAAGAACCTGGATCAACACAAACTGAAATGCACACAAAAACAATGATATTTATGGTACACTCAATGATTGCAAATGCAAGAACCTGGATCAACACAAACTGAAATGCACACAAAAACAATGATATTTATGGTACACTCAATGATATGCAAATGCAAGAACCTGGATCAACACAAACTGAAATGCACACAAAAACAATGATATTTATGGTACACTCAATGATATGCAAATGCAAGAACCTGGATCAACACAAACTGAAATGCACACAAAAACACTTTATATTTATGGTACACTCAATGATATGCAAATGCAAGAACCTGGATCAACACAAACTCAAATGCACACAAAAACACTTGATATTTATGGTACACTCAATGATATGCAAATGCAAGAACCTGGATCAACACAAACTGAAATGCACACAAAAACACTTGATATTTATGGTACACTCAATGATATGCAAATGCAAGAACCTGGATCAACACAAACTGAAATGCACACAAAAACAATGATATTTATGGTACACTCAATGATATGCAAATGCAAGAACCTGGATCAACACAAACTGAAATGCACACAAAAACAATGATATTTATGGTACACTCAATGATATGCAAATGCAAGAACCTGGATCAACACAAACTGAAATGCACACAAAAACAATGATATTTATGGTACACTCAATGATATGCAAATGCAAGAACCTGGATCAACACAAACTGAAATGCACACAAAAACAATGATATTTATGGTACACTCAATGATATGCAAATGCAAGAACCTGGATCAACACAAACTGAAATGCACACAAAAACACTTTATATTTATGGTACACTCAATGATATGCAAATGCAAGAACCTGGATCAACACAAACTCAAATGCACACAAAAACACTTGATATTTATGGCACACTCAATGATATGCAAATGCAAGAACCTGGATCAACACAAACTGAAATGCACACAAAAACACTTTATATTTATGGTACACTCAATGATATGCAAATGCAAGAACCTGGATCAACACAAACTCAAATGCACACAAAAACAAAAGCATAACCGTTCACTAAATCTTTGCTTCTTGAGATTTTTCTACATAAAACGGTAAGATTTTTTTTATGGCAACGAAAAACCCGGTGCCCGCCTCCCGGTCACTGAGCAAGGTATGGGTGTTTTAGAGCCTCGGCGTAGCCCTACTACGTTTGACAATGTAATCTCACAATTTTTCACAATGAATTTTTTAAAAAAATGTACTATATACAGCTTATGACATTGAAATTTCAAAAAAATCGGTCAAATAGTTTTTGAGATATTTGCTGACAAACAAACAAAACCATGTCTCTTTACATAGTAGTAAGATTTATAAATCTTGTTCAACTTTTCATTCGTAATAAAATACTTTTTATTCATCCACTCAAGTTCCAATACACTTTTTTTTTTAACTTGACACGTGACGTCAATATAGTTATTTCAAATATTAATTCATTAGTTAAAATAAATAATGTGTTACTTTAAGCCATAATCAGGTTAACAGTTTTCACTTAGACACTTTAAACGACAATAGGATCTGGTTAGTAATACAAGATCCAGCTTGAGGAGAAATATAATATTAAAAATATTTATTAGGGAAGATTTTAAAATGAACCAGAAAATAATGAAGAATGAAATAGTGAAACATATAAAATATGGAGAAATACAAGAATCTAATTACAATAGGAGATAAAAACATTCACATGGCCTCGGGTGGCCAAAGAAAGGCTTGTGGGCCTAATTTAGCACAATTTAAATAAAAGTTAAAAAGGAGATGAAACCTAATGCAAATTATAAATACACCAATAACTGTATAGCTTCTAGTCTGCTACGGTCTTCGTATTACAGGAGATTCTTAATTGTAGCCATTTCTAATAAAAACAGTCTGCAGCTACCAAAGCTAACCCGGTAGTACACTAGGAGAGTGTCCCGCTGCAAGGCTGTATGTTAGCCAGGTGGATTGGTGTTTTCAAAAAGCCAATTACGCCTTTGTGACGTGGGCTAGAGTCGCGTTGCGAGGAGGCGCCCAGCGGGGGGCCGGCTTTGACACCCGCTATAGCATGTCCAAAACGTGTAAATTACCTGCACGACTGTAAATAACATGTTTGTAAGGATACCAGATTACAGTGGTGGAAAGCCATTCGGTCCGTTACCATAAAGCCCTCGCATCATTTAACCTGAGTTATAGTACAGTACGTACGGGGAGGGATTAGGTTTGGGAATTTTTGGGTCCAGTTTATCGTCAGGACAATATATTTGAGGTCAGGCCTTCAAAGGAATTCCATCTGTGGATGGGACTTTTTGCTTTGTTTTTACAACGACCGTGGTAAATTTTCGTATTTAGAATCGCCTGACTATGTTAGCCTTCTAAGAATACAGAATTAGCAAGGTTTTTGCGATTCTATACTTTGATTTAAAGTAGAATAGGAATGGGTTTGTAGTAGGTTAGGGATGCGGTGTTGTCAGATCGAACGCTGCGACAGTCAACCTGCCATTGCCAGCGGCTAACACCGTCAAGAGTAGCTAGTTGGTAAAATCATTCATTTCATTAACTTACAAATTTTTGCCCAAAACAATCATATTTTTATTCTGAATTTAATCCTCTCTATTAAAACTGCCTTCGTTATTAAAAAACTGTCTCTTGTATAATGAGGCGTAAAGTATCTTTCATAAACACCACTTAATTATTAACCGGAGTTAATTCGGAAATTGAAAAAAGTATGTAATTAATAATATATAACATGCAACAATTATTTAAATACTATCTTATATATTAAAATGTTTTTCATGCATATAGGTTAGAATTTTGAAGTGATTATACAAAGACAAAATTAGTTTGACAGTAATACGATGAGTGTTTCACTTTCCACTCCTAAACAAATTTAATTTATTTACACACAAAAATACGAACTAAATATATACACGTTCACCATTAAATATCTTCATAAATTTACATAAAACGTGAAATTGATTATATAAATACATATTGGTATTATATAAATAATGGGTATATATATATATAACACACCCATTGATAAATGTCAATAAAAGTGAAAGAAACTGACTAATAAAAATAAGAGACAATGACCAAAATGCATGGACGTCCGAACGAGTAGGCTGCCATAATAATATAAACAAATGTCCTGGAATCACGGCTATAAATAGATTATGATGTGACATAAGCGTTATCATGACACAAGAAAGTAAGTCAATAGCAATATGATATGTTTCGTTGTTAACAATTCCTACTTAAATCAACAAAGAAAAATGTTATTTTCGTTTCTATTTATTTTATAATTACAATTAATATAAATATGTATATACATATGTCATAAGTGTGATTGTCACTTGAGGGAAATAGGGAAGGATAGTGTGTATGGGCAACAATGGTGTGCAGATATAAAATCTCGTGGTTGGAAATATACAAGCATGATCGTAACAAGTGTAAAGAGTAGCTTACTCCATCAAGGCCATAACAGAGTAGGCGGATAAAATACCATTGTACCCGCTAGGTTGAGGTTATATTCAGAATTCGTAATAAACAGTGGTCGTAGGCTACATCCCGTGAAATAAGAAGGATAAAGAAGCATTGATGACATAATGGTCCCTTGGTGTTGGTAATTGTCTCTTATACAAATCTGGCCTACAGTCGTGCGGGGTGAAGAGGTTGTAACCCGATACGAGAAGTTAAATTCGCGCATGGAATAGGCTACAAAATTACATACATTAGGCCTAATAATTCTGACACGTTTTTCGATATAATTATCCTACAACTAGTAAAAAATTACCTAATATGCTGATCACCAGCCATGTCTAAAAAAACTAAGGATTTTAGTTGTCAAAGGCATCTCTCGCAACGGGAATCACCATTTATAACCTACAAAAAGTAGCCTAAGTACTTCTATAGGGAGGGAAATAGCCAAAAAGGTTCTAGAGGAGGACCAAGGGCGCAGCCATGGGGCTGTGGTGATAGGACCATGTGGTTATAAGTGAGAGTTGGAATGATAAGGCCTGATGAAGCGAGAGTAGTCAAAACAGAAGTATGGTGCAGTAAAAGCTGTTTAACTTCTGGTGTAGACAAAACTTTCTGGCTTAGTACCACGGGATTCGGAGACAAGCGTCACCAGTTCTGCCTGATGCCCACGAGTGTGGGTTAAGCTACTGATCGACTCTCTTCTTCCATTTCTGTATGGAAGTAGATACTTCTAATATGGAACCATCTACAGGCGCGGAACAATTTGATGGTGTTATACGACACTATTGTCATTTAGCTTTTTGTATTAAACGTTCACGTCACATCGGTTTTAATTACTTTCAAAATATGCCCAAAGGACACGTTTTACACCAATAATAATATAAAAATACATGAAATACATTACGCTATAGAGAATTTGTATTTTATATATTTGTATTTCTTGCTTTGTTCAGTTGTAACAAATCTTATGATTAGTCTTATTTAGCTTGTGCAGAATGTATTTTCTTTGTTGGAGTAAAAACAACTTTTGATGAAGAGTTCTAGTTTGTAGGGATTTCCTATGTATTACTTTTTATTAATGTGTACAAATATACTGGAACGTTTTAGCCCTTACTATTATCTATTTATGATTAACATTATTATTTTCTTTGTTGGAGTAAAAACAACTTTTGATGAAGAGTTCTAGTTTGTAGGGGTTTCCTATGTATTACTTTATATTAATGTGTACAAATATACTGGAACGTTTTAGCCCTTACTATTATCTATTTATGATTAACATTATTATTTTCTTTGTTGGAGTAAAAACAACTTTTGATGAAGAGTTCTAGTTTGTAGGGATTTCCTATGTATTACTTTTTATTAATGTGTACAAATATACTGGAACGTTTTAGCCCTTACTATTATCTATTTATGATTAACATTATTATTTTCTTTGTTGGAGTAAAAACAACTTTTGATGAAGAGTTCTAGTTTGTAGGGATTTCCTATGTATTACTTTATATTAATGTGTACAAATATACTGGAACGTTTTAGCCCTTACTATTATCTATTTATGATTAACATTATTATTTTCTTTGTTGGAGTAAAAACAACTTTTGATGAAGAGTTCTAGTTTGTAGGGATTTCCTATGTATTACTTTTTATTAATGTGTACAAATATACTGGAACGTTTTAGCCCTTACTATTATCTATTTATGATTAACATTATTATTTTCTTTGTTGGAGTAAAAACAACTTTTGATGAAGAGTTCTAGTTTGTAGGGGTTTCCTATGTATTACTTTTTATTAATGTGTACAAATATACTGGAACGTTTTAGCCCTTACTATTATCTATTTATGATTAACATTATTATTTTCTTTGTTGGAGTAAAAACAACTTTTGATGAAGAGTTCTAGTTTGTAGGGATTTCCTATGTATTACTTTATATTAATGTGTACAAATATACTGGAACGTTTTAGCCCTTACTATTATCTATTTATGATTAACATTATTATTTTCTTTGTTGGAGTAAAAACAACTTTTGATGAAGAGTTCTAGTTTGTAGGGGTTTCCTATGTATTACTTTATATTAATGTGTACAAATATACTGGAACGTTTTAGCCCTTACTATTATCTATTTATGATTAACATTATTATTTTCTTTGTTGGAGTAAAAACAATTTTGATGAAGAGTTCTAGTTTGTAGGGGTTTCCTATGTATTACTTTATATTAATGTGTACAAATATACTGGAACGTTTTAGCCCTTACTATTATCTATTTATGATTAACATTATTATTTTCTTTGTTGGAGTAAAAACAACTTTTGATGAAGAGTTCTAGTTTGTAGGGGTTTCCTATGTATTACTTTATATTAATGTGTACAAATATACTGGAACGTTTTAGCCCTTACTATTATCTATTTATGATTAACATTATTATTTTCTTTGTTGGAGTAAAAACAACTTTTGATGAAGAGTTCTAGTTTGTAGGGGTTTCCTATGTATTACTTTATATTAATGTGTACAAATATACTGGAACGTTTTAGCCCTTACTATTATCTATTTATGATTAACATTATTATTTTCTTTGTTGGAGTAAAAACAACTTTTGATGAAGAGTTCTAGTTTGTAGGGGTTTCCTATGTATTACTTTATATTAATGTGTACAAATATACTGGAACATTTTAGCCCTTACTATTATCTATTTATGATTAACATTATTATTTTCTTTGTTGGAGTAAAAACAACTTTTGATGAAGAGTTCTAGTTTGTAGGGGTTTCCTATGTATTACTTTATATTAATGTGTACAAATATACTGGAACGTTTTAGCCCTTACTATTATCTATTTATGATTAACATTATTATTTTCTTTGTTGGAGTAAAAACAACTTTTGATGAAGAGTTCTAGTTTGTAGGGGTTTCCTATGTATTACTTTATATTAATGTGTACAAATATACTGGAACATTTTAGCCCTTACTATTATCTATTTATGATTAACATTATTATTTTCTTTGTTGGAGTAAAAACAACTTTTGATGAAGAGTTCTAGTTTGTAGGGGTTTCCTATGTATTACTTTATATTAATGTGTACAAATATACTGGAACGTTTTAGCCCTTACTATTATCTATTTATGATTAACATTATTATTTTCTTTGTTGGAGTAAAAACAACTTTTGATGAAGAGTTCTAGTTTGTAGGGGTTTCCTATGTATTACTTTATATTAATGTGTACAAATATACTGTAACGTTTTAGCCCTTACTATTATCTATTTATGATTAACATTATTATTTTCTTTGTTGGAGTAAAAACAACTTTTGATGAAGAGTTCTAGTTTGTAGGGGTTTCCTATGTATTACTTTATATTAATGTGTACAAATATACTGGAACGTTTTAGCCCTTACTATTATCTATTTATGATTAACATTATTATTTTCTTTGTTGGAGTAAAAACAACTTTTGATGAAGAGTTCTAGTTTGTAGGGGTTTCCTATGTATTACTTTATATTAATGTGTACAAATATACTGGAACGTTTTAGTCCTTACTATTATCTATTTATGATTAACATTATTATTTTCTTTATTACTATATATTAATGTTAACTAAGTCTACAATATTGCTATAGGCCTATTATTTTTAACTACAATGAAGAATTATTCAATTCATTTCAAACCAATAATTTTTATTAAAAGAAATTGATATTTTATTAAAGTATTTTAAACAAATTCAAATAAAAACACTATTCTACTCTACAACCTAATAAAATTCCCCTTAGTACTATAAATAATTTAAATGGTTTAAACTGTATCAAAAAGAAGTGTCATTCAAAACTTTTAAAGGAATCTTCCTTTGGAGACGAGGTCAATAAAAGAAATATAGAACACAAAGATGTTCATAAGCTGAAACACCGCACATATAGGAATTACTTTAAACAGTATTCGTGTGTTTGTCAGGTAGCGAGTCCAGCCGAAACGTAGTTGAATATAACTAAACAGCCATAGATCCAGCAAGGAAATCTTGTGTTTTATACTATCCAAATATTTGATTTTGATTTTAGGAGACATCATATGAGATGGAGAAGAGAACTTGTCTACTTCACTAGCCAGCCATTAAGCATTTTGTTGCCATAGCAACAATTGAGGAATAGTGTGAACGTTGCATTGAGCCGGTTGCTAACTGGCTAGTGACGTCACACCTTACTGAGGCAAAGTTATTGCCATAGCAACAAGGGAGGAATAGTGTGAACGTTGCATTGAGCCGGTTGCTAACTGGCTAGTGACGTCACACCTTACTGAGGCAAAGTTATTGCCATAGCAACAAGGGAGGAATAGTGTGAACGTTGCATTGAGCCGGTTGCTAACTGGCTAGTGACGTCACACCTTACTGAGGCAAAGTTAACCGCGGTAGAATATAGGCCTACATCAATATTAACTGTGTGATTCTAAGAGGATACTACATTTCAAATAGAACATCATGAAAAGTGCCTCCATGTAGATTATCTATTGCATATGATCGAAATAAATAAGAAGCCATTATTACAATTCCTTCTATTAGTTAACACTTTCCATGTATTGCCGTGTTCAATTTTCCAATCGTTAATAAGATATTTTTATTCACCCGCTCAAATTCAAATACATTTTTATAAAACTTGTAGTGGATGACACTTGATGTTAATACAGTTTTTTCAAATATTAATTTATTAATTAAATTTGAAGAATTAGTTTTAGTTTTATATGAGAGAAAAGCTTTTAATAAAAGGGGCAAGGTATCCGAAATAGTTATTCGTCCCATTTGGCTTAAAAACGTCATAACAAATGGATTTATAAAACAGCTGATTTTATGTTATAGATTAAGTGGTAAAACAGCTGATTTTATGTTATAGATTAAGTGGTAAAACAGCTGATTTTATGTTATAGATTAAGTGGTAAAAGAGCTGTTTTAACGCATAAGTAATGTTATTTTATATTACTTATAATTAATTATTAAAAAGTAACTGAAATACAATTTTTCTGTGGCTGACCTAAGTAAGAATTGACTAAAAAATTTCTTTTTTTATAATACTTGTTTAATTTTTAAAATACTGTTAGTAACCATCCATGGTTAACAAAATTTAACTACAGTTTTTCATTTAAAATCTAAACGGGCTGCTTATGTTTTAGGAATGGCCAGTCAGGTGGGATCATTCTATAGCCCAGCCGCAGCGTACGGATCCCTTAGTGCTGCCAGCATGGCTGCGGCAGCTGCTGCAGCGCAATCTTCCATGCAGGGGCTTTCAGCACAAGCACAGGTGAGTGAGTAAGATTGCATGTTCTATGACGTAAAGCTCGAATACATTAGCATTAACTGTTAACTTGCATCGGAGGGATTGGGTAGGATCAGAGTAGGGACGTAACCATTTTCAGTGATGCTAGATGCATTTGCACCATCTTAGTCTTCACTGTCCACCAGCTAGTATCTCTTCCATAGGGATGTATTAGGAGATGGTAGGTAATAGAAAGGCTTGGGTAGACTCGGCGCGAGTAGACAACTCTTGAGAAAGCACACTTTCCGTAAAGTAAATCTGTACTCGACAGCGTTCGTAGAGTCCACTTCAACCACCTTTACCACGTTGGGGTGGGGAAGGTAGGGTTAACCCCTACTCTAGTGGGCAGAGTCCCTTCCCCGAACCTTCTTAAAGAAATAACTCATTTGGAAATATAATAGTGGATTTTGCCTGAAGTCTTATAATTTACAAAAGACATGTTATCTTGATTTAATAATAGACTATTATTTTTACATCAAACATATTATTTACGCTTTTAAAAATAATATATTTTAAAATTTAATAAAGGTTTTTATCTCCTTAAAACATGACATTTGATCTTTAAACTTTAATTTTTCTCCGTTTCAAATAGCCCTATGTTACTCAAGCATACATTTTAAAAAAGAAACAAAGTGATTTTAACGAATCAAAATTACCGGTTAAAAGTATCGTCTTGGAAAGATAACAGCAATCTATAAAACAATACATTTTGAGATAATTCTTTAGCAATAACGCACTTTGTTATACTGCATTACTATTTAAGGCTGCCTATAATAATACTCAAACTCCATTAACTCAAAATTTTTGTTTTCAGTATTATTTATTATTAGGAACGTGGCCGTCCTTCGTACGGGGTTGACCAATATTTGTATTGATTTAATTTGTGTTTGTATTTGGGTTGAATTCAATTTACTGAAATTAAATCCCAATAAATATATCAAACTATAGTTTATAAACCTCGTTGAGGGACTTTCCAAGGCCAGTGTGACAGGAAGGAATTTCTAAATAAAAATAGGCCTTGTGAAAACCAGGCACCCTAAGAATGTTCATGTAAAATTTCAGGTATTTATTTCCCGTTCCCACGTGTTAGATAGGGGGCAAATTTATACCGGGTGACGCAGAACGTCATCAGGGATACGAAAAAAATAACGAAAACTCTCGCACAGGGATTTAATAAAGATTTTTATCAAATTAAAGTTGGGTAAAAAATTGATTGTGGAGTAATAAGAAGTACTACGTTTCCGCGTACAACGGCGCCCAGAGCTACGTATACATACTATATCTAGAGATATAGGCCTACCTATAAAGTATCCAGTTACAATAGTTTTGGTTGTAATTTTATACAACACTATAGACATATAATAAAATATACCAGTAAAGTGTCCAGTCAGGATAGATTTGGTTGTAATTTTATACAACATTACCTAATTAGACATCTACTTCGGCGGAGTAATACTTGGTCACGTGATCTCTATTCTAGCCTTAAATTTGTACATTTGGTTAAACGTGGATGCTTCATAGGTATATAAAATTAACCTTCCGTGGGAATAACAAACAATGATTGTCAATATAGCTTCAGGACATGTGTTTGATTCATTTCATATGCATTGTTTTGGGGGTGAGCAGTGTGCATTTATACCTGCACTATTAGCACCACGTTTGGGGAGAATTGCATTTTCGCAAAACTATTAATTTTGACGCGTGAGCGAGAGTTTTCATAATTTTTTTCTTTCTCTGATGACTTTCTTCGTTGCAGCATAATTTCATAAAACTCTTTTTGAGTGATTTCAGCTGCCCGTACAGCAAATACAAATATGTTACAATTATACAATTTGTACTGTTTTCGAGCATAGGCCTACCTATTGTAATGTGTAAATTAAACCTATTGCCAAAAGCTTAAATCTGCAATAACCTGAACAAAATGCAGATGTTAATTTTTGTGTCATTTTAGTACACACACACCCATATATATATAGGCCTATATATATATATATATATATATATATATATATATATATATATATATATATATATATATATGGTAATTATTAAGATCAGCGACTACCGCTGCGATCGGCGAAATTTTTTTCCCTTATTAATTGACCTTACTGAACACGAATCTGAATTTTATTTGACTGCAAACACATTTTTAAACTTGGTAAAAATATAGTCTTAATGACTTTGGTTTTTTAAAACTTTTTTGTTTTCAAATTACTCGCTTTAATGTGTAGAAAACGAATATCAACTATTTTTCTGCGGAAAATACGTTAAGTTAGTTTTTTCACATTTTAAATGTTAATCTGTAATATCATGTAGGCTTATGGTGTGAACCGGGCGCGTAGTAGCTACAGCGCACTGCACTGCTTCTAAATTTGGTTGTAATTTTATATAACATTACTATATACCTAAGAAGTATCCAATCAGGATGGATTTGGTTATAATGTTATACAACATTACTATCTAGTTATATTAAAGTATACCTACGAAGTATCCAGTCGGGATAGATTTGGTTGTAATTTTGGTAAATATTTAGATTTATTGCTTCATCCTAGTTATCCTGACTGGATACCTCGTAGGTATATTTTATTGTAGGTAAATAGTAATGTTGTATAAAATTATAACCAAAAGTTAAATATTTAGATTTTAAGTTTAGTATTAAAATAAACTGATTTTGACGTAGTGAAGTGCGCTGTAGCCACTGCGCGGCCGGTTCACGCTATACATGGTATTACAGACTAAAATTAAAAATGTGCAGAAAACATTAACTTTTCGTATTTTCCTCTGAAAAAGGTTAATATTCGTGTTCTATACATTAAAACGAGTAATTTAAAAACAAAAAATTTTAAACCAACGTCATTAAGACTATATTTTTACTCCTAGCTTAACCTGACCTGGTTTTCTTAGGTTATAATGCGTTTTCCGTTAAAAATAACTTCAGATTCGTGTTCATATATGTCAAATCTATCAGAAAAAAAAAATTCGCCGAACGCAGCGTTAGTCGCTGATCTTAATTTAATAATTACAATATATATATATATATATATATATATATATATATATATATATATATATATATATATATATATATATAGCCTATCTACTTAATATGTACTATAGCCCTTCGATTAGAAAAGTCTTAAGCCTTTAAAAATTATATTTAAAGAAATGAATCGTTTTAAATAAATTTCTCTTCTCTATTCCTCTTACTATAAAATATAACAAAGAAATATTAAGTATATAACAATTCTAATGTGTGTAAAGATATCCTGAACAAAAACATTAAAATTGCATTGAATCTAAACTAAAGCTATTGCCAATCGCATAAATCTTATTTTACTTACATGGATCATTTTCCTGCTAAAACAAATGGATATTTTTATAACTGATAACACAAATTAAAACACGTAACGTAAAGAAACTAAGAGACGTATATTTACACGCCTGAATAAATAAAAAAAAACACTAAAATATATCAGCAACATAACCTAACGCGAGCGTTATTCAACACTTGAAACAAACTAAATTGAGAAATGAAGACAAATCCACTGCCTTTAAAATTGCGTTGATTGTAAACGGTTGGCATCGACGCAGAATGGCTGTGGTCGGTGTGGTTGTTTACTTTACTGGCCTGCAAGTTGGCCTTGATTCATTTCACTTAGCTAATGTGTGTACACTTGCTGTTTACACATCCAAATAAATGCGTTTTTGTCACATTCAAAGTTAATTCTGATATATGTATCGTACATTTATTCTCACAAATGATTTAAATCAATGTTTTTTTAAAATAACTTTTACATGAACAACTATTTAATAATATTTTAAGTAAAAATCTTCTTCATAAATAAATGGTTCTAATTCTGAGTGGTGAAATTTCTTAAAATTCAATAAGCAAAATTAACTATCCGTAAATGAGGACTTAAAAGTAAATATTGCCTATTTTAAGAATTTTAATATACATTTTAAAATTAAGCATATTAATTAGAAGTTGAGAATATGTTTACGTTTGTGATTTTAAGGAAAAAAGTACTAAGTATGTAGGATAAAATAGATATGTGTGTGAAGTTATAGACAAGTTAGGAATAAAATATTTTTATTTTGGATAAAAATAAAATAAAATGGAAGGAAAGACTTGGAAGGTTAATAAAATATTATAGATAAGGGTTGGGAATATACGGAGAGGTTTAAAAAGTTGACTTTTGAACAGTTTTAATGAATGAGCATAAATTAAAAATTCTGGTAAACGTTTATTGTATTTTATACACAAAGCCTTTTTCTTCAACATAATGTATATACAATCAGCAAAACTTAAAAAAACACACGTACTTTAAAATAATTTTAAAAAATGATGAAATCTTAATTTACTTTTAGAACGATGATATTTTCAGCGGCGGCAGGCGTCACTATACTTATACACTTCATAACTAGGTTTTATACAAAGCTAATTCCTCTTTAAATGGTAAATATTATGATACGTAAATAGCACGCAACTGTCGATGAGATCTGGCACGCAAGACTGCCACGCCCAAATGTCCGAATTTAATAAGGTTTTTGCGTTTTAGGTGGTGAGCCCTATGGACGCCATGAAGTACTCCATGGAAGCAGCGGACAAATACAGAAGCGCATACATGCCCCCATCGTCTCTGGCAATGTCCATGTACTCCGACCCAAAGTATCTAGACAGCACGCAGAAGGGCTACGGATACCTGGATCCTGCCTTTACCAAAGCGTACTTCGAATCGTCCAAGATGTACATGGAGTCCGGTAAAGTTTACAATGGAGAGGTTAGCCCGCGAGGTCACGGGTATTCGCCCCTGGACTTGGGAAAGCTGTACACAGACTCGGTGCCCACTGGAGCGGCAGAGACGCAACGGAGCGCTGCGCCTACTCCGGAGGAAAGGACCGAGCCATCGTCAGCGTCTTCGACGAGTTCTGCTTCCCCTAGCAGCCTCCCTTGTTATTACCAACCTCCTAGCCTCATCCCTATGTCGCAATACCCTGTCCCTCCTTACCACCAGCCTGCTCCTACTCAAGCGTCTCCAGACTTCAGAAGACCTTTAACTGTTATTTTTTGACCTGATAAGCTTTAATTTATCAGTGCAATTTGAAAGCTTTATTTCCGACATTTTACGAATTTATAGATGTAAATACTTCTACACTTTTCCCAGTTAAATTTTCTACTGCAGTTTTCCACAAGTTTTGTGTATGTAAGTGCTATTTTGTATACTTTTATTTTGTTAATATTATGTACAAAAGTTATATTGCCCAAATATATATAAATATCATGAATGTGTTAATGTAAATAGTCTAGAACTCGAACAAATCTATATAGCTAACGTATATGTTATTAAAGTTAAGGTCAGCTTAGTAGTTAGGTAAAGTAGTTGCAATATTATCTATTTCACAGCTCTTATACGTATATCATATGAAGCACAAATATCGTCTCAAACCGAATATAACCGACACGCTTTCTTATCTGATACCACGTTCAAATTTTTAATAAAACAAAGGAGATAAATGGTTTATGTTTACTAGTTGAGTTTATTTTTTATAATATATTATTTATTACGTTAATAATTGCGTACGCCTTGTCAACTACTTCATATACTTAATACTCTGTTTATGAAAAACCTTGTAAATGAAAAAAAAAACAATAAAGAATTTCACTTTTACCTAGCTTGAAAGAGATGTTTCTAGCAGATATTTAATTTTTGAATAAGATAATTGTAATATACAATGAAAATCCAGAGTTCAAAAATTGCGAAAAATTTATTGTTTGGAAATTTTGGCACCATTAAACTTATAATCTCTTGGGCTGTTCTAATAAGTTAGCGTCCGTATGTGTTAGAACGCTTATTTTTTTTCAATTAATTTCCTGGTTGGTATTGTTGGAAACGTTTTTATTGAATCCAACGATATCTTGTAGCTAAAGTTAGAACTGCGCGGCTTATTGTAAAAAACAACATACCTTGGCTTTATTAGTTCATTCTCCTTCGTATTGTATTTACAGAAATATCACTATATAAATTTGCTGTTTTTCTTCGAAATATAAAACTTAACAACAGTACCAATAGCAATAGTGTTTACTAATGGTAAAATATTTATTGAATGATGTTCATTTTACCGACTACAGTAGTACATATTTACTCCAATAGGATCGCACGATGCTTTGTCTGGTTTTAGGCTCTGTTTCATTAGGTTAGCTTTCTCGAAAAACTTTGTTGCTTTAATAAAATATGTAAATATAGAATGTATTATATATATAACGCTACCTGTTTATATAAGTATTTTTAATGGCTAAATTCAGTAAAATATTCTTTTAAAAATATATACTATATTATTTTAAAGGAGTAAATTTTGTTGTTATTTTTTAATAAAATTAAAACATGGTTTGTTACATTTTATTTCCAAGTGCCATATTTAATTAGAAAGTAAATATTTTCAGTTTAAAAATATTCCCTAAAAAGGGAACAAATTTTACTGATAAATTTACCACTTCCAAATATTTTCCCTCACTATATTATACTGTTCATTACTAAGTATAGTGTTATTATATAATTAGGCTAATATAATCTACCTTAAGTCTTATTGTGATATTATTTCGATATAAATTTATATTTATATTATTGTATTATAAGTTACGATTCTTTTGTATTTAGGCTACGTCTGTAGAGTTTTGTTAGTTCCCTTTGTACTTGTTATGTAATGTACAATGTTATGAGATTTATAATTCTATATATATGTTGTTTTCAAACTGAAATTCCTTCTCTCACAATTACAAATTTCTTTTCGATTCTCTCTCTTATGGATTTCTGAATGAATAATATTATATATCTAAAACTAGAAATGTGCCACGAATACTAAATACACGTATGTAACTTGCCGATCTTTACTGTTTTTTTTTAAACCCTAGTTCAAACTTATCCTTCAAGTATTAGAAGTATATTGTTGTAATATGAAATGTGGGAGGTATATTGTTGAAATGTGAAATGTGTGAGGCATATTGTTTAAATGTGAAATGTGTGAGGTATATTGTTTAAATGTGAAATGTGTGAGGTATATTGTTTAAATGTGAAATGTGTGAGGTATATTGTTGAAATGTGAAATGTGTGAGGTATATTGTTGAAATATGAAATGTGTGAGGTATATTGTTGAAATGCGAAATGTGGGAGGTATATTGTTGAAATGTGAAATGTGGGAGGTATATTGTTGAAATGTGAAATGTGGGAAGTATATTCTTTAAATGCGAAATGTGGGAGGTATATTGTTTAAATGTGAAATGTGTGAGGTATATTGTTGAAATGTGAAATGTGTGAGGTATATTGTTGAAATGCGAAATGTGGGAGGCATATTGTTTAAATGTGAAATGTGTGAGGTATATTGTTTAAATGTGATATGTGGGAGGCATATTGTTTAAATGTGAAATGTGTGAGGTATATTGTTGAAATGTGAAATGTGTGAGGTATATTGTTGAAATGCGAAATGTGGGAGGTATATTGTTGAAATGTGAAATGTGGGAGGTATATTGTTGAAATGTGAAATGTGTGAGGCATATTGTTTAAATGTGAAATGTGTGAGGTATATTGTTTAAATGTGAAATGTGTGAGGTATATTGTTTAAATGTGAAATGTGTGAGGTATATTGTTGAAATGTGAAATGTGTGAGGTATATTGTTGAAATATGAAATGTGTGAGGTATATTGTTGAAATGCGAAATGTGGGAGGTATATTGTTGAAATGTGAAATGTGGGAGGTATATTGTTGAAATGTGAAATGTGGGAAGTATATTCTTTAAATGCGAAATGTGGGAGGTATATTGTTTAAATGTGAAATGTGTGAGGTATATTGTTGAAATGTGAAATGTGTGAGGTATATTGTTGAAATGCGAAATGTGGGAGGCATATTGTTTAAATGTGAAATGTGTGAGGTATATTGTTTAAATGTGATATGTGGGAGGCATATTGTTTAAATGTGAAATGTGTGAGGTATATTGTTGAAATGTGAAATGTGTGAGGTATATTGTTGAAATGCGAAATGTGGGAGGTATATTGTTGAAATGTGAAATGTGGGAAGTATATTGTTTAAATGCGAAATGTGGGAGGTATATTGTTGAAATGTGAAATGTGAGAGGTATATTGTTGAAATGCGAAATGTGGGAGGTATATTGTTGAAATGTGAAATGTGTGAGGTATATTGTTGAAATGTGAAATGTGTGAGGTATATTGTTGAAATGTGAAATGTGAGAGGTATATTGTTGAAATACGAAATGTGGGAGGTATATTGTTGAAATGTGGGAAGTATATTGTTTAAATGCGAAATGTGGGAGGTATATTGTTGAAATGTGAAATGTGTGAGGTATATTGTTTAAATGTGAAATGTGTGAGGTATATTATAGAAATGTGAAATGTGTGAGGTATATTGTTGAAATGTGAAATGTGTGAGATATATTGTTTAAATGTGAAATGTGTGAGGTATATTGTTGAAATGTGAAATGTGTGAGGTATATTGTTGAAATGTGAAATGTGTGAGGTATATTGCTTAAATGTGAAATGTGGGAGGTATATTGTTGAAATGTGAAATGTGTGAGGTATATTGTTTAAATGCGAAATGTGGGAGGTATATTGTTGAAATGTGAAATGTGGGAAGTATATTGTTTAAATGCGAAATGTGGGAGGTATATTGTTGAAATGTGAAATGTGTGAGGTATATTGTTGAAATGTGAGAGGTATATTGTTGAAATGCGAAATGTGGGAGGTATATTGTTGAAATGTGAAATGTGTGAGGTATATTGTTGAAATGTGAAATGTGTGAGGTATATTGTTTAAATGTGAAATGTGTGAGGTATATTATAGAAATGTGAAATGTGTGAGGTATATTGTTGAAATGTGAAATGTGTGAGATATATTGTTTAAATGTGAAATGTGTGAGGTATATTGTTGAAATGTGAAATGTGTGAGGTATATTGTTGAAATGTGAAATGTGTGAGGTATATTGCTTAAATGTGAAATGTGGGAGGTATATTGTTGAAATGTGAAATGTGTGAGGTATATTGTTTAAATGCGAAATGTGGGAGGTATATTGTTGAAATGTGAAATGTGGGAAGTATATTGTTTAAATGCGAAATGTGGGAGGTATATTGTTGAAATGTGAAATGTGTGAGGTATATTGTTGAAATGTGAGAGGTATATTGTTGAAATGCGAAATGTGGGAGGTATATTGTTGAAATGTGAAATGTGTGAGGTATATTGTTGAAATGTGAAATGTGAGAGGTATATTGTTGAAATGCGAAATGTGTGAGGTATATTGTAGAAATGTGAAATGTGTGAGGTATATTGTTGAAATGTGAAATGTGTGAGGTATATTGTTTAAATGCGAAATGTGGGAGGTATATTGTTGAAATGTGAAATGTGTGAGGTATATTGTTTAAATGTGAAATGTGTGAGGTATATTGTTGAAATGTGAAATGTGTGAGGTATATTGTTGAAATATGAAATGTGTGAGGTATATTGTTGAAATGCGAAATGTGGGAGGTATATTGTTGAAATGTGAAATGTGGGAAGTATATTCTTTAAATGCGAAATGTGGGAGGTATATTGTTTAAATGTGAAATGTGTGAGGTATATTGTTGAAATGTGAAATGTGTGAGGTATATTGTTGAAATGCGAAATGTGGGAGGCATATTGTTTAAATGTGAAATGTGTGAGGTATATTGTTTAAATGTGATATGTGGGAGGCATATTGTTTAAATGTGAAATGTGTGAGGTATATTGTTGAAATGTGAAATGTGTGAGGTATATTGTTGAAATGCGAAATGTGGGAGGTATATTGTTGAAATGTGAAATGTGGGAAGTATATTGTTTAAATGCGAAATGTGGGAGGTATATTGTTGAAATGTGAAATGTGAGAGGTATATTGTTGAAATGCGAAATGTGGGAGGTATATTGTTGAAATGTGAAATGTGTGAGGTATATTGTTGAAATGTGAAATGTGTGAGGTATATTGTTGAAATGTGAAATGTGAGAGGTATATTGTTGAAATACGAAATGTGGGAGGTATATTGTTGAAATGTGGGAAGTATATTGTTTAAATGCGAAATGTGGGAGGTATATTGTTGAAATGTGAAATGTGTGAGGTATATTGTTTAAATGTGAAATGTGTGAGGTATATTATAGAAATGTGAAATGTGTGAGGTATATTGTTGAAATGTGAAATGTGTGAGATATATTGTTTAAATGTGAAATGTGTGAGGTATATTGTTGAAATGTGAAATGTGTGAGGTATATTGTTGAAATGTGAAATGTGTGAGGTATATTGCTTAAATGTGAAATGTGGGAGGTATATTGTTGAAATGTGAAATGTGTGAGGTATATTGTTTAAATGCGAAATGTGGGAGGTATATTGTTGAAATGTGAAATGTGGGAAGTATATTGTTTAAATGCGAAATGTGGGAGGTATATTGTTGAAATGTGAAATGTGTGAGGTATATTGTTGAAATGTGAGAGGTATATTGTTGAAATGCGAAATGTGGGAGGTATATTGTTGAAATGTGAAATGTGTGAGGTATATTGTTGAAATGTGAAATGTGAGAGGTATATTGTTGAAATGCGAAATGTGTGAGGTATATTGTAGAAATGTGAAATGTGTGAGGTATATTGTTGAAATGTGAAATGTGTGAGGTATATTGTTTAAATGCGAAATGTGGGAGGTATATTGTTGAAATGTGAAATGTGTGAGGTATATTGTTTAAATGTGAAATGTGGGAGGTATATTGTTGAAATGTGAAATGTGGGAAGTATATTGTTTAAATGCGAAATGTGGGAGGTATATTGTTGAAATGTGAAATGTGTGAGGTATATTGTTGAAATGTGAAATGTGTGAGGTATATTGTTTAAATGTGAAATGTGTGAGGTATATTGTTGAAATGTGAAATGTGTGAGGTATATTGTTTAAATGTGAAATGTGTGAGGTATATTGTAGAAATGTAAAATGTGTGAGGTATATTGTTTAAATGCGAAATGTGTGAGGTATATTGTTGAAATGTGAAATGTGTGAGGTATATTGTTTAAATGCGAAAGGTGTAAGGTATATTGTTGAAATGTGAAATGTGTGAGGTATATTGTTGAAATGTGAAATGTGTGAGGTATATTGCTTAAATGTGAAATGTGTGAGGTATATTGTTGAAATGCGAAATGTGTGAGGTATATTGTTGAAATGTGAAATGTGGGAAGTATATTGTTTAAATGCGAAATGTGGGAGGTATATTGTTGAAATGTGAAATGTGTGAGGTATATTGCTTAAATGTGAAATGTGTGAGGTATATTGTAGAAATGTGAAATGTGTGAGGTATATTGTTGAAATGTGAAATGTGTGAGGTATATTGTTTAAATGCGAAATGTGAGAGGTATATTGTTGAAATGTGAAATGTGGGAAGTATATTGTTTAAATGCGAAATGTGGGAGGTATATTGTTGAAATGTTAAATGTGTGAGGTATATTGTTTAAATGTGAAATGTGTGAGGTATATTGTAGTAATGTGAAATGTGTGAGGTATATTGTTGAAATGTGAAATGTGTGAGGTATATTGTTTAAATGTGAAATGTGTGAGGTAAATTGTTTAAATGCGAAATGTGTGAGGTATATTGTTTAAATGTGAAATGTGTGAGGTATATTATAGAAATGTGAAATGTGTGAGGTATATTGTTGAAATGTGAAATGTGTGAGATATATTGTTTAAATGTGAAATGTGTGAGGTATATTGTTGAAATGTGAAATGTGTGAGGTATATTGTTTAAATGTGAAATGTGTGAGGTATATTGTTGAAATGTGAAATGTGTGAGGTATATTGTTTAAATGTGAAATGTGTGAGGTATATTGTAGAAATGTGAAATGTGTGAGGTATATTGTTGAAATGTAAAATGTGTGAGGTATATTGTTTAAATGCGAAATGTGGGAGGTATATTGTTGAAATGTGAAATGTGTGAGGTATATTGTTTAAATGTGAAATGTGTGAGGTATATTGTTGAAATGTGAAATGTGTGAGGTATATTGTTTAAATGCGAAATGTGGGAGGTATATTGTTGAAATGTGAAATGTGTGAGGTATATTGTTTAAATGTGAAATGTGGGAGGTATATTGTTGAAATGTGAAATGTGGGAAGTATATTGTTTAAATGCGAAATGTGGGAGGTATATTGTTGAAATGTGAAATGTGTGAGGTATATTGTTGAAATGTGAAATGTGTGAGGTATATTGTTTAAATGTGAAATGTGTGAGGTATATTGTTGAAATGTGAAATGTGTGAGGTATATTGTTTAAATGTGAAATGTGTGAGGTATATTGTAGAAATGTAAAATGTGTGAGGTATATTGTTTAAATGTGAAATGTGTGAGGTATATTGTTGAAATGTGAAATGTGTGAGGTATATTGTTTAAATGCGAAATGTGTAAGGTATATTGTTGAAATGTGAAATGTGTGAGGTATATTGTTGAAATGTGAAATGTGTGAGGTATATTGCTTAAATGTGAAATGTGTGAGGTATATTGTTGAAATGCGAAATGTGTGAGGTATATTGTTGAAATGTGAAATGTGGGAAGTATATTGTTTAAATGCGAAATGTGGGAGGTATATTGTTGAAATGTGAAATGTGTGAGGTATATTGTTGAAATGCGAAATGTGTGAGGTATATTGTTGAAATGTGAAATGTGTGAGGTATATTGCTTAAATGTGAAATGTGTGAGGTATATTGTAGAAATGTGAAATGTGTGAGGTATATTGTTGAAATGTGAAATGTGTGAGGTATATTGTTTAAATGCGAAATGTGAGAGGTATATTGTTGAAATGTGAAATGTGTGAGGTATATTGTTGAAATGCGAAATGTGGGAGGTATATTGTTGAAATGTGAAATGTGGGAAGTATATTGTTTAAATGCGAAATGTGGGAGGTATATTGTTGAAATGTTAAATGTGTGAGGTATATTGTTTAAATGTGAAATGTGTGAGGTATATTGTAGTAATGTGAAATGTGTGAGGTATATTGTTGAAATGTGAAATGTGTGAGGTATATTGTTTAAATGTGAAATGTGTGAGGTATATTGTTTAAATGCGAAATGTGTGAGGTATATTGTTTAAATGTGAAATGTGTGAGGTATATTCATTAAATGTGAAATGTGTGAGGTATATTCATTAAATGTGAAATGTGTGAGGTATATTGTTTAAATGTGAAATGTATGAGGTATATTCATTAAATGCGAAATGTGTGAGGTATATTGTTTAAATGCGAAATGTGTGAGGTATATTGTTTAAATGTGAAATATGTGAGGTATATTGTTTAAATGTGAAATGTGTGAGGTATATTGTTGAAATGTGAAATGTGTGAGGTATATTGTTTAAATGTGAAATGTGTGAGGTATATTGTTGAAATGTGAAATGTGTGAGGTATATTGTTTAAATGCGAAATGTGTGAGGTATATTGTTGAAATGTGAAATGTGTGAAGTATATTGTTTAAATGTGAAATGTGTGAGGTATATTGTTTAAATGCGAAATGTGTGAGGTATATTGTTTAAATGTGAAATGTGTGAGGTATATTGTTGAAATGTGAAATGTGTGAGGTATATTGTTGAAATGTGAAATGTGTGAGGTATATTGTTTAAATGCGAAATGTAGGAGGTATATTGTTGAAATGTGAAATGTGTGAGGTATATTGTTGAAATGTGAAATGTGTGAGGTATATTGTTGAAATGTAAAATGTGTGAGGTATATTGTTTAAATGTGAAATGTGTGAGGTATATTCATTAAATGTAAAATGTGTGAGGTATATTGTTTAAATGTGAAATGTGTGAGGTATATTCATTAAATGTGAAATGTGTGAGGTATATTGTTTAAATGTGAAATGTGTGAGGTATATTGTAGAAATGTGAAATGTGTGAGGTATATTGTTGAAATGTGAAATGTGTGAGGTATATTGTTTAAATGCGAAATGTGGGAGGTATATTGGTGAAATGTGTGAGGTATATTGTTCAAATGCGAAATGTGTGAGGTATATTGTTTAAATGTGAAATGTGTGAGGTATATTGTTTAAATGCGAAATGTGGGAGGTATATTGGTGAAATGTGTGAGGTATATTGTTTAAATGTGAAATGTGTGAGGTATATTGTTTAAATGTGAAATGTGGGAGATATATTGTTTAAATGTGTTGGAATTCACATCAATTTATGCATTAAAAGAAACAAAAATTCCATAATTGTGTTATGAGTTGCTACAGTGGATTTTATTAACCACACCACGACTAAAGGCCGAGCCTAAACAAATTAACGACTTGGTACAAAACTTTGGTAAGTAGTTACTTGGTTTGATAATCCTTTGACGTATTATTATTGAGGATACTGTTTATTTTTAACAAATGTTTTATTTTGTGTTAATTTAATACTGTGACTTGATTTTTATATTATAGAGAACAGGTTTACGGCAATGTTGAGCCTAAGAACTCTCACTTTTGTAGAGTTATTGCGAATTTATTTGGTGTAGTAGAGATGTCTACAGTATATTTGTTGTTATGTACTAAAACAATACTTTTTAAAATTTAATAACAAAATACCATTTTATAATAGTCAAAAGACATTAGAAACTTGATTATTAATATGAGCAATGAGCTGCATTCTTCCTGATTGTTTCGTCTAACCCTAGAATAGGTCTATTCTTGTAACACAACGAAAGCTATGGGAATTTCCCTCGCAAACTCTACTCTGGTGCAGTAGCCAATAAGAGATGTGGACTGTGGCTGCAGAGTGACAGATTCACAAAAAGGCGTCACCAGTCAGCTAATTTCAGCGTGTTGTCATCCTGTTGCAGTAGCACTGTCACCGGCGCACAAGTAGAGCCATCGCTCATCCGTGACAGTTCTATCACTGAATAGCGTGCCCCTCCAGTAGAGTCTCGCCTGTCCCATACAGGTATCTTCAACGGTCATGGCCGGAAGCCATCCTAAAGGTAGCAGCCGCGACGCCCCTGGCATCAGGGATGGTGTTTGATCTTACGATCAGATCCCATCTTTCCACTTAAGTTAACGCCTATCCGTGACAGTTTTATCATTGAATGGCGTGCCCCCCAGTAGGATCTCGCCTGGTGGCATAGGCCCTATATATAATGCATATATATATATATATATATATATATATATATATATATATATATATATATGAAGTTAATATATTACTATTGTAAGTAATTTTATTCACCATTAAGTGCAATGATTGTCAAGTGAGTGATTCGACAATGGTCAAGTGACCGAAATTCGCCTCATCACACAAGGTAAAATCATTGCACTTGATGGTGAATAAAATTACTTACAATAGTAATATATTAACTTCATAAAGTCAGTGCATCGGAAAAACAGTGGATAACGTAAAATATCAAGAATATATATATATATATATATATATATATATATATATATATATATATATATACATATATATCCATACATTTGCGTATGGCGTAAAATACGTAGGGGCCTATGTAACAAGATACGTAGGGGCCTATATAACAAGATACGTAGGGGCCTATGTAACAAGATACGTAGGGGCCTATATAACAAGATACGTAGAGGCCTATATAACAACATACGTAGGGGCCTATGTAACAAGATACGTAGGGGCCTATATAACAAGATGAGCAGAGCCTATATAAGAACATTCTTAGGGGCCTATATAACAATATACGTAGGTGCCTATATAACAAGATACGTAGGGGCCTATATAACAACATACGTAGGGGCCTATGTAACAAGATACGTAGGGGCCTATATAACAAGATAAGCAGAGCCTATATAAGAACATTCGTAGGGGCCTATATAACAAGATAAGCAGAGTCTATATAAGAACATTCGTAGGGGCCTATATAACAATATACGTAGGTGCCTATGTAACAAGATACGTAGGGGCCTATATAACAATATACGTAGGTGCCTATATAACAAGATACTTTGGGGCCTATATAACAACATACGTAGGGGCCTATGTAACAAGATACGTAGGGGCCTATATAACAAGATACGTAGGGGCCTATATAACAACATACGTAGGGGCCTATGTAACAAGATACGTAGGGGCCTATATAACAAGATACGTAGATGCCTATGTAACAAGATACGTAGGGGCCTATATAACAAGATACGTAGGGGCCTATATAACAAGATACGTAGGGGCCTATATAACAAGATAAGCACAGCCTATATAAGAACATACGTAGGGGCCTGTATAACAAGATACGTAGGGGCCTATATAACAACATACGTAGGGGCCTATGTAACAAGATACGTAGGGGCCTATATAACAAGATACGTAGAGAACTATATAACAACATACGTAGGGGCTTATATATAACAACATACGTAGAGGCCTATATAACATGATACGTAGGGGCCTATATAACATGATACGTAGGGGCCTATATAACATGATACGTAGGGGACTATACAACTTGATACGTAGGGGATTATATAACAAGATACGTAGGGGCCTATATAACATGATACGTAGGGGCCTATATAACATGATACGTAGGGGCCTATATAACATGATACGTAGGGGCCTATATAACATGATACGTAGGGGACTATACAACTTGATACGTAGGGGATTATATAACAAGATACGTAGAGGCCTATATAACAAGATACGTAGAGGCCTATATAACATGATACGTAGGGGCCTATATAACATGATACGTAGGGGCCTATATAACATGATACGTAGGGGACTATACAACTTGATACGTAGGGGATTATATAACAAGATACGTAGGGGCCTATATAACATGATACGTAGGGGACTATACAACTTGATACGTAGGGGCCTATATAACATGATACGTAGGGGCCTATATAACATGATACGTAGGGGACTATACAACTTGATACGTAGGGGATTATATAACAAGATACGTAGGGGCCTATATATAGGGGAAGTGTAAAGTAGGAGGAGTTGAAAAAAAATAGTTCTAAACCTATGGAATTATAAGGTCTTTTATGAATTAAAAGGAACAAGAGTTTCGTAGCATCATAGACTTAGAAAATAACTTTTACAATGACTTTTAAAATACCACACTTTATTTGTAGATTTAAAGAGAACCTGTTTCATAATCAGATGTAACGATTAACTTCAATGATGTGTGTGTTCATCATCCAAGCGGTTCAGTTAATTCTACAAGGGTTCCATAAGTCACGGCAAATAATATCACCTCTTCACAAAACTTTCACAGG
>JBAIZL010000001.1:214031574-214189074 GCA_036971475.1 Prosapia bicincta
ATATGGATACCCATTCTACCCTGATGCTTCTATAGTTTGATTTAAAGCAGGATAGGAACGGGTCTGCAGCGGGGTAGGGATGCGGTGTTGTCAGTGTGAACGCTGTGTTAGTGAGCGACGAAGGAAGTTTAACGTAGAATTGCAACAAGGTTCACCGACCCGCTAGGATATGGATACCCATTCTACCCTGATGCTTCTATAGTTTGATTTAAAGCAGGATAGGAACGGGTCTGCAGCGGGGTAGGGATGCGGTGTTGTCAGTGTGAACGCTGTGTTAGTGAGCGACGAAGGAAGTTTAACGTAGAATTGCAACAGGCTTACCGACCCGCTAGGATATGGATACCCATTCTAGCCTGATGCTTCTATAGTTTGATTTAAAGCAGGATAGGAACGGGTCTGCAGCGGGGTAGGGATGCGGTGTTGTCAGTGTGAACGCTGTGCTAGTGAGCGACGAAGGAAGTTTAACGTAGAATTGCAACAAGGTTCACCGACCCGCTAGGATATGGATACCCATTCTACCCTGATGCTTCTATAGTTTGATTTAAAGCAGGATAGGAACGGGTCTGCAGCGGGGTAGGGATGCGGTGTTGTCAGTGTGAATGCTGTGCTAGTGAGCGACGAAGGAAGTTTAACGTAGAATTGCAACAGGCTTACCGACCCGCTAGGATATGGATACCCATTCTACCCTGATGCTTCTATAGTTTGATTTAAAGCAGGATAGGAACGGGTCTCTGGCGGGGTAGGGATGCGGTGTTGTCAGTGTGAACGCTGTGTTAGTGAGCGACGAAGGAAGTTTAACGTAGAATTGCAACAAGGTTCACCGACCCGCTAGGATATGGATACCCATTCTACCCTGATGCTTCTATAGTTTGATTTAAAGCAGGATAGGAACGGGTCTGCAGCGGGGTAGGGATGCGGTGTTGTCAGTGTGAATGCTGTGCTAGTGAGCGACGAAGGAAGTTTAACGTAGAATTGCAACAGGCTTACCGACCCGCTAGGATATGGATACCCATTCTAGCCTGATGCTTCTATAGTTTGATTTAAAGCAGGATAGGAACGGGTCTGCAGCGGGGTAGGGATACGGTGTTGTCAGTGTGAACGCTGTGCTAGTGAGCGACGAAGGAAGTTTAACGTAGAATTGCAACAGGCTTACCGACCCGCTAGGATATGGATACCCATTCTAGCCTGATGATACTATAGTTTGATTTAAAGCAGGATAGGAACGGGTCTGCAGCGGGGTGTAGGGATGCGGTGTTGTCAGTGTGAACGCTGTGTTAGTGAGCGACGAAGGAAGTTTAACGTAGAATTGCAACAGGCTTACCGACCCGCTAGGATATGGATACCCATTCTACCCTGATGCTTCTATAGTTTGATTTAAAGCAGGATAGGAACGGGTCTCTGGCGGGGTAGGGATGCGGTGTTGTCAGTGTGAACGCTGTGTTAGTGAGCGACGAAGGAAGTTTAACGTAGAATTGCAACAAGGTTCACCGACCCGCTAGGATATGGATACCCATTCTACCCTGATGCTTCTATAGTTTGATTTAAAGCAGGATAGGAACGGGTCTGCAGCGGGGTAGGGATGCGGTGTTGTCAGTGTGAACGCTGTGTTAGTGAGCGACGAAGGAAGTTTAACGTAGAATTGCAACAGGCTTACCGACCCGCTAGGATATGGATACCCATTCTACCCTGATGCTTCTATAGTTTGATTTAAAGCAGGATAGGAACGGGTCTCTGGCGGGGTAGGGATGCGGTGTTGTCAGTGTGAATGCTGTGCTAGTGAGCGACGAAGGAAGTTTAACGTAGAATTGCAACAGGCTTACCGACCCGCTAGGATATGGATACCCATTCTACCCTGATGCTTCTATAGTTTGATTTAAAGCAGGATAGGAACGGGTCTGCAGCGGGGTAGGGATGTGGTGTTGTCAGTGTGAATGCTGTGCTAGTGAGCGACGAAGGAAGTTTAACGTAGAATTGCAACAGGCTTACCGACCCGCTAGGATATGGATACCCATTCTAGCCTGATGCTTCTATAGTTTGATTTAAAGCAGGATAGGAAAGGGTCTGCAGCGGGGTAGGGATGCGGTGTTATCAGTGTGAACGCTGTGTTAGTGAGCGACGAAGGACGTTTAACGTAGAATTGCAACAGGCTTACCGACCCGCTAGGATATGGATACCCATTCTACCCTGATGCTTCTATAGTTTGATTTAAAGCAGGATAGGAACGGGTCTCTGGCGGGGTAGGGATGCGGTGTTGTCAGTGTGAATGCTGTGCTAGTGAGCGACGAAGGAAGTTTAACGTAGAATTGCAACAGGCTTACCGACCCGCTAGGATATGGATACCCATTCTACCCTGATGCTTCTATAGTTTGATTTAAAGCAGGATAGGAAAGGGTCTCTGTCGGGGTAGGGATGCGGTGTTGTCAGTGTGAATGCTGTGTTAGTGAGCGACGAAGGACGTTTAACGTAGAATTGCAACAGGCTTACCGACCCGCTAGGATATGGATACCCATTCTACCCTGATGCTTCTATAGTTTGATTTAAAGCAGGATAGGAACGGGTCTGCAGCGGGGTAGGGATGCGGTGTTGTCAGTGTGAACGCTGTGCTAGTGAGCGACGAAGGAAGTTTAACGTAGAATTGCAACAGGCTTACCGACCCGCTAGGATATGGATACCCATTCTAGCCTGATGATACTATAGTTTGATTTAAAGCAGGATAGGAAAGGGTCTGCAGCGGGGTAGGGATGCGGTGTTGTCAGTGTGAACGCTGTGTTAGTGAGCGACGAAGGAAGTTTAACGTAGAATTGCAACAGGCTTACCGACCCGCTAGGATATGGATACCCATTCTACCGTGATGATACTATAGTTTGATTTAAAGCAGGATAGGAACGGGTCTCTGTCGGGGTAGGGATGCGGTGTTATCAGTGTGAACGCTGTGTTAGTGAGCGACGAAGGAAGTTTAACGTAGAATTGCAACAGGCTTACCGACCCGCTAGGATATGGATACCCATTCTACCCTGATGCTTCTATAGTTTGATTTAAAGCAGGATAGGAACGGGTCTCTGGCGGGGTAGGGATGCGGTGTTATCAGTGTGAATGCTGTGCTAGTGAGCGACGAAGGAAGTTTAACGTAGAATTGCAACAGGCTTACCGACCCGCTAGGATATGGATACCCATTCTACCGTGATGATACTATAGTTTGATTTAAAGCAGGATAGGAACGGGTCTCTGTCGGGGTAGGGATGCGGTGTTATCAGTGTGAACGCTGTGTTAGTGAGCGACGAAGGAAGTTTAACGTAGAATTGTAACAGGCTTACCGACCCGCTAGGATATGGATACCCATTCTACCGTGATGATACTATAGTTTGATTTAAAGCAGGATAGGAACGGGTCTCTGTCGGGGTAGGGATGCGGTGTTATCAGTGTGAACGCTGTGTTAGTGAGCGACGAAGGAAGTTTAACGTAGAATTGCAACAAGGTTCACCGACCCGCTAGGATATGGATACCCATTCTAGCCTGATGATACTATAGTTTGATTTAAAGCAGGATAGGAACGGGTCTCTGGCGGGGTAGGGATGCGGTGTTGTCAGTGTGAACGCTGTGTTAGTGAGCGACGAAGGAAGTTTAACGTAGAATTGCAACAGGCTTACCGACCCGCTAGGATATGGATACCCATTCTACCCTGATGCTTCTATAGTTTGATTTAATGCAGGATAGGAACGGGTCTCTGGCGGGGTAGGGATGCGGTGTTGTCAGTGTGAACGCTGTGTTAGTGAGCGACGAAGGAAGTTTAACGTAGAATTGCAACAGGCTTACCGACCCGCTAGGATATGGATACCCATTCTACCGTGATGCTTCTATAGTTTGATTTAAAGCAGGATAGGAACGGGTCTCTGGCGGGGTAGGGATGCGGTGTTGTCAGTGTGAACGCTGTGTTAGTGAGCGACGAAGGAAGTTTAACGTAGAATTGCAACAGGCTTACCGACCCGCTAGGATATGGATACCCATTCTACCCTGATGCTTCTATAGTTTGATTTAAAGCAGGATAGGAACGGGTCTCTGGCGGGGTAGGGATGCGGTGTTGTCAGTGTGAACGCTGTGTTAGTGAGCGACGAAGGAAGTTTAACGTAGAATTGCAACAGGCTTACCGACCCGCTAGGATATGGATACCCATTCTACCGTGATGCTTCTATAGTTTGATTTAAAGCAGGATAGGAACGGGTCTCTGGCGGGGTAGGGATGCGGTGTTGTCAGTGTGAACGCTGTGTTAGTGAGCGACGAAGGAAGTTTAACGTAGAATTGCAACAGGCTTACCGACCCGCTAGGATATGGATACCCATTCTACCCTGATGCTTCTATAGTTTGATTTAATGCAGGATAGGAACGGGTCTCTGGCGGGGTAGGGATGCGGTGTTGTCAGTGTGAACGCTGTGTTAGTGAGCGACGAAGGAAGTTTAACGTAGAATTGCAACAGGCTTACCGACCCGCTAGGATATGGATACCCATTCTACCCTGATGCTTCTATAGTTTGATTTAAAGCAGGATAGGAAAGGGTCTGCAGCGGGGTAGGGATGCGGTGTTGTCAGTGTGAACGCTGTGTTAGTGAGCGACGAAGGAAGTTTAACGTAGAATTGCAACAGGCTTACCGACCCGCTAGGATATGGATACCCATTCTACCCTGATGCTTCTATAGTTTGATTTAAAGCAGGATAGGAACGGGTCTCTGGCGGGGTAGGGATGCGGTGTTGTCAGTGTGAACGCTGTGTTAGTGAGCGACGAAGGAAGTTTAACGTAGAATTGCAACAGGCTTACCGACCCGCTAGGATATGGATACCCATTCTACCCTGATGCTTCTATAGTTTGATTTAAAGCAGGATAGGAACGGGTCTCTGGCGGGGTAGGGATGCGGTGTTGTCAGTGTGAACGCTGTGCTAGTGAGCGACGAAGGAAGTTTAACGTAGAATTGCAACAGGCTTACCGACCCGCTAGGATATGGATACCCATTCTACCCTGATGCTTCTATAGTTTGATTTAAAGCAGGATAGGAACGGGTCTCTGGCGGGGTAGGGATGCGGTGTTGTCAGTGTGAACGCTGTGTTAGTGAGCGACGAAGGAAGTTTAACGTAGAATTGCAACAGGCTTACCGACCCGCTAGGATATGGATACCCATTCTACCCTGATGCTTCTATAGTTTGATTTAAAGCAGGATAGGAACGGGTCTCTGGCGGGGTAGGGATGCGGTGTTGTCAGTGTGAACGCTGTGTTAGTGAGCGACGAAGGAAGTTTAACGTAGAATTGCAACAGGCTTACCGACCCGCTAGGATATGGATACCCATTCTACCCTGATGCTTCTATAGTTTGATTTAAAGCAGGATAGGAACGGGTCTCTGGCGGGGTAGGGATGCGGTGTTGTCAGTGTGAATGCTGTGCTAGTGAGCGACGAAGGAAGTTTAACGTAGAATTGCAACAGGCTTACCGACCCGCTAGGATATGGATATCCATTCTACCCTGATGCTTCTATAGTTTGATTTAAAGCAGGATAGGAACGGGTCTCTGGCGGGGTAGGGATGCGGTGTTGTCAATGTGAATGCTGTGCTAGTGAGCGACGAAGGAAGTTTAACGTAGAATTGCAACAGGCTTACCGACCCGCTAGGATATGGATACCCATTCTACCCTGATGCTTCTATAGTTTGATTTAAAGCAGGATAGGAACGGGTCTCTGGCGGGGTAGGGATGCGGTGTTGTCAGTGTGAATGCTGTGCTACTGAGCGACGAAGGAAGTTTAACGTAGAATTGCAACAGGCTTACCGACCCGCTAGGATATGGATACCCATTCTACCCTGATGCTTCTATAGTTTGATTTAAAGCAGGATAGGAACGGGTCTCTGGCGGGGTAGGGATGCGGTGTTGTCAGTGTGAACGCTGTGTTAGTGAGCGACGAAGGAAGTTTAACGTAGAATTGCAACAGGATTACCGACCCGCTAGGATATGGATACCCATTCTACCCTGATGCTTCTATAGTTTGATTTAAAGCAGGATAGGAACGGGTCTCTGGCGGGGTAGGGATGCGGTGTTGTCAGTGTGAACGCTGTGTTAGTGAGCGACGAAGGAAGTTTAACGTAGAATTGCAACAGGCTTACCGACCCGCTAGGATATGGATACCCATTCTACCCTGATGCTTCTATAGTTTGATTTAATGCAGGATAGGAACGGGTCTCTGGCGGGGTAGGGATGCGGTGTTGTCAGTGTGAATGCTGTGTTAGTGAGCGACGAAGGAAGTTTAACGTAGAATTGCAACAGGCTTACCGACCCGCTAGGATATGGATACCCATTCTACCCTGATGCTTCTATAGTTTGATTTAAAGCAGGATAGGAAAGGGTCTGCAGCGGGGTAGGGATGCGGTGTTGTCAGTGTGAATGCTGTGCTAGTGAGCGACGAAGGAAGTTTAACGTAGAATTGCAACAGGCTTACCGACCCGCTAGGATATGGATACCCATTCTACCCTGATGCTTCTATAGTTTGATTTAAAGCAGGATAGGAACGGGTCTCTGGCGGGGTAGGGATGCGGTGTTGTCAGTGTGAACGCTGTGTTAGTGAGCGACGAAGGAAGTTTAACGTAGAATTGCAACAGGCTTACCGACCCGCTAGGATATGGATACCCATTCTACAATGATGCTTCTATAGTTTGATTTAAAGCAGGATAGGAACGGGTCTCTGGCGGGGTAGGGATGCGGTGTTGTCAGTGTGAATGCTGTGCTAGTGAGCGACGAAGGAAGTTTAACGTAGAATTGCAACAGGCTTACCGACCCGCTAGGATATGGATACCCATTCTACCCTGATGCTTCTATAGTTTGATTTAAAGCAGGATAGGAACGGGTCTCTGGCGGGGTAGGGATGCGGTGTTGTCAGTGTGAACGCTGTGCTAGTGAGCGACGAAGGAAGTTTAACGTAGAATTGCAACAGGCTTACCGACCCGCTAGGATATGGATACCCATTCTACCCTGATGCTTCTATAGTTTGATTTAAAGCAGGATAGGAACGGGTCTCTGTCGGGGTAGGGATGCGGTGTTGTCAGTGTGAATGCTGTGCTAGTGAGCGACGAAGGAAGTTTAACGTAGAATTGCAACAGGCTTACCGACCCGCTAGGATATGGATACCCATTCTACCCTGATGATACTATAGTTTGATTTAAAGCAGGATAGGAACGGGTCTGCAGCGGGGTAGGGATGTGGTGTTGTCAGTGTGAATGCTGTGCTAGTGAGCGACGAAGGAAGTTTAACGTAGAATTGCAACAGGCTTACCGACCCGCTAGGATATGGATACCCATTCTACCCTGATGATACTATAGTTTGATTTAAAGCAGGATAGGAAAGGGTCTGCAGCGGGGTAGGGATGCGGTGTTGTCAGTGTGAATGCTGTGCTAGTGAGCGACGAAGGAAGTTTAACGTAGAATTGCAACAGGCTTACCAACCCGCTAGGATATGGATACCCATTCTACCCTGATGATACTATAGTTTGATTTAAAGCAGGATAGGAACGGGTCTGCAGCGGGGTAGGGATGTGGTGTTGTCAGTGTGAATGCTGTGCTAGTGAGCGACGAAGGAAGTTTAACGTAGAATTGCAACAGGCTTACCGACCCGCTAGGATATGGATACCCATTCTACCCTGATGCTTCTATAGTTTGATTTAAAGCAGGATAGGAACGGGTCTCTGGCGGGGTAGGGATGCGGTGTTGTCAGTGTGAATGCTGTGCTAGTGAGCGACGAAGGAAGTTTAACGTAGAATTGCAACAGGCTTACCGACCCGCTAGGATACGGATACCCATTCTACCGTGATGATACTATAGTTTGATTTAAAGCAGGATAGGAAAGGGTCTGCAGCGGGGTAGGGATGCGGTGTTGTCAGTGTGAATGCTGTGCTAGTGAGCGACGAAGGAAGTTTAACGTAGAATTGCAACAGGCTTACCGACCCGCTAGGATATGGATACCCATTCTACCCTGATGCTTCTATAGTTTGATTTAAAGCAGGATAGGAACGGGTCTCTGGCGGGGTAGGGATGCGGTGTTGTCAGTGTGAACGCTGTGCTAGTGAGCGACGAAGGAAGTTTAACGTAGAATTGCAACAGGCTTACCGACCCGCTAGGATATGGATACCCATTCTACCCTGATGCTTCTATAGTTTGATTTAAAGCAGGATAGGAACGGGTCTGCAGCGGGGTAGGGATGTGGTGTTGTCAGTGTGAATGCTGTGCTAGTGAGCGACGAAGGAAGTTTAACGTAGAATTGCAACAGGCTTACCGACCCGCTAGGATATGGATACCCATTCTACCCTGATGCTTCTATAGTTTGATTTAAAGCAGGATAGGAACGGGTCTGCAGCGGGGTAGGGATGCGGTGTTGTCAGTGTGAACGCTGTGCTAGTGAGCGACGAAGTAAGTTTAACGTAGAATTGCAACAGGCTTACCGACCCGCTAGGATATGGATACCCATTCTACCCTGATGCTTCTATAGTTTGATTTAAAGCAGGATAGGAACGGGTCTGCAGCGGGGTAGGGATGCGGTGTTGTCAATGTGAATGCTGTGCTAGTGAGCGACGAAGGAAGTTTAACGTAGAATTGCAACAGGCTTACCGACCCGCTAGGATATGGATACCCATTCTACCCTGATGATACTATAGTTTGATTTAAAGCAGGATAGGAACGGGTCTCTGGCGGGGTAGGGATGCGGTGTTATCAGTGTGAATGCTGTGCTAGTGAGCGACGAAGGAAGTTTAACGTAGAATTGCAACAGGCTTACCGACCCGCTAGGATATGGATACCCATTCTAGCCTGATGATACTATAGTTTGATTTAAAGCAGGATAGGAACGGGTCTCTGGCGGGGTAGGGATGCGGTGTTATCAGTGTGAATGCTGTGCTAGTGAGCGACGAAGGAAGTTTAACGTAGAATTGCAACAGGCTTACCGACCCGCTAGGATATGGATACCCATTCTACCCTGATGATACTATAGTTTGATTTAAAGCAGGATAGGAAAGGGTCTGCAGCGGGGTAGGGATGCGGTGTTGTCAGTGTGAATGCTGTGCTAGTGAGCGACGAAGGAAGTTTAACGTAGAATTGCAACAGGCTTACCGACCCGCTAGGATATGGATACCCATTCTACCCTGATGCTTCTATAGTTTGATTTAAAGCAGGATAGGAACGGGTCTCTGGCGGGGTAGGGATGCGGTGTTGTCAGTGTGAATGCTGTGCTAGTGAGCGACGAAGGAAGTTTAACGTAGAATTGCAACAGGCTTACCGACCCGCTAGGATATGGATACCCATTCTACCGTGATGATACTATAGTTTGATTTAAAGCAGGATAGGAAAGGGTCTGCAGCGGGGTAGGGATGCGGTGTTGTCAGTGTGAATGCTGTGTTAGTGAGCGACGAAGGAAGTTTAACGTAGAATTGCAACAGGCTTACCGACCCGCTAGGATATGGATACGCATTCTACCCTGATGATACTATAGTTTGATTTAAAGCAGGATAGGAACGGGTCTGCAGCGGGGTAGGGATGTGGTGTTGTCAGTGTGAATGCTGTGCTAGTGAGCGACGAAGGAAGTTTAACGTAGAATTGCAACAGGCTTACCGACCCGCTAGGATATGGATACCCATTCTACCCTGATGCTTCTATAGTTTGATTTAAAGCAGGATAGGAACGGGTCTCTGGCGGGGTAGGGATGCGGTGTTGTCAGTGTGAATGCTGTGCTAGTGAGCGACGAAGGAAGTTTAACGTAGAATTGCAACAGGCTTACCGACCCGCTAGGATATGGATACCCATTCTACCCTGATGATACTATAGTTTGATTTAAAGCAGGATAGGAACGGGTCTGCAGCGGGGTAGGGATGCGGTGTTGTCAGTGTGAATGCTGTGTTAGTGAGCGACGAAGGAAGTTTAACGTAGAATTGCAACAGGCTTACCGACCCGCTAGGATATGGATACCCATTCTACCCTGATGATACTATAGTTTGATTTAAAGCAGGATAGGAACGGGTCTGCAGCGGGGTAGGGATGTGGTGTTGTCAGTGTGAATGCTGTGCTAGTTAGCGACGAAGGAAGTTTAACGTAGAATTGCAACAGGCTTACCGACCCGCTAGGATATGGATACCCATTCTACCCTGATGCTTCTATAGTTTGATTTAAAGCAGGATAGGAACGGGTCTCTGGCGGGGTAGGGATGCGGTGTTGTCAGTGTGAATGCTGTGCTAGTGAGCGACGAAGGAAGTTTAACGTAGAATTGCAACAGGCTTACCGACCCGCTAGGATATGGATACCCATTCTACCCTGATGCTTCTATAGTTTGATTTAAAGCAGGATAGGAACGGGTCTGCAGCGGGGTAGGGATGCGGTGTTGTCAGTGTGAATGCTGTGCTAGTGAGCGACGAAGGAAGTTTAACGTAGAATTGCAACAGGCTTACCGACCCGCTAGGATATGGATACCCATTCTACCCTGATGCTTCTATAGTTTGATTTAAAGCAGGATAGGAAAGGGTCTGCAGCGGGGTGTAGGGATGCGGTGTTGTCAGTGTGAATGCTGTGTTAGTGAGCGACGAAGGAAGTTTAACGTAGAATTGCAACAGGCTTACCGACCCGCTAGGATATGGATACCCATTCTACCCTGATGATACTATAGTTTGATTTAAAGCAGGATAGGAACGGGTCTGCAGCGGGGTAGGGATGTGGTGTTGTCAGTGTGAATGCTGTGCTAGTGAGCGACGAAGGAAGTTTAACGTAGAATTGCAACAGGCTTACCGACCCGCTAGGATATGGATACCCATTCTACCCTGATGATACTATAGTTTGATTTAAAGCAGGATAGGAACGGGTCTGCAGCGGGGTAGGGATGCGGTGTTGTCAGTGTGAACGCTGTGTTAGTGAGCGACGAAGGAAGTTTAACGTAGAATTGCAACAGGCTTACCGACCCGCTAGGATATGGATACCCATTCTACCCTGATGCTTCTATAGTTTGATTTAAAGCAGGATAGGAAAGGGTCTGCAGCGGGGTAGGGATGTGGTGTTGTCAGTGTGAACGCTGTGTTAGTGAGCGACGAAGGAAGTTTAACGTAGAATTGCAACAGGCTTACCGATCCGCTAGGATATGGATACCCATTCTACCCTGACGCTTCTAGAGTTTGATTTAAAGCAGGATAGGAACGGGTCTCTGGCGGGGTAGGGATGTGGTGTTGTCAGTGTGAACGCTGTGTTAGTGAGCGACGAAGGAAGTTTAACGTAGAATTGCAACAGGCTTACCGACCCGCTAGGATATGGATACCCATTCTACCCTGATGCTTCTATAGTTTGATTTAAAGCAGGATAGGAAAGGGTCTGCAGCGGGGTAGGGATGTGGTGTTGTCAGTGTGAACGCTGTGTTAGTGAGCGACGAAGGAAGTTTAACGTAGAATTGCAACAGGCTTACCGACCCGCTAGGATATGGATACCCATTCTACCCTGATGCTTCTATAGTTTGATTTAAAGCAGGATAGGAAAGGGTCTGCAGCGGGGTAGGGATGCGGTGTTGTCAGTGTGAACGCTGTGTTAGTGAGCGACGAAGGAAGTTTAACGTAGAATTGCAACAGGCTTACCGACCCGCTAGGATATGGATACCCATTCTACCCTGATGCTTCTATAGTTTGATTTAAAGCAGGATAGGAACGGGTCTCTGGCGGGGTAGGGATGCGGTGTTGTCAGTGTGAATGCTGTGCTAGTGAGCGACGAAGGAAGTTTAACGTAGAATTGCAACAGGCTTACCGACCCGCTAGGATATGGATACCCATTCTACCCTGATGCTTCTATAGTTTGATTTAAAGCAGGATAGGAACGGGTCTCTGGCGGGGTAGGGATGCGGTGTTGTCAGTGTGAATGCTGTGCTAGTGAGCGACGAAGGAAGTTTAACGTAGAATTGCAACAGGCTTACCGACCCGCTAGGATATGGATACCCATTCTACCCTGATGCTTCTATAGTTTGATTTAAAGCAGGATAGGAACGGGTCTCTGGCGGGGTAGGGATGCGGTGTTGTCAGTGTGAATGCTGTGCTAGTGAGCGACGAAGGAAGTTTAACGTAGAATTGCAACAGGCTTACCGACCCGCTAGGATATGGATACCCATTCTACCCTGATGCTTCTATAGTTTGATTTAAAGCAGGATAGGAACGGGTCTCTGGCGGGGTAGGGATGCGGTGTTGTCAGTGTGAATGCTGTGCTAGTGAGCGACGAAGGAAGTTTAACGTAGAATTGCAACAGGCTTACCGACCCGCTAGGATATGGATACCCATTCTACCCTGATGCTTCTATAGTTTGATTTAAAGCAGGATAGGAACGGGTCTCTGGCGGGGTAGGGATGCGGTGTTGTCAGTGTGAACGCTGTGTTAGTGAGCGACGAAGGAAGTTTAACGTAGAATTGCAACAGGCTTACCGACCCGCTAGGATATGGATACCCATTCTACCCTGATGCTTCTATAGTTTGATTTAAAGCAGGATAGGAACGGGTCTCTGGCGGGGTAGGGATGCGGTGTTGTCAGTGTGAATGCTGTGCTAGTGAGCGACGAAGGAAGTTTAACGTAGAATTGCAACATTCTTACCGACCCGCTAGGATATGGATACCCATTCTACCCTGATGCTTCTATAGTTTGATTTAAAGCAGGATAGGAACGGGTCTCTGGCGGGGTAGGGATGCGGTGTTGTCAGTGTGAACGCTGTGTTAGTGAGCGACGAAGGAAGTTTAACGTAGAATTGCAACAAGGTTCAACGACCCGCTAGGATATGGATACCCATTCTAGCCTGATGCTTCTATAGTTTGATTTAAAGCAGGATAGGAACGGGTCTCTGGCGGGGTAGGGATGCGGTGTTGTCAGTGTGAATGCTGTGCTAGTGAGCGACGAAGGAAGTTTAACGTAGAATTGCAACAGGCTTACCGACCCGCTAGGATATGGATACCCATTCTACCCTGATGCTTCTATAGTTTGATTTAAAGCAGGATAGGAACGGGTCTCTGTCGGGGTAGGGATGCGGTGTTGTCAGTGTGAATGCTGTGCTAGTGAGCGACGAAGGAAGTTTAACGTAGAATTGCAACAGGCTTACCGACCCGCTAGGATATGGATACCCATTCTACCCTGATGCTTCTATAGTTTGATTTAATGCAGGATAGGAACGGGTCTGCAGCGGGGTAGGGATGCGGTGTTGTCAGTGTGAACGCTGTGCTAGTGAGCGACGAAGGAAGTTTAACGTAGAATTGCAACAGGCTTACCGACCCGCTAGGATATGGATACGCATTCTACCCAGATGTTTCTATAGTTTGATTTAAAGCAGGATAGGAAAGGGTCTGCAGCGGGGTAGGGATGCGGTGTTGTCAGTGTGAATGCTGTGCTAGTGAGCGACGAAGGAAGTTTAACGTAGAATTGCAACAGGCTTACCGACCCGCTAGGATATGGATACCCATTCTACCCTGATGCTTCTATAGTTTGATTTAATGCAGGATAGGAACGGGTCTGCAGCGGGGTAGGGATGCGGTGTTGTCAGTGTGAACGCTGTGTTAGTGAGCGACGAAGGAAGTTTAACGTAGAATTGCAACAGGGTTACCGACCCGCTAGGATATGGATACCCATTCTAGCCTGATGATACTATAGTTTGATTTAATGCAGGATAGGAACGGGTCTGCAGCGGGGTAGGGATGCGGTGTTGTCAGTGTGAATGCTGTGCTAGTGAGCGACGAAGGAAGTTTAACGTAGAATTGCAACAGGCTTACCGACCCGCTAGGATATGGATACCCATTCTACCCTGATGCTTCTATAGTTTGATTTAATGCAGGATAGGAACGGGTCTGCAGCGGGGTAGGGATGCGGTGTTGTCAGTGTGAATGCTGTGCTAGTGAGCGACGAAGGAAGTTTAACGTAGAATTGCAACAGGCTTACCGACCCGCTAGGATATGGATACCCATTCTACCCTGATGTTTCTATAGTTTGATTTAATGCAGGATAGGAACGGGTCTGCAGCGGGGTAGGGATGCGGTGTTGTCAGTGTGAATGCTGTGCTAGTGAGCGACGAAGGAAGTTTAACGTAGAATTGCAACAGGCTTACCGACCCGCTAGGATATGGATACCCATTCTAGCCTGATGATACTATAGTTTGATTTAAAGCAGGATAGGAAAGGGTCTGCAGCGGGGTAGGGATGCGGTGTTGTCAGTGTGAATGCTGTGCTAGTGAGCGACGAAGGAAGTTTAACGTAGAATTGCAACAGGCTTACCGACCCGCTAGGATATGGATACCCATTCTACCCTGATGCTTCTATAGTTTGATTTAAAGCAGGATAGGAACGGGTCTCTGTCGGGGTAGGGATGCGGTGTTGTCAGTGTGAACGCTGTGCTAGTGAGCGACGAAGGAAGTTTAACGTAGAATTGCAACAGGCTTACCGACCCGCTAGGATATGGATACCCATTCTACCCTGATGCTTCTATAGTTTGATTTAATGCAGGATAGGAACGGGTCTGCAGCGGGGTAGGGATGCGGTGTTGTCAGTGTGAATGCTGTGTTAGTGAGCGACGAAGGAAGTTTAACGTAGAATTGCAACAGGCTTACCGACCCGCTAGGATATGGATACCCATTCTACCCTGATGCTTCTATAGTTTGATTTAATGCAGGATAGGAACGGGTCTCTGGCGGGGTAGGGATGCGGTGTTGTCAGTGTGAATGCTGTGTTAGTGAGCGACGAAGGAAGTTTAACGTAGAATTGCAACAGGCTTACCGACCCGCTAGGATATGGATACCCATTCTACCCTGATGCTTCTATAGTTTGATTTAATGCAGGATAGGAACGGGTCTGCAGCGGGGTAGGGATGCGGTGTTGTCAGTGTGAATGCTGTGCTAGTGAGCGACGAAGGAAGTTTAACGTAGAATTGCAACAGGCTTACCGACCCGCTAGGATATGGATACCCATTCTACCCTGATGTTTCTATAGTTTGATTTAATGCAGGATAGGAACGGGTCTGCAGCGGGGTAGGGATGCGGTGTTGTCAGTGTGAATGCTGTGCTAGTGAGCGACGAAGGAAGTTTAACGTAGAATTGCAACAGGCTTACCGACCCGCTAGGATATGGATACCCATTCTAGCCTGATGATACTATAGTTTGATTTAAAGCAGGATAGGAAAGGGTCTGCAGCGGGGTAGGGATGCGGTGTTGTCAGTGTGAATGCTGTGCTAGTGAGCGACGAAGGAAGTTTAACGTAGAATTGCAACAGGCTTACCGACCCGCTAGGATATGGATACCCATTCTACCCTGATGCTTCTATAGTTTGATTTAAAGCAGGATAGGAACGGGTCTCTGTCGGGGTAGGGATGCGGTGTTGTCAGTGTGAACGCTGTGCTAGTGAGCGACGAAGGAAGTTTAACGTAGAATTGCAACAGGCTTACCGACCCGCTAGGATATGGATACCCATTCTAGCCTGATGATACTATAGTTTGATTTAAAGCAGGATAGGAAAGGGTCTGCAGCGGGGTAGGGATGCGGTGTTGTCAGTGTGAATGCTGTGCTAGTGAGCGACGAAGGAAGTTTAACGTAGAATTGCAACAGGCTTACCGACCCGCTAGGATATGGATACGCATTCTACCCTGATGATACTATAGTTTGATTTAAAGCAGGATAGGAACGGGTCTCTGGCGGGGTAGGGATGCGGTGTTGTCAGTGTGAATGCTGTGCTAGTGAGCGACGAATTAAGTTTAACGTAGAATTGCAACAGGCTTACCGACCCGCTAGGATATGGATACCCATTCTAGCCTGATGATACTATAGTTTGATTTAAAGCAGGATAGGAACGGGTCTGCAGCGGGGTAGGGATGCGGTGTTGTCAGTGTGAACGCTGTGCTAGTGAGCGACGAAGGAAGTTTAACGTAGAATTGCAACAGGCTTACCGACCCGCTAGGATATGGATACCCATTCTACCCTGATGTTTCTATAGTTTGATTTAAAGCAGGATAGGAAAGGGTCTGCAGCGGGGTAGGGATGCGGTGTTGTCAGTGTGAATGCTGTGCTAGTGAGCGACGAAGGAAGTTTAACGTAGAATTGCAACAGGCTTACCGACCCGCTAGGATATGGATACCCATTCTAGCCTGATGATACTATAGTTTGATTTAAAGCAGGATAGGAACGGGTCTGCAGCGGGGTAGGGATGCGGTGTTGTCAGTGTGAACGCTGTGTTAGTGAGCGACGAAGGAAGTTTAACGTAGAATTGCAACAGGCTTACCGACCCGCTAGGATATGGATACCCATTCTACCCTGATGCTTCTATAGTTTGATTTAAAGCAGGATAGGAACGGGTCTCTGGCGGGGTAGGGATGCGGTGTTGTCAGTGTGAACGCTGTGTTAGTGAGCGACGAAGGACGTTTAACGTAGAATTGCAACAGGCTTACCGACCCGCTAGGATATGGATACCCATTCTACCCTGATGCTTCTATAGTTTGATTTAAAGCAGGATAGGAACGGGTCTCTGGCGGGGTAGGGATGCGGTGTTGTCAGTGTGAATGCTGTGCTAGTGAGCGACGAAGGAAGTTTAACGTAGAATTGCAACAGGCTTACCGACCCGCTAGGATATGGATACCCATTCTAGCCTGATGATACTATAGTTTGATTTAAAGCAGGATAGGAACGGGTCTCTGGCGGGGTAGGGATGCGGTGTTGTCAGTGTGAATGCTGTGCTAGTGAGCGACGAAGGAAGTTTAACGTAGAATTGCAACAGGCTTACCGACCCGCTAGGATATGGATACCCATTCTAGCCTGATGCTTCTATAGTTTGATTTAAAGCAGGATAGGAACGGGTCTCTGGCGGGGTAGGGATGCGGTGTTGTCAGTGTGAATGCTGTGCTAGTGAGCGACGAAGGAAGTTTAACGTAGAATTGCAACAGGCTTACCGACCCGCTAGGATATGGATACCCATTCTAGCCTGATGCTTCTATAGTTTGATTTAAAGCAGGATAGGAACGGGTCTCTGGCGGGGTAGGGATGCGGTGTTGTCAGTGTGAATGCTGTGCTAGTGAGCGACGAAGGAAGTTTAACGTAGAATTGCAACAAGGTTCACCGACCCGCTAGGATATGGATACCCATTCTAGCCTGATGATACTATAGTTTGATTTAAAGCAGGATAGGAAAGGGTCTGCAGCGGGGTAGGGATGCGGTGTTGTCAGTGTGAACGCTGTGTTAGTGAGCGACGAAGGAAGTTTAACGTAGAATTGCAACAGGCTTACCGACCCGCTAGGATATGGATACCCATTCTACCCTGATGCTTCTATAGTTTGATTTAATGCAGGATAGGAACGGGTCTCTAGGGGTGTAGGGATGCGGTGTTGTCAGTGTGAACGCTGTGTTAGTGAGCGACGAAGGAAGTTTAACGTAGAATTGCAACAGGCTTACCGACCCGCTAGGATATGGATACCCATTCTAGCCTGATGCTTCTATAGTTTGATTTAAAGCAGGATAGGAAAGGGTCTGCAGCGGGGTAGGGATGCGGTGTTGTCAGTGTGAACGCTGTGTTAGTGAGCGACGAAGGAAGTTTAACGTAGAATTGCAACAGGCTTACCGACCCGCTAGGATATGGATACCCATTCTAGCCTGATGCTTCTATAGTTTGATTTAAAGCAGGATAGGAACGGGTCTCTGGCGGGGTAGGGATGCGGTGTTGTCAGTGTGAATGCTGTGCTAGTGAGCGACGAAGGAAGTTTAACGTAGAATTGCAACAGGCTTACCGACCCGCTAGGATATGGATACCCATTCTAGCCTGATGCTTCTATAGTTTGATTTAAAGCAGGATAGGAACGGGTCTCTGGCGGGGTAGGGATGCGGTGTTGTCAGTGTGAATGCTGTGCTAGTGAGCGACGAAGGAAGTTTAACGTAGAATTGCAACAAGGTTCACCGACCCGCTAGGATATGGATACCCATTCTAGCCTGATGATACTATAGTTTGATTTAAAGCAGGATAGGAACGGGTCTCTGGCGGGGTAGGGATGCGGTGTTGTCAGTGTGAACGCTGTGTTAGTGAGCGACGAAGGAAGTTTAACGTAGAATTGCAACAGGCTTACCGACCCGCTAGGATATGGATACCCATTCTACCCTGATGCTTCTATAGTTTGATTTAAAGCAGGATAGGAAAGGGTCTGCAGCGGGGTAGGGATGCGGTGTTGTCAGTGTGAACGCTGTGTTAGTGAGCGACGAAGGAAGTTTAACGTAGAATTGCAACAGGCTTACCGACCCGCTAGGATATGGATACCCATTCTACCCTGATGCTTCTATAGTTTGATTTAAAGCAGGATAGGAAAGGGTCTGCAGCGGGGTAGGGATGCGGTGTTGTCAGTGTGAACGCTGTGTTAGTGAGCGACGAAGGAAGTTTAACGTAGAATTGCAACAGGCTTACCGACCCGCTAGGATATGGATACCCATTCTACCCTGATGCTTCTATAGTTTGATTTAAAGCAGGATAGGAAAGGGTCTGCAGCGGGGTAGGGATGCGGTGTTGTCAGTGTGAACGCTGTGTTAGTGAGCGACGAAGGAAGTTTAACGTAGAATTGCAACAGGCTTACCGACCCGCTAGGATATGGATACCCATTCTACCCTGATGATACTATAGTTTGATTTAAAGCAGGATAGGAAAGGGTCTGCAGCGGGGTAGGGATGCGGTGTTGTCAGTGTGAACGCTGTGCTAGTGAGCGACGAAGGAAGTTTAACGTAGAATTGCAACAGGCTTACCGACCCGCTAGGATATGGATACCCATTCTACCCTGATGATACTATAGTTTGATTTAAAGCAGGATAGGAACGGGTCTCTGTCGGGGTAGGAATGCGGTGTTGTCAGTGTGAACGCTGTGTTAGTGAGCGACGAAGGAAGTTTAACGTAGAATTGCAACAGGCTTACCGACCCGCTAGGATATGGATACCCATTCTACCCTGATGCTTCTATAGTTTGATTTAAAGCAGGATAGGAAAGGGTCTGCAGCGGGGTAGGGATGCGGTGTTGTCAGTGTGAACGCTGTGTTAGTGAGCGACGAAGGAAGTTTAACGTAGAATTGCAACAGGCTTACCGACCCGCTAGGATATGGATACCCATTCTACCCTGATGCTTCTATAGTTTGATTTAAAGCAGGATAGGAAAGGGTCTGCAGCGGGGTAGGGATGCGGTGTTGTCAGTGTGAACGCTGTGTTAGTGAGCGACGAAGGAAGTTTAACGTAGAATTGCAACAGGCTTACCGACCCGCTAGGATATGGATACCCATTCTACCCTGATGCTTCTATAGTTTGATTTAAAGCAGGATAGGAAAGGGTCTGCAGCGGGGTAGGGATGCGGTGTTGTCAGTGTGAACGCTGTGTTAGTGAGCGACGAAGGACGTTTAACGTAGAATTGCAACAGGCTTACCGACCCGCTAGGATATGGATACCCATTCTACCCTGATGCTTCTATAGTTTGATTTAAAGCAGGATAGGAACGGGTCTCTGGCGGGGTAGGGATGCAGTGTTGTCAGTGTGAACGCTGTGTTAGTGAGCGACGAAGGAAGTTTAACGTAGAATTGCAACAGGCTTACCGACCCGCTAGGATATGGATACCCATTCTACCCTGATGCTTCTATAGTTTGATTTAAAGCAGGATAGGAACGGGTCTCTGTCGGGGTAGGGATGCGGTGTTGTCAGTGTGAACGCTGTGCTAGTGAGCGACGAAGGAAGTTTAACGTAGAATTGCAACAGGCTTACCGACCCGCTAGGATATGGATACCCATTCTACCCTGATGCTTCTATAGTTTGATTTAAAGCAGGATAGGAACGGGTCTGCAGCGGGGTAGGGATGTGGTGTTGTCAGTGTGAACGCTGTGTTAGTGAGCGACGAAGGAAGTTTAACGTAGAATTGCAACAGGCTTACCGACCCGCTAGGATATGGATACCCATTCTACCCTGATGCTTCTATAGTTTGATTTAATGCAGGATAGGAACGGGTCTGCAGCGGGGTAGGGATGCGGTGTTGTCAGTGTGAACGCTGTGTTAGTGAGCGACGAAGGAAGTTTAACGTAGAATTGCAACAAGGTTCACCGACCCGCTAGGATATGGATACCCATTCTACCCTGATGCTTCTATAGTTTGATTTAAAGCAGGATAGGAACGGGTCTCTGGCGGGGTAGGGATGCGGTGTTGTCAGTGTGAATGCTGTGTTAGTGAGCGACGAAGGAAGTTTAACGTAGAATTGCAACAGGCTTACCGACCCGCTAGGATATGGATACCCATTCTACCCTGATGCTTCTATAGTTTGATTTAATGCAGGATAGGAACGGGTCTGCAGCGGGGTAGGGATGCGGTGTTGTCAGTGTGAACGCTGTGTTAGTGAGTGACGAAGGAAGTTTAAAGTAGAATTGCAACAGGCTTACCGACCCGCTAGGATATGGATACCCATTCTACCCTGATGCTTCTATAGTTTGATTTAAAGCAGGATAGGAACGGGTCTGCAGCGGGGTAGGGATGCGGTGTTGTCAGTGTGAACGCTGTGTTAGTGAGCGATGAAGGAAGTTTAACGTAGAATTGCAACAGGCTTACCGACCCGCTAGGATATGGATACCCATTCTACCCTGATGCTTCTATAGTTTGATTTAAAGCAGGATAGGAACGGGTCTCTGTCGGGGTAGGGATGCGGTGTTGTCAGTGTGAACGCTGTGTTACTGAGCGATGAAGGAAGTTTAACGTAGAATTGCAACAGGCTTACCGACCCGCTAGGATATGGATACCCATTCTACCCTGATGCTTCTATAGTTTGATTTAAAGCAGGATAGGAACGGGTCTCTGTCGGGGTAGGGATGCGGTGTTGTCAGTGTGAACGCTGTGTTAGTGAGCGACGAAGGAAGTTTAACGTAGAATTGCAACAGGCTTACCGACCCGCTAGGATATGGATACCCATTCTACCCTGATGCTTCTATAGTTTGATTTAAAGCAGGATAGGAACGGGTCTGCAGCGGGGTAGGGATGCGGTGTTGTCAGTGTGAACGCTGTGTTAGTGAGCGACGAAGGAAGTTTAACGTAGAATTGCAACAGGCTTACCGACCCGCTAGGATATGGATACCCATTCTACCCTGATGCTTCTATAGTTTGATTTAAAGCAGGATAGGAACGGGTCTGCAGCGGGGTAGGGATGCGGTGTTGTCAGTGTGAACGCTGTGTTAGTGAGCGATGAAGGAAGTTTAACGTAGAATTGCAACAGGATTACCGACCCGCTAGGATATGGATACCCATTCTACCCAGATGCTTCTATAGTTTGATTTAAAGCAGGATAGGAACGGGTCTCTGTCGGGGTAGGGATGCGGTGTTGTCAGTGTGAACGCTGTGTTAGTGAGCGATGAAGGAAGTTTAACGTAGAATTGCAACAGGCTTACCGACCCGCTAGGATATGGATACCCATTCTACCCTGATGCTTCTATAGTTTGATTTAAAGCAGGATAGGAACGGGTCTCTGTCGGGGTAGGGATGCGGTGTTGTCAGTGTGAACGCTGTGTTAGTGAGCGACGAAGGAAGTTTAACGTAGAATTGCAACAGGCTTACCGACCCGCTAGGATATGGATACCCATTCTACCCTGATGCTTCTATAGTTTGATTTAAAGCAGGATAGGAACGGGTCTGCAGCGGGGTAGGGATGCGGTGTTGTCAGTGTGAACGCTGTGTTAGTGAGCGACGAAGGAAGTTTAACGTAGAATTGCAACAGGCTTACCGACCCGCTAGGATATGGATACCCATTCTACCATGATGCTTCTATAGTTTGATTTAATGCAGGATAGGAACGGGTCTGCAGCGGGGTAGGGATGCGGTGTTGTCAGTGTGAACGCTGTGTTAGTGAGCGACGAAGGACGTTTAACGTAGAATTGCAACAAGCTTACCGACCCGCTAGAATATGGATACCCATTCTACCCTGATGCTTCTATAGTTTGATTTAAAGCAGGATAGGAACGGGTCTGCAGCGGGGTAGGGATGCGGTGTTGTCAGTGTGAACGCTGTGTTAGTGAGCGACGAAGGAAGTTTAACGTAGAATTGCAACAGGGTTACCGACCCGCTAGGATATGGATACCCATTCTACCCTGATGCTTCTATAGTTTGATTTAAAGCAGGATAGGAACGGGTCTCTGTCGGGGTAGGGATGCGGTGTTGTCAGTGTGAACGCTGTGTTAGTGAGTGACGAAGGAAGTTTAAAGTAGAATTGCAACAGGGTTACCGACCCGCTAGGATATGGATACCCATTCTACCCTGATGCTTCTATAGTTTGATTTAATGCAGGATAGGAACGGGTCTGCAACGGGGTAGGGATGCGGTGTTGTCAGTGTGAACGCTGTGTTAGTGAGCGACGAAGGAAGTTTAAAGTAGAATTGCAACAGGCTTACCGACCCGCTAGGATATGGATACCCATTCTACCCTGATGCTTCTATAGTTTGATTTAAAGCAGGATAGGAACGGGTCTGCAGCGGGGTAGGGATGCGGTGTTGTAAGAGTGAACGCTGTGTTAGTGAGCGACGAAGGAAGTTTAAAGTAGAATTGCAACAGGCTTACCGACCCGCTAGGATATGGATACCCATTCTACCCTGATGCTTCTATAGTTTGATTTAATGCAGGATAGGAACGGGTCTGCAGCGGGGTAGGGATGCGGTGTTGTCAGTGTGAACGCTGTGTTAGTGAGCGACGAAGGAAGTTTAAAGTAGAATTGCAACAGGCTTACCGACCCGCTAGGATATGGATACCCATTCTACCCTGATGCTTCTATAGTTTGATTTAATGCAGGATAGGAACGGGTCTGCAGCGGGGTAGGGATGCGGTGTTGTCAGTGTGAACGCTGTGTTAGTGAGCGACGAAGGAAGTTTAAAGTAGAATTGCAACAGGCTTACCGACCCGCTAGGATATGGATACCCATTCTACCCTGATGCTTCTATAGTTTGATTTAATGCAGGATAGGAACGGGTCTGCAACGGGGTAGGGATGCGGTGTTGTCAGTGTGAACGCTGTGTTAGTGAGCGACGAAGGAAGTTTAAAGTAGAATTGCAACAGGCTTACCGACCCGCTAGGATATGGATACCCATTCTAGCCTGATGCTTCTATAGTTTGATTTAAAGCAGGATAGGAACGGGTCTGCAGCGGGGTAGGGATGCGGTGTTGTAAGAGTGAACGCTGTGTTAGTGAGCGACGAAGGAAGTTTAAAGTAGAATTGCAACAGGCTTACCGACCCGCTAGGATATGGATATCCATTCTACCCTGATGCTTCTATAGTTTGATTTAATGCAGGATAGGAACGGGTCTGCAGCGGGGTAGGGATGCGGTGTTGTCAGTGTGAACGCTGTGTTAGTGAGCGACGAAGGAAGTTTAAAGTAGAATTGCAACAAGACCCACCGACCCGGTAGGATCTAGATTTCCCAATCCCCCAGACGACGGAAGCCTCAACCCTTCTGGCGGGTCTATAGATGGTTCAATAACCATTGTGGTTTATACAACATCACTACCAATTAGGCCTTGGTTTTCTCTCTAGTGGGTTATATTTTTCCACCATGGCCTCAACATCAGCCCTTTAGTGTACCCATTTTGTCTTGCCCTGGGACGGCCATTTGTGATACTCTGGTGTCCAAGTATGTCATCATCCTCGCTTTCATATTTTTATAGATAATGTTTTTCTCAATACAAATTTTCAATTTCTTAGAAAAACCGCTCCCAACAATTAATTTATCAAATATACCTATAGTCAAGCTACAAACTATCCATTGTTGTATGACTAAATCTTTGAAACTGATATAATGTACGAATTAATAATTATGAAACTAAGTATTACAAATTAAAGTAGTTGATTTAAGAAAAGTACAATTATGACCTAGTTGATTAAATTTTGTGCCATTAATTTGTGTTGAAGTGTTTAAATGCGATTATTGTAGTGTCAATTTATTTTCATTTGAATAATCTAAAATAATGAACGTAACCAGAATTCCCATGTCTTATACAAGCTGCAGTATGTGTAAGCAATATGTTCGGCACCTTCTAAATAAACACGTCTTGCTCAATACCCTAATTACACAGTGTGTGTCACGTATTTAATTGGTCCAAACTGAGTTAAATTCTAGTAAATTATGTAAATTTCTGTAATCTCGCTCTTTGTATTTTGTAAAGGTGTGTAATAGAGGCTGGAGTGGCAAATAAATAACTTCTGAAGCAACTGGAAATATACTACAAGTTACCGTATTGTTTTAACCTTCTTACATCGTATTAATTAGCATCGCACAGCTTTTCCTAGATATTCAGCAAAAATATCGCTGGAAATATCGTTTTGGCGAGGCATTACATACAAAAATGTTAAATATTGGAAGAATTCATAAAGATTAGATGCATGTAGACTACTCATGTATCTTCTAACATAAACCATAATATTACATTAAGTGTATTAGGGTTAACCTCTATAGGCAAAGCTTTAGGAGGAACAAAGCGGTCATTTTATTAGGTATTAGGTATTAAGACGCATTATTCTCTAAAGGTGAAGAAAAATGTTATCAGTATTTAGCGAAAAGTTTAGAAAGAAATTTAAAAAGCATTTATAATGAACAAATTCTGGTTAGACATTCAACCCTTGTGTAGAGTTAGTAAAGGTAAAGGAAGAATTGCTCCATAAAAACGGGAAGTATTAGAGTGGATGATCGAAGTATAGAGGAATGGCCGTGTGGGAGGTGCTGTTTGATGCGTGGAAGGCAAAATATAACATACGTCTGTCTGTCTGTCTGATTCACAAGAAATGGAAGAGCCTCGCCTACAACTATCACCGTTGACAGATTTTGTTATATATAAAATATTGTCTACAACAGTAAATGAAGAAACGCTTGTAAAGGGTTTCTCGCTCTTCCTCCTTACGATTGCAAAATAGATTTAATTAAACTTATAAATTGCTAAGGAGTTACTTACGGATGTTTCCAAAACTGTAATTGGACGTCAATTCAGAGGACTGAAAGTGGTTAAAACACCTGAGAACAGGGGTCGCACAAAGTACTTACACAACCAAAATGTACACACTGAGGTACTTATTATGTTCATAAATTATTAAGGTCATGACCTTTCCAAAAAAAGTCACTTCGATGAGGTAATAAAGAGATGTTAGGGCAAAATCTAGGGCACAATCTATTAAAGAAAATGCGGTAAAGTGAATTTAAGAAAATAGCGACTCTACTATGAAAGACGAAAAGATGCTGATGTCATGAGAATTTAAAATCTCGACTTGTTTAAGGAAATGGAGTATGAAGAGAGTAGAGGTAGAAATAAACTATACGATGAGCATGCCGTTGCAGTTGTATCTCAGAAGGGAGGTTCTTGCAAAGAGAAACTTCGCAATCTCGACTTGTTTAAGGAAATGGAGTATGAAGAGAGTAGAGGTAGAAATAAACTATACGATGAGCATGACGTTGCAGTTGTATCTCAGAAGGGAGGTTCTTGCAAAGAGAAACTTCGCAATATGGATATCAGCGACTTCCAAAGATAATATTATAACTATTTCTTTTACCATTTTGTATAAAGTTTATAATATTTCAAACGCGTTACACAAATAGTAACAGCTTTTAAATACTTGAAATTACTTTTGTATTGAAGAATACCCACTTTCTTATAATATAGCTTGACTTAAATATTTCGTCTGTGTAAAGACTTTATAGAATATTTTTACTTCAAGAAAGCGTTCCTAACCACGGGGGCGATGATTTTTGCTTAAATAAACGATTCATGAAGATACTATGACTTAAACTTTAATTCACCTTACCACTCTATTATACCTTTATTATATTTACCTCTGTTACAAGTTTGTGTTTTCTACTTTAAAACCTAATTCGGTTTAAAATATAAAAATGAATTTTTATATCGATATAGGTTTATATGTGCTCGCGCGTGAATGCGTGTGCGTGTGTGACAAAAACCACTGTGATTAAATTATTTAACTTTACATTTCAGTTACGAATATAATTTTGCAATCCAGTTATTGAAAAAAAATATTTAAAGTATTTTCTATTACACATGTTTTTAAACTGTATGAAGCAACTATCGCGTAATGTTTATTTTTAAATAAATAAAACCTCTAAACCGCAAATAACATTTATTTAAACCTTATGTACATTTCGATTGCCCAGCAATCATCTTCAGAGGTATTTAAAAAATACAACTAACTTCTGTATTAGTTGTATTTTTTAAATACCTCTGAAGATGATTGCTGGACAATCGAAATGTACATAAGGTTTAAATAAATGTTATTTGTGATTTAGAGGTTTTATTTATTTAAAAATACACATGTTTTATTTAGAATTCAATTAAAAAAATTCAACCATGTTTCAAGCGTTATATTAAATAAAAGATATAATGTATCTTAAAAGATATATGATATATCAGATACATATTGAATATTATATTGGAATCAAATATTTCGTGCACTTAATTTTAAAATATACATTAAAATGATGTGTTGGTCTTTATTTCTATAATTATACCGCATAAATCCGGCAGAAATATTTCTCTATTTGCGTTCACCTTACAGAAGTCAATAGCTCGTCCCGTTGTAGGGGTTGCTGGATACAACTCGGCTATTGGCAACGATACATGGGACAGAGAACAATGTCGCGCACCATATGGCAATAGCCATAACATCTCTATTGTTGCCATATCATACTTGTCATTGTTCCGTCCGGAATGGTTGTAAAGAATGTTTGCTTTCAGACCCTTCGGGCCTCGGCACTGTCAATTTTCCTATATCCATTGTTCAAACACGGGTTCCTCACCTCCCATTGTCCTAATGGCATAATACAGTGTGTGCTTTGAATTGCTTGCCAATATGGACGTAATGATTACCGGCTATAGGCGCACGTAACAAATTAACCACAATCCAACCTTCCTTTTTCGAATAATATTTAATTTGACGGCCTACATTAAGACAGAGTGTCGTAAGGCTGACGGGAGGTTTTTTTGTTCTGATAATGTGAGATTTTACAAGTGCAAGTGGGCCACTTGTGTCGGGTGGCGTTCCACTAGAGCACTCGCAAAAGTGCTGCTTCTTCTATATTGATTCAATTTAGTTATACGAGCTTCAATTTAACAGTGAAGGGCTTCAGGACGTTTTCTAACTTAAGGTTGAACGTTTTAATGAAACATTCTGTAATTGTTCCAACCTTCAGTGCGCTAACGCGAAAATTACGAGAATTTCTCTCGTGTCCACGTCGGCCGGAGAAATTTCAACGTTTATAATATACTAATAACTGACTTACCAAACTTATAACTTATTGTTATAATCATTTTAATTTTACCGATTATATTCATAAGTCTTTTATAACTAAGTTTTCCACTTTTATAACTAATTATAACAATAACACCTGTATCGCAGAAGGGCCTAGAACCTTCTAGAGGTAAAGCTGATAGAAATTACTAAAAGGGGCAGGCTGATATATAAAGGATTTGTTATGCGTGAAGGAGACAAGTGTTTGCATTGTAGTAAAGAGAGAAATAGCTCTAGTGTTGTGTTAATTGTAAACAGACAGCTAACTGAGTGGTTATTACTAGACGTAATTATAAAAGTGTTTGGACCTTTTATAAGGGTAAAATGTGTAAATAATAGTAGCAATAAAAGTGTGTGAATGATTTAATAAATAGTTATATAGTCTAAGTTGCTTTATAAATTATTCATCTTCTGTAATAATTATTTTTTCACAAATATCACAAATGTGTTTTTACAGTTTCTTCAAAGAAGGGGTAACATAAATTCGGAGCTTACATTAACGGACTGAAGTTTTACGAAATATTTAAATGCGCCCTCGTGGACAAATAAAACTACAACTCATGAAAAGCTTCACGGGCAGTTCTTCTGTCTCTTGTAGGCCTATGAAGTGAATCCTGTTGCCTAATCTAAACGTACTGTTAAATGCGCCCTCGTGGACAAATAAAACTACAACTCATGAAAAGCTTCACGGCAGTTCTTCTGTCTCTTGTAGGCCTATGAAGTGAATCCTGTTGCCTAATCTAAACGTACTGTTAAATGCGCCCTCGTGGACAAATAAAACTACAACTCATGAAAAGCTTCACGGGCAGTTCTTCTGTCTCTTGTAGGCCTATGAAGTGAATCCTGTTGCCTAATCTAAACGTACTGTTAAATGCGCCCTCGTGGACAAATAAAACTACAACTCATGAAAAGCTTCACGGGCAGTTCTTCTGTCTCTTGTAGGCCTATGAAGTGAATCCTGTTGCCTAATCTAAACGTACTGTTAAATGCGCCCTCGTGGACAAATAAAACTACAACTCATGAAAAGCTTCACGGGCAGTTCTTCTGTCTCTTGTAGGCCTATGAAGTGAATCCTGTTGCCTAATCTAAACGTACTGTTAAATGCGCCCTCGTGGACAAATAAAACTACAACTCATGAAAAGCTTCACGGGCAGTTCTTCTGTCTCTTGTAGGCCTATGAAGTGAATCCTGTTGCCTAATCTAAACGTACTGTTAAATGCGCCCTCGTGGACAAATAAAACTACAACTCATGAAAAGCTTCACGGGCAGTTCTTCTGTCTCTTGTAGGCCTATGAAGTGAATCCTGTTGCCTAATCTAAACGTACTGTTAAATGCGCCCTCGTGGACAAATAAAACTACAACTCATGAAAAGCTTCACGGGCAGTTCTTCTGTCTCTTGTAGGCCTATGAAGTGAATCCTGTTGCCTAATCTAAACGTACTGTTAAATGCGCCCTCGTGGACAAATAAAACTACAACTCATGAAAAGCTTCACGGGCAGTTCTTCTGTCTCTTGTAGGCCTATGAAGTGAATCCTGTTGCCTAATCTAAACGTACTGTTAAATGCGCCCTCGTGGACAAATAAAACTACAACTCATGAAAAGCTTCACGGGCAGTTCTTCTGTCTCTTGTAGGCCTATGAAGTGAATCCTGTTGCCTAATCTAAACGTACTGTTAAATGCGCCCTCGTGGACAAATAAAACTACAACTCATGAAAAGCTTCACGGCAGTTCTTCTGTCTCTTGTAGGCCTATGAAGTGAATCCTGCTGCCTAATCTAAACGTACTGTTTGCAACCATCCTTATGAAGCTAGTTTCTTGCTAAAACTGAAACACTCAATCGGGAAAACATACAATAGGGATACAATTTCGGTTTTAATACATTTTATTCTATTAATTTTACAAATAAGTAATAGGTATAAACAATTTCAAGTCAATTCCTACATGGGTAAAATAAAAAATATTTAGATAAATTTTATTAAATGATTACAATTAATTTGAATAAAGCAACATAACCTATGCGTTAATACAGTTGTTCTACCACACAACCTATAACATAAAATCAGTTGTTTTATCAAATCATATGTTATCACTTATTTTATTCCAAATGGAACGAAATAACTATATTTCAGACTTTGCCCCTTTTACGAAAAGTTTTTCTCCCGTATAAAACTAAAATTATTTCAATCAATTTAATTAATTAATTAATATTTGAAAAAACTGTATTAACATCGTGTCATCCACAAGTTTAAAGAAATGTATTTGAACTAGAGTGGATAAATAAAAAATAATTCATTGACGATTGAAAATTTATACAATAGCCTATATATATAAGGAAAGTGTGAACCAATAGGAATTTAATAAATAACTTTAACAATAATATTTCTGTTAATCGTTAAATAGATTTTTAATGAGTGGCTTTTGAACTTACTGGAACTTGAAGATTTACATTGTACCAGGCATCATGAATAAGTTTATTCGGTAAAAACTAAGTTTAGATTACAGTTTCATTTTGAAATTATTTGAACCACTGTTAAGTCTGGTCATAATCGACAAGTCTCAGGTTATACTTAAGGGCTGACAGTATACAAGCGCCATTTTCACATTATACATTATTTCATTTTTCAACTTGTACGTATTTGAATTTACCCAGAATTTTACCCTCCTCCAATTAGAATTAACCTTATATTTAGTTTCCTTAAGGTCTTTATAGGTGTTATACTGTTTCTATTTATAAAGATATAAATTGTTTACTTAAAATATTTCCTCTTCTATAAGTCTAAAATAGAATATGAAGGACCTTCTAAAGTAGAAATAGCAGTAATTAACGCTGTTATCAGGCAAGACCGAGTTCTTTGGCATAGCGGTTATATTCTGTGACTTCGTATCTGCCATACAGGCTGTTGCCATGGCTTATCCAGAAAACAACGGAATTAAAGCTATTCAAAAGTGTATACGAGATATTCGTAGCTGTCTGATGATTGGCAATGAGGAAACAAATGGCTTGATAAAACGATTACAACAATCAACCTGAATATTCTGCATCGTATATTAAACACCAAACTAAAATAAATAATCAACAGAGCTGGGAAAAAACAATGGTTCTTATTGACAACTCGCCAAGTTTCAGTTCTTCCACTCTTCTTGGCTGTGCAACATTTCCAATGATTGTTTGTGAGCACAGCCCGCAGCACCTGATCTATGCACTCTATTAGGACCTAGAGGAGAACACATCTCTACAGAGGGGCATGAATTTGGTTCTGAGCTCTGAAATACAACTATTATTCAAATATTGCAAAATATTTCTTGTGATAAACGATTAAATAGCTTACAAATATGTAACAATAAAAAAACTAAATAATAGTCAACAGGTAAAATGTACCTAAACTCAAGGCTTTGAATATAAGACGTGGAAATGGTTATGTAATTACTTTATATTCGAAAGATACATATAAATTACTACGTTTGTAAACGTTCGGATGTAACTGAGCAGTTCTCCGGGCGATTGAAAAGAGTTACACAGATAAATGGCAATATCATTAGTGTAGCGGTTAAAGAGAAATTTATTGTTGCCGTGATGTGAAAAGCGTAAACAGTTTGTAACTCAATTCGTACGGAAGTGGCGTCATTTAAAAGGCAATTCTTCGCGCTCCACGGCTATCTTGATTCCGTTTGTAAGAATGGAATGATTGTGCACGCAATCAAACTAACACTGTAAGCCATTTGATCGAATGGAAATGATTAGTTTGTATAGAGAAAGGTTTGACGTGATCGGGTGACGGGAAAATCACCGGTTGCACATAGGAGCGTCGATAATTTGGAAGCGGGGCGGGTCGTACGTTTGATTATTTCTTAAGGCTCAAACAATGCCTTATTACCGACACATTCAGTTTGGAATAATGAGTCCGGCTCGCAGTTGTATTGTTTAGATAACAATAGTAACACGGGGGACGTTAGTAAAAACGGAACAAGAAGTCTATTATTTGAGAAGGGTAGCATTAGGACTGTCTGGATGGAGGACCGGCCATTTAGGAGAATGTAGCTTATTTCTTTGCAGTTTCGTTCAACTCGTAGTTGTTTAGTTTGTTTTAAACGTTTCTTTACTACTGCATACCGTACTAGTAGTACACACACACACACACACACACACACACACACAGACACACACACACACACACACACACACACACACACACACACACACACACACACACACACACACACACACACACACACACACACACACACACACACACACACACACACACACACACACACACACACACACACACACACACACACACACACACACACACACACACACACACACACACACACACACACACACACACACACACACACACACACACACACACACACACACACACACACACACACACACACACACACACACACACACACACACACACACACACACACACACACACACACACACACACACACACACACACACACACACACACACACACACACACACACACACACACACACACACACACACACACACACACACACACACACACACACACACACACACACACACACACACACACACACACACACACACACACACACACACACACACACACACACACACACACACACACACACACACACACACACACACACACACACACACACACACACACACACACACACACACACACACACACACACACACACACACACACACACACACACACACACACACACACACACACACACACACACACACACACACACACACACACACACACACACACACACACACACACACACACACACACACACACACACACACACACACACACACACACACACACACACACACACACACACACACACACACACACACACACACACACACACACACACACACACACACACACACACACACACACACACACACACACACACACACACACACACACACACACACACACACACACACACACACACACACACACACACACACACACACACACACACACACACACACACACACACACACACACACACACACACACACACACACACACACACACACACACACACACACACACACACACACACACACACACACACACACACACACACACACACACACACACACACACACACACACACACACACACACACACACACACACACACACACACACACACACACACACACACACACACACACACACACACACACACACACACACACACACACACACACACACACACACACACACACACACACACACACACACACACACACACACACACACACACACACACACACACACACACACACACACACACACACACACACACACACACACACACACACACACACACACACACACACACACACACACACACACACACACACACACACACACACACACACACACACACACACACACACACACACACACACACACACACACACACACACACACACACACACACACACACACACACACACACACACACACACACACACACACACACACACACACACACACACACACACACACACACACACACACACACACACACACACACACACACACACACACACACACACACACACACACACACACACACACACACACACACACACACACACACACACACACACACACACACACACACACACACACACACACACACACACACACACACACACACACACACACACACACACACACACACACACACACACACACACACACACACACACACACACACACACACACACACACACACACACACACACACACACACACACACACACACACACACACACACACACACACACACACACACACACACACACACACACACACACACACACACACACACACACACACACACACACACACACACACACACACACACACACACACACACACACACACACACACACACACACACACACACACACACACACACACACACACACACACCACACACACACCACACACACACCACACACACACCACACACACACCACACACACACCACACACACACCACACACACACCACACACACACCACACACACACCACACACACACCACACACACACACACACACACACACACACACACACACACACACACACACACACACACACACACACACACACACACACACACACACACACACACACACACACACACACACACACACACACACACACACACACACACACACACACACACACACACACACACACACACACACACACACACACACACACACACACACACACACACACACACACACACACACACACACACACACACACACACACACACACACACACACACACACACACACACACACACACACACACACACACACACACACACACACACACACACACACACACACACACACACACACACACACACACACACACACACACACACACACACACACACACACACACACACACACACACACACACACACACACACACACACACACACACACACACACACACACACACACACACACACACACACACACACACACACACACACACACACACACACACACACACACACACACACACACACACACACACACACACACACACACACACACACACACACACACACACACACACACACACACACACACACACACACACACACACACACACACACACACACACACACACACACACACACACACACACACACACACACACACACACACACACACACACACACACACACACACACACACACACACACACACACACACACACACACACACACACACACACACACACACACACACACACACACACACACACACACACACACACACACACACACACACACACACACACACACACACACACACACACACACACACACACATCTGTACTACATCTGTATTGTTTAAGAGTTCCATGAGTGATGTTTGTAGTATGTCTGAATTTTTTGTAGTGTGTACGCGTTTGAGCTTTTGATATTTGTGGCAATTATGTTATGGGTATTTGCACTATGTAGTAATATTTGTGGTACGTTTTGCATTTTTGTTGTGTATACTTATTATTTGTATTTGGTATTTCTTTGTGTTTGCTGTGCGTAGGTTATGGGATGTCTGTTTTTTTTGTGAGTAAGAGTATCCATTGTGTAGCTTTTCAAGGTATTCGTGAAGGACTCCAAATAGATGGAGCTAGCCTCCACCTCATTGTGGACTAAGAGCCATGGCTACGTACACACCACCAAGGAGAACAGAACTTACGGATACAGGCTACGTACACACCACCAAGGAGAACAGAACTAACGGATACTGGCTACGTACACACCACCAAGGAGAACAGAACTTACGGATACAGGCTACGTACACACCACCAAGGAGAACAGAACTTACGGATACAGGCTACGTACACACCACCAAGGAGAACAGAACTTACGGATACAGGCTATGTACACACCACCAAGGAGAACAGAACTTACGGATACAGGCTACGTACACCACCAAGGGGAACAGAACTTACTGTCACAGGCTACGTACACACCACCAAGGAGAACAGAACTTACGGATACTGGACACGTACACACCACCAAGGAGAACAGAACTTACGGATACTGGCTACGTACACACCACCAAGGAGAACAGAACTTACGGATACAGGCTACGTACACACACCAAGGAGAACAGAACTTACGGATACAAGCTACGTACACACCACCAAGGAGAACAGAACTTACGGATACAGGCTACGTACACTCTACCAAGGAGAACAGAACTTACGGATACAGGCTACGTACACACCACCAAGGAGAACAGAACTTACGGATACAGTCTACGTACACACAACCAAGGAGAACAGAACTTACGGATACAGGCTACGTACACACCACCAAGGAGAACAGAACTTACGAATACAGGCTACGTACACACCACCAAGGAGAACAGAACTTACGGATACAGGCTACGTACACACCACCAAGGAGAACAGAACTTACGGACACAGGCTACGTACACACCACCAAGGAGAACAGAACTTACGGACACAGGCTACGTACACACCACCAAGGAGAACAGAACTTACGGATACAGGCTACGTACACACCACCAAGGAGAACAGAACTTACGAATACAGGCTACGTACACACCACCAAGGAGAACAGAACTTACGGACACAGGCTACGTACACACCACCAAGGAGAACAGAACTTACGGACACAGGCTACGTACACACCACCAAGGAGAACAGAATTTACGGACACAGGCTACGTACACACCACCAAGGAGAACAGAACTTACGGATACAGGCTACGTACACACCACCAAGGAGAACAGAACTTACGGACACAGGCTACGTACACACCACCAAGGAGAACAGAACTTACGGATACAGGCTACGTACACACCACCAAGGAGAATAGAACTTACGGACACAGGCTACGTACACACCACCAAGGAGAACAGAACTTACGGACACAGGCTACGTACACACCACCAAGGAGAACAGAACTTACGGATACAGGCTACGTACACACCACCAAGGAGAACAGAACTTACGGATACAGGCTACGTACACACCACCAAGGAGAACAGAACTTACGGACACACCACCAAGGAGAACAGAACTTACGGACACAGGCTACGTACACACCACCAAGGAGAACAGAACTTACGGACACAGGCTACGTACACACCACCAAGGAGAACAGAACTTACGGACACAGGCTACGTACACACCACCAAGGAGAACAGAACTTACGGACACAGGCTACGTACACACCACCAAGGAGAACAGAACTTACGGATACAGGCTACGTACACACACCAAGGAGAACAGAACTTACGGACACAGGCTACGTACACACCACCAAGGAGAACAGAACTTACGGATACAGGCTACGTACACACACCAAGGAGAACAGAACTTACGGATACAGGCTACGTACACACACCAAGGAGAACAGAACTTACGGATACAGGCTACGTACACACCACCAAGGAGAACAGAACCTACGGATACAGGCTACGTACACACACCAAGGAGAACAGAACTTACGGACACAGGCTACGTACACACCACCAAGGAGAACAGAACTTACGGATACAGGCTACGTACACACACCAAGGAGAACAGAACTTACGGATACAGGCTACGTACACACCACCAAGGAGAACAGAACCTACGGATACAGGCTACGTACACACACCAAGGAGAACAGAACTTACGGACACAGGCTACGTACACACACCAAGGAGAACAGAACTTACGGATACAGGCTACGTACACACCACCAAGGAGAACAGAACCTACGGATACAGGCTACGTACACACACCAAGGAGAACAGAACTTACGGACACAGGCTACGTACACACCACCAAGGAGAACAGAACTTACGGATACAGGCTACGTACACACACCAAGGAGAACAGAACTTACGGACACAGGCTACGTACACACCACCAAGGAGAACAGAACTTACGGATACAGGGTTCGTACACACACCAAGGAGAACAGAACTTACGGACACAGGCTACGTACACACCACCAAGGAGAACAGAACTTACGGATACAGGCTACGTACACACCACCAAGGAGAACAGAACTTACGGATACAGGCTACGTACACACACCAAGGAGAACAGAACTTACGGACACAGGCTACGTACACACCACCAAGGAGAACAGAACTTACGGATACAGGCTACGTACACACCACCAAGGAGAACAGAACTTACGGACACAGGCTACGTACACACACCAAGGAGAACAGAACTTACGGACACAGGCTACGTACACACCACCAAGGGGAACAGAACTTACGGACACAGGCTACGTACACACCACCAAGGAGAACAGAACTTACGGATACAGGCTACGTACACACCACCAAGGAGAACAGAATTGATAACCTCACTTTACAGAGCTACTGTTTTACTGCCCAGGAAACGATAAGCAAAGGAGATGTGCATGCCTTTCAAAAGTTACACTTGATCTCTCTTCCCCTTCAAGCGGTTTTTAGTGTTTCACGCCATACTATGTACAAAACCTTAAGAGGCATTTCTAAATTATTAAAGGCCGTCAATTTGTACATAGTTATGATGTCCTTCTATAATAGTCCTTTGGACCTTCATAGGAGTTTCGATGAATCAGAAGTATTTCGATAATTCACTTTGAATTTTATAAAAATGAAAATTTAAAATTTGAATTAAGATCATGTTATTTCTTGCAAAAATTTAACTAAATACTCCATGATCTTAATCTTGAATTTTAGTTATTCTCTATAAATACCAGCCTTTTGTCTTACATGTACAACGGTAAAAATTAAAACAGATAACTCTAAATCTCGCTACACACAACCAACCAGACTAGTTTCGACGACGATGTTTTATCATGCTTGGCTACTACTCACTGTGAAGGTGATATCGTCGTCTAAACTAGTCTGTGGTGAGATTTAGAGTAAACTGTTTCAAGTTTACCGTTGTGCATTGTTCTCACTAGCTAAGCTCTAACAAACTTAATACTAAAGGGTACATCTTCTTGAATTTAATGTCCATTCAGTATTCTTTAACTTTGGAGAATTTCTGCAATCAGTTCATATTTTTGTAAACTTGATCGTAATTTTAGACATAAAGTAATTAATTTTTAAAATGTTGTTTAGGGCTGTATTTTAAGAAACTTGTGACTCCCTTACTCGCATTCTGCTATGACTGAACCAATGCTACAGGATCAAACATTCTTGGACCTATAATACAAGTGTAATCTTAGAAATTGATTTTAGTAACTAGCATTAATAAAAACTTAGGGGCCTGAACATTGGATAAACATCACTTTCAAAATAAAACCTATTTTTACTTACGGACACGTGCCAGGGACAAGAAATAGGTTTACCACGTTTTGCTCAAACAAGTTGTATCGGATTTATTTCATATGTGAGGGGCTCTATCTTTAAGTCCTGATCTTTAAGTCTCCTTCGGTTGGTTTCTGGCCCTTGAACTGTCATAATGCCGAGAAAAGGACACCTCGTTGACAGACAAGGACATTTAGCGTTAGCGACTGGGTGAATAATAAACTAATTGATTTGATTATTGTTAGGTACGCTACATGATGCCATACTGACTGGACTACCTCATTGGAAACAGGATATTTGTTGGAAGGACTTGCTGAAACAGAGTAAACACTAAACTCGAACTGCCATTATATAGACTTTGATGTGTGTGTGTGTGTGTGTGTGTGTGTGTGTGTGTGTATGTGTGTGTGTGTGTGTGTGTGTGTGTGTGTGTGTGTATGTGTGTGTGTGTGTGTGTGTGTGTGTGTGTGTGTGTGTGTGTGTGTGTGTGTGTGTGTGTGTGTGTGTGTGTGTGTGTGTGTGTGTGTGTGTGTGTGTGTATGTGTGTGTGTGTGTGTGTGTGTGTGTGTGTGTGTGTGTGTGTGTGTGTGTGTGTGTGTGTGTGTGTGTGTGTGTGTGTGTGTGTGTGTGTGTGTGTGTGTGTGTGTGTGTGTGTGTGTGTGTGTGTGTGTGTGTGTGTGTGTGTGTGTGTGTGTGAAGGGGAGAGAGAGAGACAACTACGATTATAATGCGTCTATTACACATGGTTATGGTATTTATATAGTAAGATGGCGGAAACAGTTACAAAAATAATTGCTCCTTCAGTAACCGTTTTTTTCATTTTATTGCTTTTCAAAGAAAATAGCTATGCTAGCTATTTGTTTATACAAAAGCTATTTGAGAACAAGAAGGAAAGAAATAAAAGAAATGGTGCTACAAGTTTTTCTTGGTCAGGAAATCTAGTCTTATAGCCTATACGCACTTAGACGAGTGCGCGCGCGCACAACACACAGAATATAGCTGGACTCAAAAACGAAATACTCGTTTACTTAGGCTACCCAAGACAAATCCGAACAAACGATGATATGATGACGTACTGCATCTCTATTGAACCGAGTACCGTACAACGACTTAGTACTAAGGGAACAGACCATGTGAGATGAAACTACACTCCTCCAGATCTATTCACGTTCCACAAAGCGCTTAGACCAAGAGAGATATCAATGAAAACTACTTTCCTGCAAAGCGTATAATCCACAGACTGTTACTGCACTTGGCAGTTATCATGAGTGTCTAAGTTGACCACTAGGATACATTGTTCTACTACATACAATGCAAACAGTACATTAACAAACCCTGTACAAATCGCGCATGCGCTTTGACCACCTTATTGAAAAACTGTTAATAAAACCGCATCTGCGCAGCTCTATTCTGATTGGTGATGATAGTTCAGTGTACACTAGAAAAAGTTTCGTCTTTGGGTTATTTAATTTACTTTACTGTTCGTTTAATTCGCAATTTAAAAAAAATATATTTCTGAGATATCGAAGAGACTAAATAAAATATATTTCATGTAACAGAATAAAAAATTATTCTTAAGATATGAGTAGCTTTCGGCTACGTATTGACTCTAAAAATAAACGTTCTACATATGTGGACGAAATGAAGACATCTTTAAGAATGTCAATACACGTGTGCCGTAAAAAAGCAAAGAATTCTGTTCTGTAAACGTCTTGATCAAGTGGCAAAGGCAACCTTTGTACGCCCAATAAAAACGTTGTAACCTAACCTTTTATCCGAACGCGCAATTCACAATAAATGATGAGGTAGCCTAACAAATAAACACTCTACTACTGAAGCGTGCTGCGACTTTCTTTAACCACGGACCGCTTCCACGGCTTTAATTGGAACGGTTCAATTATTGGTGGTAACCTAAATGTATAACGATGAAAAGCCGTAGTTCAGTTACGTTAATGATGACATACCGTTTCTTTTCTTAGCGGAGCAAACAACAAAAACCGCAGAAGAAGAATTGAAATCTTTTGTTGGCGAGTTGGGAGCCTCCAGTGTTACAAGCGTGACTTGCACACACAATTATTTAATTGTTATTGAGGTGGGCCGCCGAGTCATTCACATTATTAATTCTCCGCATTGTCACAAGTAAATCCGGTGGCGCTCTCTTCTGGAATTAGACCTTTCATTTGGAACAATAAAAGCAACGCAGATAAAGACAAAAACAAACCATTGTCAGAATAATTTCATTATTTCAAACGGCCGCGAATTTTAACAGTCTCATTTATTTCAACTTACTACCTGGCGTACGCTGTACAGGTGAAAATTAAATGGACAAACTCTACAGACACGCTGTACAAAAACAATACCCCATTCCATGTCTTTGTCCCTCCTTAGAAACTTTTGTTCTGTTTGTTTTAAAATTTATAGTCTTTAGATAAAACTTAGTATATAATTCCTAAAGCGATTTTTCATTTCGTTTGTGGGAAACCCTTAGATGGTTTGGTGAAATAAGGGTGCATAAATATCGGGGAAAAAAATCTCAAGTAAATGGACTTTTTACTGATTTAATTAAATCGCACATTTTAAGTAATAACGTATTTTAAATGATGACTCATACGCCATGATGGATAATGTTTAATCATGGAGTATACAATGGCGTCAGAATAAGAAGCCGAATCCTTCGATGAAGAGAGAGCTGAATCTAGTTCCTTCATAGAGAAGTGGCATTTAATGGAGAAAGGTATTTCTCCCTAGCAAAAACATCTTGGACCAACTGTTGTGTATTTAAAAAAAATTTCAAATAAATAAAACCTTCTAATTAGAAAAACTTTTTATTGAAATTCTTATGTAGCCAACACTGCAAAGCAACCATCTTCGGAGGGCAGTATTACAGCTACTTGTTTATAAAAACCTCTCCTTATCTACTTTGCAATTTACATAAGGATTTAAAAATACGTTTTTGTATGTAGGAGGTTTTATTTGTTTCAAATAATAAAAAAAAAAGTTTCATCCTGTTTAATTTTGTAATTGAGATTTTTTATTATAAACAAGCATGGAAACAAGTTTTGGAAAAATGCACCTAAACGGCATAACTTAGAAAAGACTCCCGACAAAAATTATGTTTATAAGAAAGACATCTTATGATTATAATGGATCTTTCTTAAACATATTTAAGGGACTTTTATTCGTTGGTCTTACGTAGAAGAGCTGCGGTCTCTTTTTTACAGCGGGCAAGGTTCCCTCACTGAATTAAGGGACTAGGCTTGACAACTTTATAAGTTCTTTCTTGCTTGATTAGACGGAATAGACCTTTCTCGTAAAGCCTAGAACTTTCTAGAAGTGACGTGGCTAGAAATTACGAAAAATGTCTAGAAGTGACAAGTCGATATAAGTTATAATAATTTTCTTAAGTATGAATAGAAATCAGTGTTTACAATATATTTAAAAGAGTACAGGCGTTTAATGACAGAATTTCAGTCCTTGTTAAGTATAAATAGACTGTTGGCTAGTTTAGTCGTTGTTAGAAGATCTAATAAAAACAGTATTTGGGCGCTTTTGTAAATCTTAGGTGTGTAATTAATAGTAATAGACTCGTTGGGCCCCTGTAAGCAATCCTGTAGGGGCTTGAATAGCATTACTATTGTGAGTCTTACACTTCGCGGAAGCTCTAGAGAACTTAAGTTGTGCAAGAACTCATAAAGAACAGATTTAATAACAAAATATATTAAAAAATTACTGATTTATTAAATGTAAAAAAGGAGCTATAAATAATATTCTGTATTCACAAATTGGATCACTTTAGCATTAAAATGTGGTAAAATAGTTACTAGCCGTATGAGGATTAAAAGCCTTATATTTGATTGTGTTTCATCAGTTTTATGTAGTTTCATTAACTAACTGGACATCGTCACATGCAATACTGAATCTGGCCAAATGACTAAATAATAAAGGTTGTACTAGAAGCTACGGTCAGAGGGATGATCTAGAAAGAGTTACAAATGCACGAAACATGCAAGTTAAGTTGAACAGTGCGAATATCCTCATACGACATATCTCCAAATGTAGAGGACGGGCATCACACATCGGGTAACCTTAATGGATACATCCAAGTGTAATGTGCTCCCATTTCTAAGGTTGTACTAGAAGCTACGGTCAGAGGGATGATCTAGAAAGATTTAGAAATGCACGAAACATGCAAGTTAAGTTGAGCAGTGCGAATATCCTCATACGACATATCTCCAAATGTAGAGGACGGGCATCACACATCGGGTAACCTTAATGGATACATCCAAGTGTAAAGTGCTCTCATTTCTAAGGTTGTACTAGAAGCTACGGTCAGAGGGATGATCTAGAAAGAGTTACAAATGCACGAAACATGCAAGTTAAGTTGAACAGTGCGAATATCCTCATACGACATATCTCCAAATGTAGAGGACGGGCATCACACATCGGGTAACCTTAATGGATACATCCAAGTGTAAAGTGCTCCCATTTCTAAGGTTGTACTAGAAGCTACGGTCAGAGGGATGATCTAGAAAGAGTTAGAAATGCACGAAACATGCAAGTTAAGTTGAGCAGTGCGAATATCCTCATACGACATAGCTCCAAATGTAGAGGACGGGCATCACACATCGGGTAACCTTAATGGATACATCCAAGTGTAATGTGCTCCCATTTCTAAGGTTGTACTAGAAGCTACGGTCAGAGGGATGATCTAGAAAGAGTTAGAAATGCACGAAACATGCAAGTTAAGTTGAGCAGTGCGAATATCCTCATACGACATAGCTCCAAATGTAGAGGACGGGCATCACACATCGGGTAACCTTAATGGATACATCCAAGTGTAATGTGCTCCCATTTCTAAGGTTGTACTAGAAGCTACGGTCAGAGGGATGATCTAGAAAGATTTAGAAATGCACGAAACATGCAAGTTAAGTTGAGCAGTGCGAATATCCTCATACGACATATCTCCAAATGTAGAGGACGGGCATCACACATCGGGTAACCTTAATGGATACATCCAAGTGTAAAGTGCTCTCATTTCTAAGGTTGTACTAGCGAAGCTACGGTCAGAGGGATGATCTGGAAAGAGTTACAAATGCACGAAACATGCAAGCTAAGTTGAACAGTGCGAATATCCTCATACGACATATCTCCAAATGTAGAGGACGGGCATCATACATCGGGTAACCTTAATGGATACATCCAAGTGTAAAGTGCTCTCATTTCTAAGGTTGTACTAGAAGCTACGGTCAGAGGGATGATCTAGAAAGAGTTACAAATGCACGAAACATGCAAGTTAAGTTGAGCAGTGCGAATATCCTCATACGACATATCTCCAAATGTAGAGGACGGGCATCACACATCGGGTAACCTTAATGGATACATCCAAGTGTAAAGTGCTCCCATTTCTAAGGTTGTACTAGAAGCTACGGTCAGAGGGATGATCTAGAAAGAGTTACAAATGCACGAAACATGCAAGTTAAGTTGAGCAGTGCGAATATCCTCATACGACATATCTCCAAATGTAGAGGACGGGCATCACACATCGGGTAACCTTAATGGATACATCCAAGTGTAAAGTGCTCCCATTTCTAAGGTTGTACTAGAAGCTACGGTCAGAGGGATGATCTAGAAAGAGTTACAAATGCACGAAACATGCAAGTTAAGTTGAGAAGTGCGAATATCCTCATACGACATATCTCCAAATGTAGAGGACGGGCATCACACATCGGGTAACCTTAATGGATACATCCAAGTGTAAAGTGCTCCCATTTCTAAGGTTGTACTAGAAGCTACGGTCAGAGGGATGATCTAGAAAGAGTTACAAATGCACGAAACATGCAAGTTAAGTTGAGCAGTGCGAATATCCTCATACGACATAGCTCCAAATGTAGAGGACGGGCATCACACATCGGGTAACTTTAATGGATACATCCAAGTGTAAAGTGCTCCCATTTCTAAGGTTGTACTAGAAGCTACGGTCAGAGGGTTGATCTGGAAAGAGTTAGAAATGCACGAAACATGCAAGTTAAGTTGAGAAGTGCGAATATCCTCATACGACATAGCTCCAAATGTAGAGGACGGGCATCACACATCGGGTAACCTTAATGGATACATCCAAGTGTAAAGTGCTCCCATTTCTAAGGTTGTACTAGAAGCTACGGTCAGAGGGTTGATCTGGAAAGAGTTAGAAATGCACGAAACATGCAAGTTAAGTTGAGAAGTGCGAATATCCTCATACGACATAGCTCCAAATGTAGAGGACGGGCATCACACATCGGGTAACCTTAATGGATACATCCAAGTGTAAAGTGCTCCCATTTCTAAGGTTGTACTAGAAGCTACGGTCAGAGGGTTGATCTGGAAAGAGTTAGAAATGCACGAAACATGCAAGTTAAGTTGAGAAGTGCGAATATCCTCATACGACATAGCTCCAAATGTAGAGGACGGGCATCACACATCGGGTAACCTTAATGGATACATCCAAGTGTAAAGTGCTCCCATTTCTAAGGTTGTACTAGAAGCTACGGTCAGAGGGTTGATCTGGAAAGAGTTAGAAATGCACGAAACATGCAAGTTAAGTTGAGCAGTGCGAATATCCTCATACGACATATCTCCAAATGTAGAGGACGGGCATCACACATCGGGTAACCTTAATGGATACATCCAAGTGTAAAGTGCTCCCATTTCTAAGGTTGTACTAGAAGCTACGGTCAGAGGGATGATCTAGAAAGAGTTACAAATGCACGAAACATGCAAGTTAAGTTGAGAAGTGCGAATATCCTCATACGACATAGCTCCAAATGTAGAGGACAGGCATCACACATCGGGTAACCTTAATGGATACATCCAAGTGTAAAGTGCTCCCATTTCTAAGGTTGTACTAGAAGCTACGGTCAGAGGGATGATCTAGAAAGAGTTAGAAATGCACGAAACATGCAAGTTAAGTTGAGCAGTGCGAATATCCTCATACGACAAATCTCCAAATGTAGAGGACGGGCATCACACATCGGGTAACCTTAATGGATACATCCAAGTGTAAAGTGCTCCCATTTCTAAGGTTGTACTAGAAGCTACGGTCAGAGGGATGATCTAGAAAGAGTTACAAATGCACGAAACATGCAAGTTAAGTTGAGCAGTGCGAATATCCTCATACGACATATCTCCAAATGTAGAGGACGGGCATCACACATCGGGTAACCTTAATGGATACATCCAAGTGTAAAGTGCTCTCATTTCTAAGGTTGTACTAGAAGCTACGGTCAGAGGGATGATCTAGAAAGAGTTACGAATGCACGAAACATTCAAGTTAAGTTGAACAGTGCGAATATCCTCATACGACATAGCTCCAAATGTAGAGGACGGGCATCACACATCGGGTAACCTTAATGGATACATCCAAGTGTAAAGTGCTCTCATTTCTAAGGTTGTACTAGAAGCTACGGTCAGAGGGATGATCTAGAAAGAGTTACAAATGCACGAAACATGCAAGTTAAGTTGAACAGTGCGAATATCCTCATACGACATAGCTCCAAATGTAGAGGACGGGCATCACACATCGGGTAACCTTAATGGATACATCCAAGTGTAAAGTGCTCTCATTTCTAAGGTTGTACTAGAAGCTACGGTCAGAGGGATGATCTAGAAAGAGTTAGAAATGCACGAAACATGCAAGTTAAGTTGAGCAGTGCGAATATCCTCATACGACATATCTCCAAATGTAGAGGACGGGCATCACACATCGGGTAACCTTAATGGATACATCCAAGTGTAAAGTGCTCTCATTTCTAAGGTTGTACTAGCGAAGCTACGGTCAGAGGGATGATCTAGAAAGAGTTACAAATGCACGAAACATGCAAGTTAAGTTGAGCAGTGCGAATATCCTCATACGACATATCTCCAAATGTAGAGGACGGGCATCACACATCGGGTAACCTTAATGGATACATCCAAGTGTAAAGTGCTCTCATTTCTAAGGTTGTACTAGAAGCTACGGTCAGAGGGATGATCTAGAAAGAGTTAGAAATGCACGAAACATGCAAGTTAAGTTGAGCAGTGCGAATATCCTCATACGACATATCTCCAAATGTAGAGGACGGGCATCACACATCGGGTAACCTTAATGGATACATCCAAGTGTAAAGTGCTCCCATTTCTAAGGTTGTACTAGAAGCTACGGTCAGAGGGATGATCTAGAAAGAGTTACAAATGCACGAAACATGCAAGTTAAGTTGAGAAGTGCGAATATTCTCATACGACATAGCTCCAAATGTAGAGAACGGGCATCACACATCGGGTAACCTTAATGGATACATCCAAGTGTAAAGTGCTCCCATTTCTAAGGTTGTACTAGAAGCTACGGTCAGAGGGATGATCTAGAAAGAGTTAGAAATGCACGAAACATGCAAGTTAAGTTGAGAAGTGCGAATATCCTCATACGACATATCTCCAAATGTAGAGGACGGGCATCACACATCGGGTAACCTTAATGGATACATCCAAGTGTAAAGTGCTCCCATTTCTAAGGTTGTACTAGAAGCTACGGTCAGAGGGATGATCTAGAAAGAGTTAGAAATGCATGAAACATGCAAGTTAAGTTGAGCAGTGCGAATATCCTCATACGACATATCTCCAAATGTAGAGGACGGGCATCACACATCGGGTAACCTTAATGGATACATCCAAGTGTAAAGTGCTCCCATTTCTAAGGTTGTACTAGAAGCTACGGTCAGAGGGATGATCTAGAAAGAGTTAGAAATGCACGAAACATGCAAGTTAAGTTGAGCAGTGCGAATATCCTCATACGACATATCTCCAAATGTAGAGGACGGGCATCACACATCGGGTAACCTTAATGGATACATCCAAGTGTAAAGTGCTCCCATTTCTAAGGTTGTACTAGAAGCTACGGTCAGAGGGATGATCTAGAAAGAGTTACAAATGCACGAAACATGCAAGTTAAGTTGAGCAGTGCGAATATCCTCATACGACATATCTCCAAATGTAGAGGACGGGCATCACACATCGGGTAACCTTAATGGATACATCCAAGTGTAAAGTGCTCTCATTTCTAAGGTTGTACTAGAAGCTACGGTCAGAGGGATGATCTAGAAAGAGTTACAAATGCACGAAACATGCAAGTTAAGTTGAACAGTGCGAATATCCTCATACGACATATCTCCAAATGTAGAGGACGGGCATCACACATCGGGTAACCTTAATGGATACATCCAAGTGTAAAGTGCTCCCATTTCTAAGGTTGTACTAGCGAAGCTACGGTCAGAGGGATGATCTAGAAAGAGTTACAAATGCACGAAACATGCAAGTTAAGTTGAGCAGTGCGAATATTCTCATACGACATATCTCCAAATGTAGAGGACGGGCATCACACATCGGGTAACCTTAATGGATACATCCAAGTGTAAAGTGCTCTCATTTCTAAGGTTGTACTAGAAGCTACGGTCAGAGGGATGATCTAGAAAGAGTTACAAATGCACGAAACATGCAAGTTAAGTTGAGCAGTGCGAATATCCTCATACGACATATCTCCAAATGTAGAGGACGGGCATCACACATCGGGAAACCTTAATGGATACATCCAAGTGTAAAGTGCTCCCATTTCTAAGGTTGTACTAGAAGCTACGGTCAGAGGGATGATCTAGAAAGAGTTACAAATGCACGAAACATGCAAGTTAAGTTGAGCAGTGCGAATATCCTCATACGACATATCTCCAAATGTAGAGGACGGGCATCACACATCGGGTAACCTTAATGGATACATCCAAGTGTAAAGTGCTCCCATTTCTAAGGTTGTACTAGCGAAGCTACGGTCAGAGGGATGATCTAGAAAGAGTTACAAATGCACGAAACATGCAAGTTAAGTTGAGCAGTGCGAATATCCTCATACGACATATCTCCAAATGTAGAGGACGGGCATCACACATCGGGTAACCTTAATGGATACATCCAAGTGTAAAGTGCTCCCATTTCTAAGGTTGTACTAGAAGCTACGGTCAGAGGGATGATCTAGAAAGAGTTACAAATGCACGAAACATGCAAGTTAAGTTGAGCAGTGCGAATATCCTCATACGACATATCTCCAAATGTAGAGGACGGGCATCACACATCGGGTAACCTTAATGGATACATCCAAGTGTAAAGTGCTCCCATTTCTAAGGTTGTACTAGCGAAGCTACGGTCAGAGGGATGATCTAGAAAGAGTTACAAATGCACGAAACATGCAAGTTAAGTTGAGCAGTGCGAATATCCTCATACGACATAGCTCCAAATGTAGAGGACGGGCATCACACATCGGGTAACCTTAATGGATACATCCAAGTGTAAAGTGCTCCCATTTCTAAGGTTGTACTAGAAGCTACGGTCAGAGGGATGATCTAGAAAGAGTTACAAATGCACGAAACATGCAAGTTAAGTTGAGAAGTGCGAATATCCTCATACGACATAGCTCCAAATGTAGAGGACGGGCATCACACATCGGGTAACCTTAATGGATACATCCAAGTGTAAAGTGCTCCCATTTCTAAGGTTGTACTAGAAGCTACGGTCAGAGGGATGATCTAGAAAGAGTTACAAATGCACGAAACATGCAAGTTAAGTTGAGCAGTGCGAATATCCTCATACGACATATCTCCAAATGTAGAGGACGAGCATCACACATCGGGTAACCTTAATGGATACATCCAAGTGTAAAGTGCTCCCATTTCTAAGGTTGTACTAGAAGCTACGGTCAGAGGGATGATCTAGAAAGACTTACAAACGCACGAAACATGCAAGTTAAGTTGAGCAGTGCGAATATCCTCATACGACATATCTCCAAATGTAGAGGACGGGCATCACACATCGGGTAACCTTAATGGATACATCCAAGTGTAAAGTGCTCCCATTTCTAAGGTTGTACTAGCGAAGCTACGGTCAGAGGGATGATCTAGAAAGAGTTACAAATGCACGAAACATGCAAGTTAAGTTGAACAGTGCGAATATCCTCATACGACATATCTCCAAATGTAGAGGACGGGCATCACACATCGGGTAACCATAATGGATACATCCAAGTGTAAAGTGCTCCCATTTCTAAGGTTGTACTAGAAGCTACGGTCAGAGGGATGATCTAGAAAGAGTTACAAATGCACGAAACATGCAAGTTAAGTTGAGCAGTGCGAATATCCTCATACGACATATCTCCAAATGTAGAGGACGGGCATCACACATCGGGTAACCTTAATGGATACATCCAAGTGTAAAGTGCTCCCATTTCTAAGGTTGTACTAGAAGCTACGGTCAGAGGGATGATCTAGAAAGAGTTACAAATGCACGAAACATGCAAGTTAAGTTGAGCAGTGCGAATATCCTCATACGACATAGCTCCAAATGTAGAGGACGGGCATCACACATCGGGTAACCTTAATGGATACATCCAAGTGTAAAGTGCTCCCATTTCTAAGGTTGTACTAGAAGCTACGGTCAGAGGGATGATCTGGAAAGAGTTACAAATGCACGAAACATGCAAGTTAAGTTGAGAAGTGCGAATATCCTCATACGACATATCTCCAAATGTAGAGGACGGGCATCACACATCGGGTAACCTTAATGGATACATCCAAGTGTAAAGTGCTCCCATTTCTAAGGTTGTACTAGCGAAGCTACGGTCAGAGGGATGATCTAGAAAGAGTTACAAATGCACGAAACATGCAAGTTAAGTTGAGCAGTGCGAATATCCTCATACGACATATCTCCAAATGTAGAGGACGGGCATCACACATCGGGTAACCTTAATGGATACATCCAAGTGTAAAGTGCTCCCATTTCTAAGGTTGTACTAGAAGCTACGGTCAGAGGGATGATCTAGAAAGAGTTACAAATGCACGAAACATGCAAGTTAAGTTGAGCAGTGCGAATATCCTCATACGACATATCTCCAAATGTAGAGGACGGGCATCACACATCGGGTAACCTTAATGGATACATCCAAGTGTAAAGTGCTCCCATTTCTAAGGTTGTACTAGCGAAGCCACGGTCAGAGGGATGATCTAGAAAGAGTTACAAATGCACGAAACATGCAAGTTAAGTTGAGCAGTGCGAATATCCTCATACGACATATCTCCAAATGTAGAGGACGGGCATCACACATCGGGTAACCTTAATGGATACATCCAAGTGTAAAGTGCTCCCATTTCTAAGGTTGTACTAGAAGCTACGGTCAGAGGGATGATCTAGAAAGAGTTACAAATGCACGAAACATGCAAGTTAAGTTGAGAAGTGCGAATATCCTCATACGACATAGCTCCAAATGTAGAGGACGGGTATCACACATCGGGTAACCTTAATGGATACATCCAAGTGTAAAGTGCTCCCATTTCTAAGGTTGTACTAGAAGCTACGGTCAGAGGGATGATCTAGAAAGAGTTAGAAATGCACGAAACATGCAAGTTAAGTTGAGAAGTGCGAATATCCTCATACGACGTATCTCCAAATGTAGAGGACGGGCATCACACATCGGGTAACCTTAATGGATACATCCAAGTGTAAAGAGCTCCCATTTCTAAGGTTGTACTAGAAGCTACGGTCAGAGGGATGATCTAGAAAGAGTTACAAATGCACGAAACATGCAAGTTAAGTTGAGAAGTGCGAATATCCTCATACGACATATCTCCAAATGTAGAGGACGGGCATCACACATCGGGTAACCTTAATGGATACATCCAAGTGTAAAGTGCTCCCATTTCTAAGGTTGTACTAGAAGCTACGGTCAGAGGGATGATCTGGAAAGAGTTACAAATGCACGAAACATGCAAGTTAAGTTGAACAGTGCGAATATCCTCATACGACATATCTCCAAATGTAGAGGACGGGCATCACACATCGGGTAACCTTAATGGATACATCCAAGTGTAAAGTGCTCCCATTTCTAAGGTTGTACTAGAAGCTACGGTCAGAGGGATGATCTAGAAAGAGTTACAAATGCACGAAACATGCAAGTTAAGTTGAGCAGTGCGAATATCCTCATACGACATATCTCCAAATGTAGAGGACGGGCATCACACATCGGGTAACCTTAATGGATACATCCAAGTGTAAAGTGCTCCCATTTCTAAGGTTGTACTAGAAGCTACGGTCAGAGGGATGATCTGGAAAGAGTTACAAATGCACGAAACATGCAAGTTAAGTTGAGCAGTGCGAATATCCTCATACGACATATCTCCAAATGTAGAGGACGGGCATCACACATCGGGTAACCTTAATGGATACATCCAAGTGTAAAGTGCTCTCATTTCTAAGGTTGTACTAGCGAAGCTACGGTCAGAGGGATGATCTAGAAAGAGTTACAAATGCACGAAACATGCAAGTTAAGTTGAGAAGTGCGAATATCCTCATACGACATAGCTCCAAATGTAGAGGACGGGCATCACACATCGGGTAACCTTAATGGATACATCCAAGTGTAAAGTGCTCCCATTTCTAAGGTTGTACTAGAAGCTACGGTCAGAGGGATGATCTGGAAAAAGTTACAAATGCACGAAACATGCAAGTTAAGTTGAGCAGTGCGAATATCCTCATACGACATATCTCCAAATGTAGAGGACGGGCATCACACATCGGGTAACCTTAATGGATACATCCAAGTGTAAAGTGCTCCCATTTCTAAGGTTGTACTAGAAGCTACGGTCAGAGGGATGATCTAGAAAGAGTTACAAATGCACGAAACATGCAAGTTAAGTTGAACAGTGCGAATATCCTCATACGACATATCTCCAAATGTAGAGGACGGGCATCACACATCGGGTAACCTTAATGGATACATCCAAGTGTAAAGTGCTCCCATTTCTAAGGTTGTACTAGAAGCTACGGTCAGAGGGATGATCTAGAAAGAGTTACAAATGCACGAAACATGCAAGTTAAGTTGAACAGTGCGAATATCCTCATACGACATATCTCCAAATGTAGAGGACGGGCATCACACATCGGGTAACCTTAATGGATACATCCAAGTGTAAAGTGCTCCCATTTCTAAGGTTGTACTAGAAGCTACGGTCAGAGGGATGATCTAGAAAGAGTTACAAATGCACGAAACATGCAAGTTAAGTTGAACAGTGCGAATATCCTCATACGACATATCTCCAAATGTAGAGGACGGGCATCACACATCGGGTAACCTTAATGGATACATCCAAGTGTAAAGTGCTCCCATTTCTAAGGTTGTACTATAGTCTATCCATTTTGGGACGGCGGGTAAAAGATTAAGTCACCGCCCGAGCTCCCAACAATAGCTTGGGTCAGGCGCTCGGCGGCCGGCCGCCCGCGCTAATGAGGCGTAAAAAGCACTCCACTCCAAAATATTATCACATAAAAGTAAGCGTATTTTTTAATTTTTTATTACAGTTTTGATGTCTACGTGTGATTTCATGAAAAACTAGTCCAAACACGACGGAGTTATGTCAATTAGTAAAATTAGTGGTTGCAAAAAATTGTATTTGGCCTTATTTAACTTTTGTAACCACTAATTTTACTAATTGACATAACTCCGTCGTGTTTGGACTAGTTTTTCATGAAATCACACGTAGACATCAAAACTGTAATAAAAAATTAAAAAATACGCTTACTTTTATGTTATAATATTTTGGAGTGGAGTGCTTTTTACGCCTCATTAGCGCGGGCGGCCGGCCGCCGAGCGCCTGACCCAAGCTATTGTTGGGAGCTCGGGCGGTGACTTAATCTTTTACCCGCCGTCCCAAAATGGATAGACTATAGAAGCTACGGTCAGAGGGATGATCTAGAAAGAGTTACAAATGCACGAAACATGCAAGTTAAGTTGAGAAGTGCGAATATCCTCATACGACATATCTCCAAATGTAGAGGACGGGCATCACACATCGGGTAACCTTAATGGATACATCCAAGTGTAAAGTGCTCCCATTTCTAAGGTTACGAACATTGTACGTAGTACATGATCCCCGACTCGTAGAAAGCGCCAAATATCTGTTTACAGTAAACTCCTTCCGCATAAACTTTATTTCTATAATTGCACAAGCAACAATCCCGTCAACGTTTTAAGGGTTCGGAAGGAGGGGTAGTGTTGACACAAGTTATGAACCAGTCTGTACTCCCCTCTGCCTTAGCATGATTCAATAAGGGGTGGTGGGTGGAAAGGAGAATGAAATATTTAAGCCTGAAATAAGGAAACCCATTCAAAGCGACACCTTACACAATAGCGCCCGTTATAAATAGTATATGCGGCTGCACAAAAGCGCGTCCTATTCATGTTCTTTGGGGATTAGCTTTGAAGACGGGCGAGGGACAGAAGCTGGACAAAAGGGGACGTGGAGGTGAGGTGAGTAAAGTATAATATGTGAATATTACGAAGGGAAAAGAAACATCCGAAATTCTATTTAAACCCGCTCGACCTCGCTTTATAATATCTCGCCGTCACAAAATAGCAGTCGCCGAGTAAAGGTCTGAGCTCTATAAACATTTCTCTTCCTTTAATTTTTTTATCAAAAAATTTCGTTCTGATACCTTTATAAAAGTAATTTAAAAACATTTAATTAAAAGTTTATAAACAGTGTATTGAAATCCAATTTATGTTTATTAAATTTCAAAGGAGTTTCTTTAAATGATGGTGTTTAAAAAAGGGCTATTATTAACGACAAAATATCTTAAACCATTATTGAACTACCCTTTGTGGATAGAATTTTTATTAACAATATATCCACCCCCACTGGGAACATGGAGTCTATATGAGCATATTTAGAAGGCATCCCTCGTATAGCTCCTTTTCTCTCCTCTAAAAACTTCTACGTGGCGTCTCCCCAGGGACGAGTCTCCTCAGCGCCAAGGGCTAATTAGTCTCCTCAGCGCCGAAGCTATAAATTATCAAAGGGTCGGCTCAGTGATGCAGAATTAACAAGGATTAATATCTTCTCTTTTAAAATGCCGGGCTCAAAAATGGTGCCTACTGTGTTACATTGTTTACTTTAGCAGTTTGTGATGAGTTTTAGATTATGTGTTACAAAGTTAACCTTGGGGTATTTGGTATCCCTTTTCTTGTGATTATGAGTACAATCTAGATTTATTAACCATTTTTAGTTAAAATAAATGGGATAATGGAGGGGAAAACGACCGGTCCTGGGACCGTCCTAACCCTCTGCGTTTGTACAACTTAGGGTTGCAATGGCTCATGGAATGTGGGGGGGGTTTCCCGGTCAACAAACCCAAACGTCATCCCTTCCTCCGTTCCCTAAGCCTAATTACAATCCTTTATGTTACTTTAGAATTCGAGGCGTATCGTGACTGCAATGAAATGTATGCAAAATTTGCGTCATTCCGGTGCTGATCATCTACTATGCTCAGTTGGGCACACGGCTAGTTGTCTTTGTGAATTCCAATTCGGCTGTCATAACTGCCAGATTATGCCAGGTAGCCCACTCGGCGCTGTGGAGACGCGGGGAGACGGCAATTTACACCTTGATATCATAACTGTAACAGCTTTAGGGTCAAGCTACTATCCATTCAATGCTATTTCCGTGGAGTTCTGTAAACGCGCCGTCTACAATTAGCAAACATTCGGCCATAAACTGCTCGTTACCATATATAAACGAATATATGGAAACCACAGCTGTAGTAAGTGCAATGAGACATGTTCGAAATCAGTATCGTACCTCCAATGTAAGTGGAATACAAGTTGGGTTGACGTTCTGTAGCAACTTACTACTCATTAACTCGGAAACATTCGGCCATAAACTGTTCGTTACCATATATAAACGAATATATGGAAACCACAGCTGTAGTAAGTGCAATGAGACATGTTCGAAATCAGTATCGTACCTCCAATGTAAGTGGAATACAAGTTGGGTTGACGTTCTGTAGCAACTTACTACTCATTAACTCGGAAACATTCGGCCATAAACTGTTCGTTACCATATATAAACGAATATATGGAAACCACAGCTGTAGTAAGTGCAATGAGACATGTTCGAAATCAGTATCGTACCTCCAATGTAAGTGGAATACAAGTTGGGTTGACGTTCTGTAGCAACTTACTACTCATTAACCCGGAAACATTCGGCCATAAACTGCTCGTTACCATATATAAACGAATATATGGAAACCACAGCTGTAGTAAGTGCAATGAGACATGTTCGAAATCAGTATCGTACCTCCAATGTAAGTGGAATACAAGTTGGGTTGACGTTCTGTAGCAACTTACTACTCATTAACCCGGAAACATTCGGCCATAAACTGCTCGTTACCATATATAAACGAATATATGGAAACCACAGCTGTAGTAAGTGCAATGAGACATATTCGAAATCAGTATCGTACCTCCAATGTAAGTGGAATACAAGTTGGGTTGACGTTCTGTAGCAACTTACTACTCATTAACCCGGAGACGTTCGCGCCGTTAGATTGACTCTGAAGGAATTATTTTATCTTTTCTTTGTGTGAGACTGAGCTTCTAAATATGCTTTCTCGAGGATGTTGGGCATCTAATATCCGAGTTCCGACGTGAGGGTAACCAGGGACGAGAGAATAACCAGGCCTCACTGAAGGTGGGAATCGCCTACATGTACGTGCGATCACGTGAGTGCTGTGTTGAAAGCAAACTAACCGGCGCGGCGCAAGTGATCGAGTGACTCTTATATTCTAATTTTTTTTTACTTGTAATTTTACATTTAAATATGCGATAAATGTATTAATAAATTGTTTCTATATCAATGACCAAGTTTAAAGCTTATTATATTCCATACAGTTGAAATTTAAAATGTAGAACAAACTAACAACAATAATTATAAATGTTGGATTTACCCTAACGGCGCGAGTCATCCATAGCGCCAGTGTTCCCTAGTTTAACTCCAAAAACCCTCTTGAAGATTTTTTGTTGTTTTATATTTTTTTTACATTTTTACATTTTCCTGTTGAAGAATGAATTTTTTTGTTTTTTTTTTTCAAAATCTTTTTATTTACATAGAAGGCCTAAACGGGATAAAAATTGTTGACTGAATTTATGAAATCGATAAATAACTCCTCAGTTGTTGGATGAAGACTTTTCCAAGTGTATTCTGTGAGTATGTCTCTATATTAGGAGAAGATATTTTACCAATTCGCCGCTTCATGTTTCTTTTTATTTTAACCCAGTTTGATTCAATTCCCTGAGTGTGTATGCTACGATCATTAGGATTCAAGAAGTTACGTGTATCTACCTAGAAAGTACCTAGAAACATCTCGATGGGGGCTAACGCTTCATTACACAAAGGTTGACAGTAGTGTTTTATTACCTGTGAAAGGGTCGTACAGTTTTATTGTTTTCTGTAGAACCTTACCGTCTACCCCCAAAAACTTTAAAAGTCCCAAAATAAAAAAAATTGATAATCCTTATAAGTTAATTTTAACCAGTCTAAAAATCGAAAAATTTATTTTGTCATTTAGACAATCCAAATCCTACATAACGTTTAATGAAAGTCAGTAAATTATGAAGTATATAGACCTACAGTAAATTATGGCAATGGGCCCTTTATGGCCCACTGGGTCCGTTTTAAAGGCCCCCCCCCCATACCTCATTAGCGGTACCACAACTGAATGTCTAAATTGGGTGTAATTTACACACAACTTTGTTTGGACGATATTTCCATATATTCTTCTTTTCTATTTCTAAGTTTTATTGTTACAAATTATTAGATACAACATGTTAAAAATAAACAGAGTATAATAAGATATCATAGGGTGAAATTACGTGTAACAGGATTGTGTTAATAGGATTTTACTGGATATAAGAAGATATAACTGGATGTAACAGAGTATAATTAAATATAACACGGTGTAATTACATATAACAATTTGTAGTTACATATTACAGAGCAAAATTAAATATAACAGGGTGTAGCGAGATATAACAGGGTATAATTACATAGTACAGGATATAATTAAATATAAAAAGGTGGTACTAGCTATAATAGGATGTAACAAAGTAAAACTGGGTGTAACACCAGCGGTTAAATTGGATATAAAGGTGGTATAGACAATAAATGGTGTAATTAGGTAATACAGGGTGTTATTAAATATAACGGGATGGTGTTAAATATATCAGGATATAATTAGATATAACACGGTGTGTTTGGATGTAACTGAGTTTAAAGTAATTATAAATGTGTAATTAGAGAGTAAATGCTATTAGGCATTACAGGGGGTAATTAAATATTATAAAGCATAAATAAATATATCAGGATATAATTAGATATAGGAAGGTGTGTTTGGATGTAACTGAGTTTAAAGTAATTATAAATGTGTAATTAGAGAGTAAATGCTATTAGGCATTACAGGGGGTAATTAAATATTATAAAGCATAAATAAATATATCAGGATATAATTAGATATAGGAAGGTGTGTTTGGATGTAACTGAGTTTAAAGTAATTATAAATGTGTAATTAGACAGTAAATGCTATTAGGCATTACAGGGGGTAATTAAATATTATAAAGCATAAATAAATATATCAGGATATAATTAGATATAGGAAGGTGTGTTTGGATGTAACTGAGTTTAAAGTAATTATAAATGTGTAATTAGAGAGTAAATGCTATTAGGCATTACAGGGGGTAATTAAATATTATAAAGCATAAATAAATATATCAGGATTTAATTAGATATAAGTAGGTGTGTTTGGATGTAACTGAGTTTAAAGTAATTATAAATGTGTAATTAGAGAGTAAATGCTATTAGGCATTACAGGGGGTAATTAAATATTATAAAGCATAAATAAATATATCAGGATATAATTAGATATAGGAAGGTGTGTTTGGATGTAACTGAGTTAAATTATATAAATGTGTAATTAGAGAGTAAATGCTATTAGGCATTACAGGGGGTAATTAAATATTATAAAGCATAAATAAATATATCAGGATATAATTAGATATAGGAAGGTGTGTTTGGATGTAACTGAGTTAAATTAATTATAAATGTGTAATTAGAGAGTAAATGCTATTAGGCATTACAGGGGGTAATTAAATATTATAAAGCATAAATAAATATATCAGGATATAATTAGATATAGGAAGGTGTGTTTGGATGTAACTGAATTAAATTAATTATAAATGTGTAATTAGAGAGTAAATGCTATTAGGCATTACAGGGGGTAATTAAATATTATAAAGCATAAACAAATATATCAGGATATAATTAGATATAAGAAGGTGTGTTTGGATGTAACTGAATTAAATTAATTATAAATGTGTAATTAGAGAGTAAATGCTATTAGGCATTACAGGGGGTAATTAAATATTATAAAGCATAAATAAATATATCAGGATATAATTAGATATAGGAAGGTGTGTTTGGATGTAACTGAATTAAATTAATTATAAATGTGTAATTAGAGAGTAAATGCTATTAGGCATTACAGGGGGTAATTAAATATTATAAAGCATAAATAAATATATCAGGATATAATTAGATATAGGAAGGTGTGTTTGGATGTAACTGAATTAAATTAATTATAAATGTGTAATTAGAGAGTAAATGCTATTAGGCATTACAGGGGGTAATTAAATATTATAAAGCATAAACAAATATATCAGGATATAATTAGATATAAGAAGGTGTGTTTGGATGTAACTGAATTAAATTAATTATAAATGTGTAATTAGAGAGTAAATGCTATTAGGCATTACAGGGGGTAATTAAATATTATAAAGCATAAATAAATATATCAGGATATAATTAGATATAGGAAGGTGTGTTTGGATGTAACTGAGTTAAATTATTATAAATGTGTAATTAGACAGTAAATGCTATTAGGCATTACAGGGGGTAATTAAATATTATAAAGCATAAATAAATATATCAGGATATAATTAGATATAGGAAGGTGTGTTTGGATGTAACTGAATTAAATTAATTATAAATGTGTAATTAGAGAGTAAATGCTATTAGGCATTACAGGGGGTAATTAAATATTATAAAGCATAAACAAATATATCAGGATATAATTAGATATAAGAAGGTGTGTTTGGATGTAACTGAATTAAATTAATTATAAATGTGTAATTAGAGAGTAAATGCTATTAGGCATTACAGGGGGTAATTAAATATTATAAAGCATAAATAAATATATCAGGATATAATTAGATATAGGAAGGTGTGTTTGGATGTAACTGAATTAAATTAATTATAAATGTGTAATTAGAGAGTAAATGCTATTAGGCATTACAGGGGGTAATTAAATATTATAAAGCATAAATAAATATATCAGGATATAATTAGATATAGGAAGGTGTGTTTGGATGTAACTGAGATAAATTAATTATAAATGTGTAATTAGAGAGTAAATGCTATTAGGCATTACAGGGGGTAATTAAATATTATAAAGCATAAATAAATATATCAGGATATAATTAGATATAGGAAGGTGTGTTTGGATGTAACTGAGTTAAATTAATTATAAATGTGTAATTAGAGAGTAAATGCTATTAGGCATTACAGGGGGTAATTAAATATTATAAAGCATAAATAAATATATCAGGATATAATTAGATATAGGAAGGTGTGTTTGGATGTAACTGAGTTAAATTAATTATAAATGTGTAATTAGAGAGTAAATGCTATTAGGCATTACAGGGGGTAATTAAATATTATAAAGCATAAATAAATATATCAGGATATAATTAGATATAGGAAGGTGTGTTTGGATGTAACTGAGTTAAATTAATTATAAATGTGTAATTAGAGAGTAAATGCTATTAGGCATTACAGGGGGTAATTAAATATTATAAAGCATAAATAAATATATCAGGATATAATTAGATATAGGAAGGTGTGTTTGGATGTAACTGAGTTAAATTAATTATAAATGTGTAATTAGAGAGTAAATGCTATTAGGCATTACAGGGGGTAATTAAATATTATAAAGCATAAATAAATATATCAGGATATAATTAGATATAGGAAAGTGTGTTTGGATGTAACTGAATTAAATTATTATAAATGTGTAATTAGACAGTAAATGCTATTAGGCATTACAGGGGGTAATTAAATATTATAAAGCATAAATAAATATATCAGGATATAATTAGATATAGGAAGGTGTGTTTGGATGTAACTGAATTAAATTAATTATAAATGTGTAATTAGAGAGTAAATGCTATTAGGCATTACAGGGGGTAATTAAATATTATAAAGCATAAATAAATATATCAGGATATAATTAGATATAGGAAGGTGTGTTTGGATGTAACTGAGTTAAATTAATTATAAATGTGTAATTAGAGAGTAAATGCTATTAGGCATTACAGGGGGTAATTAAATATTATAAAGCATAAATAAATATATCAGGATATAATTAGATATAGGAAGGTGTGTTTGGATGTAACTGAATTAAATTAATTATAAATGTGTAATTAGAGAGTAAATGCTATTAGGCATTACAGGGGGTAATTAAATATTATAAAGCATAAATAAATATATCAGGATATAATTAGATATAGGAAGGTGTGTTTGGATGTAACTGAGTTAAATTAATTATAAATGTGTAATTAGAGAGTAAATGCTATTAGGCATTACAGGGGGTAATTAAATATTATAAAGCATAAATAAATATATCAGGATATAATTAGATATAGGAAGGTGTGTTTGGATGTAACTGAGTTAAATTAATTATAAATGTGTAATTAGAGAGTAAATGCTATTAGGCATTACAGGGGGTAATTAAATATTATAAAGCATAAATAAATATATCAGGATATAATTAGATATAGGAAGGTGTGTTTGGATGTAACTGAGTTAAATTAATTATAAATGTGTAATTAGAGAGTAAATGCTATTAGGCATTACAGGGGGTAATTAAATATTATAAAGCATAAATAAATATATCAGGATATAATTAGATATAGGAAGGTGTGTTTGGATGTAACTGAGTTAAATTAATTATAAATGTGTAATTAGAGAGTAAATGCTATTAGGCATTACAGGGGGTAATTAAATATTATAAAGCATAAATAAATATATCAGGATATAATTAGATATAGGAAAGTGTGTTTGGATGTAACTGAATTAAATTATTATAAATGTGTAATTAGACAGTAAATGCTATTAGGCATTACAGGGGGTAATTAAATATTATAAAGCATAAATAAATATATCAGGATATAATTAGATATAGGAAGGTGTGTTTGGATGTAACTGAATTAAATTAATTATAAATGTGTAATTAGAGAGTAAATGCTATTAGGCATTACAGGGGGTAATTAAATATTATAAAGCATAAATAAATATATCAGGATATAATTAGATATAGGAAGGTGTGTTTGGATGTAACTGAGTTAAATTAATTATAAATGTGTAATTAGAGAGTAAATGCTATTAGGCATTACAGGGGGTAATTAAATATTATAAAGCATAAATAAATATATCAGGATATAATTAGATATAGGAAGGTGTGTTTGGATGTAACTGAGTTAAATTAATTATAAATGTGTAATTAGAGAGTAAATGCTATTAGGCATTACAGGGGGTAATTAAATATTATAAAGCATAAATAAATATATCAGGATATAATTAGATATAGGAAAGTGTGTTTGGATGTAACTGAATTAAATTATTATAAATGTGTAATTAGACAGTAAATGCTATTAGGCATTACAGGGGGTAATTAAATATTATAAAGCATAAATAAATATATCAGGATATAATTAGATATAGGAAGGTGTGTTTGGATGTAACTGAATTAAATTAATTATAAATGTGTAATTAGAGAGTAAATGCTATTAGGCATTACAGGGGGTAATTAAATATTATAAAGCATAAATAAATATATCAGGATATAATTAGATATAGGAAGGTGTGTTTGGATGTAACTGAGTTAAATTAATTATAAATGTGTAATTAGAGAGTAAATGCTATTAGGCATTACAGGGGGTAATTAAATATTATAAAGCATAAATAAATATATCAGGATATAATTAGATATAGGAAGGTGTGTTTGGATGTAACTGAATTAAATTAATTATAAATGTGTAATTAGAGAGTAAATGCTATTAGGCATTACAGGGGGTAATTAAATATTATAAAGCATAAATAAATATATCAGGATATAATTAGATATAGGAAGGTGTGTTTGGATGTAACTGAGTTAAATTAATTATAAATGTGTAATTAGAGAGTAAATGCTATTAGGCATTACAGGGGGTAATTAAATATTATAAAGCATAAATAAATATATCAGGATATAATTAGATATAGGAAGGTGTGTTTGGATGTAACTGAGTTAAATTAATTATAAATGTGTAATTAGAGAGTAAATGCTATTAGGCATTACAGGGGGTAATTAAATATTATAAAGCATAAATAAATATATCAGGATATAATTAGATATAGGAAGGTGTGTTTGGATGTAACTGAGTTAAATTAATTATAAATGTGTAATTAGAGAGTAAATGCTATTAGGCATTACAGGGGGTAATTAAATATTATAAAGCATAAATAAATATATCAGGATATAATTAGATATAGGAAGGTGTGTTTGGATGTAACTGAGTTAAATTAATTATAAATGTGTAAATAGAGAGTAAATGCTATTAGGCATTACAGGGGGTAATTAAATATTATAAAGCATAAATAAATATATCAGGATATAATTAGATATAGGAAGGTGTGTTTGGATGTAACTGAGTTAAATTAATTATAAATGTGTAATTAGAGAGTAAATGCTATTAGGCATTACAGGGGGTAATTAAATATTATAAAGCATAAATAAATATATCAGGATATAATTAGATATAGGAAAGTGTGTTTGGATGTAACTGAATTAAATTATTATAAATGTGTAATTAGACAGTAAATGCTATTAGGCATTACAGGGGGTAATTAAATATTATAAAGCATAAATAAATATATCAGGATATAATTAGATATAGGAAGGTGTGTTTGGATGTAACTGAATTAAATTAATTATAAATGTGTAATTAGAGAGTAAATGCTATTAGGCATTACAGGGGGTAATTAAATATTATAAAGCATAAATAAATATATCAGGATATAATTAGATATAGGAAGGTGTGTTTGGATGTAACTGAGTTAAATTAATTATAAATGTGTAATTAGAGAGTAAATGCTATTAGGCATTACAGGGGGTAATTAAATATTATAAAGCATAAATAAATATATCAGGATATAATTAGATATAGGAAGGTGTGTTTGGATGTAACTGAATTAAATTAATTATAAATGTGTAATTAGAGAGTAAATGCTATTAGGCATTACAGGGGGTAATTAAATATTATAAAGCATAAATAAATATATCAGGATATAATTAGATATAGGAAGGTGTGTTTGGATGTAACTGAATTAAATTAATTATAAATGTGTAATTAGAGAGTAAATGCTATTAGGCATTACAGGGGGTAATTAAATATTATAAAGCATAAATAAATATATCAGGATATAATTAGATATAGGAAGGTGTGTTTGGATGTAACTGAATTAAATTATTATAAATGTGTAATTAGACAGTAAATGCTATTAGGCATTACAGGGGGTAATTAAATATTATAAAGCATAAATAAATATATCAGGATATAATTAGATATAGGAAGGTGTGTTTGGATGTAACTGAGTTTAAAGTAATTATAAATGTGTAATTAGACAGTAAATGCTATTAGGCATTACAGGGGGGGATTAAATATTATAAAGCATAAATAAATATATCAGGATATAATTAGATATAAGAAGGTGTGTTTGGATGTAACTGAGTTAAATTAATTATAAATGTGTAATTAGAGAGTAAATGTTGTTAGGCATTACAGGGGGTAATTAAATATTATAAAGCATAAATAAATATATCAGGATATAATTAGATATAAGAAGATTTGTTTGGATGTAACTGAGTTTAAAGTAATTATAAATGTGTAATTAGATAATAAATGCTATTAGGCATTACAGGGGGTAATTAAAAATTATAAAGTATAAATAAATATATCAGGATATAATTAGATATAAGAAGGTGTGTTTGGATGTAACTGAGTTAAATTAATTATAAATGTGTAATTAGAGAGTAAATGCTATTAGGCATTACAGGGGGTAATTAAATATTATAAAGCATAAATAAATATATCAGAATATAATTAGATATAGGAAGGTGTGTTTGGATGTAACTGAATTAAATTAATTATAAATGTGTAATTAGAGAGTAAATGCTATTAGGCATTACAGGGGGTAATTAAATATTATAAAGCATAAATAAATATATCAGGATATAATTAGATATAAAACGGTGTGTTTGGATGTAACTGAGTTAAAGTAATTATAAATGTGTAATTAGAGAGTAAATGCTATTAGGCATTACAGGGGCTAATTAAATATTATAAAGCATAAATAAATATATCAGAATATAATTAGATATAGGAAGGTGTGTTTGGATGTAACTGAGTTAAAGTAATTATAAATATGTAATTAGAGAGTAAATGCTATTAGGCATTACAGGGGGTAATTAAATATTATAAACCATTAATAAATATATCAGAATATAATTAGATATAGGAAGGTGTGTTTGGATGTAACTGAGTTAAAGTAATTATAAATGTGTAATTAGAGAGTAAATGCTGTTAGGCATTACAGGGGGTAATTAAATATTATGAAGCATAAATAAATATATCAGGATATAATTAGATATAACAGGCTTTAATTAAATATTACAGGGGGTAATTAAATATTATGAAACATAAATAAATTTATCAGGATGTAATTAAATATTACAGGGGGTAATTAAATATTATAAAGCATAAATAAATATATCAGGATATAATTAGATATAACAGGCTTTAATTAAATATTACAGGGGGTAATTAAATATTATGAAACATAAATAAATTTATCAGGATGTAATTAAATATTACAGGGGGTAATTAAATATTATAAAGCATAAATAAATATATCAGGATATAATTAGATATAACGGCTTATAATTAAATATTACAGGGTTTAATTAAATATAAAATGGTGGTGTTACACGTTGTTATAACTAATTGCATCCTGTTGTAAAACCAGGGTTGCAATTAGATATAAAAGTGTAATTAAAGGAATTAAACGATGTAATTAGGTAGCACCCCATATAGTGTAAATAAATATTACAGGGGGTAATTAAATATAAAATGGTGGTGTTACACGTTGTTATAACTAATTGCATCCTGTTGTAAAACCAGGGTTGAAATTAGATATAAAAGTGTAATTAAAGGAATTAAACGATGTAATTAGGTACCACCCCATATAGTGTAAATAAATATTACAGAGTATTACTGAATATTACAGACGTACGGACGTAATTTGTACAGAAAAATAATAAATAACTTTGGCTATAATGACCGAGAGGCGATCGACATCGGTTCCACGTATAAGGGAATTATAAATTGTGATAGGTTCATTCCTCAATAAACACGAAAAATATTTTATTCCATTAAAGTACATATTGTGAGCATTAACAAAAATACTAATTCACTAATACTGTAGTTTTAACACTGGCCGACAGAGGCACTTAGTAACACTTCAAGTAAAAAGACAATTAAAAATTGAAACGACTTCTAATTCAATAAACAAGAATAGTATTTCAATCGATTAGGGTGCATATTTTTATGCATATTTCAGTCGAATAGGGTAGACACCTTCCTTGGATCATGACAGAGTGATTGTATTCTTTAGATAGGGTATTATTCCCTTTAATAGATCCATACCATCGACTTTTACTTCCCTAGTATATTCCTATACCCTCCTGTCTTTATACTTCCAAGTCCTTTGTGACATAGTATTCAGGATAGACACCTTCATTGGATCATGACAGAGTGATTGTATTCTTTAGATAAGGTATTATTCCCTTTAATAGATCCATACCATCCACTTTCACCTCCCTAGTATATTCCTATACCCTCCTGTCTTTATACTTCCAAGTCCTTTGTGACATAGTATTCAGGATAGACTCTTTCCTCAGATCATGACAGAGTGATTGTATTCTTTAGATAGGGTATTATTCCCTTTAATAGATCCATACCATCGACTTTTACTTCCCTAGTATATTCCTATACCCTCCTGTCTTTATACTTCCAAGTCCTTTGTGACATAGTATTCAGGATAGACTCTTTCCTCAGATCATGACAGAGTGATTGTATTCTTTAGATAGGGTATTATTCCCTTTAATAGATCCATACCATCGACTTTTACTTCCCTAGTATATTCCTATACCCTCCTGTCTTTATACTTCCAAGTCCTTTGTGACATAGTATTCAGGATAGACACCTTCCTCAGATCATGACAGACTGATTGTATTCTTTAGATAGGGTATTATTCCCTTCAATAGATCCATACCATCGACTTTTACTTCCCTAGTATATTCCTATGCCCTCCTGTCTTTATACTTCCAAGTCCTTTGTGACATAGTATTCAGGATAGATACCTTCCTTAGTTCATGACAGAGTGATTGTATTCTTTAGATAGGGTATTATTCCCTTTAATAGATCCATACCAACGACTTTTACCTCCCTAGTATATTCCTATACCCTCCTGTCTTTATACTTCCTAGTCCTTTGTGACATAGTATTCAGGATAGACTCTTTCCTCAGATCATGACAGAGTGATTGTATTCTTTAGATAAGGTATTATTCCCTTTAATAGATCCATACCATCCACTTTTACTTCCCTAGTATATTCCTATACCCTCCTGTCTTTATACTTCCGAGTCCTTTGTGACATAGTATTCAGGATAGACACCTTCCTTGGATCATGACAAAGGGATTGTATTCTTTAGATAGGGTATTATTCCCTTTAATAGATCCATACCATCCACTTTTACCTCCCTAGTATATTCCTATACCCTCCTGAATTTATACTTCCAAGTCCTTTGTGACATAGTATTCAGGATAGACACCTTCCTCAGATCATGACAGAGCGATTGTATTCTTTAGATAAGGTATTATTCCCTTTAATAGATCCATACCATCCACTTTTAACTCCCTAGTATATTCCTATACCCTCCTGTCTTTATACTTCCAAGTCCTTTGTGACATAGTATTCAGGATAGACACCTTCATCAGATCATGACAGAGCGATTGTATTCTTTAGATAAGGTATTATTCCCTTTAATAGATCCATACCATCCACTTTCACCTCCCTAGTATATTCCTATACCCTCCTGTCTTTATACTTCCAAGTCCTTTGTGACATAGTATTCAGGATAGACACCTTCCTCAGATCATGACAGAGCGATTGTATTCTTTAGATAAGGTATTATTCCCTTTAATAGATCCATACCATCCACTTTTAACTCCCTAGTATATTCCTATACCCTCCTGTCTTTAAACTTCCAAGTCCTTTGTGACATAGTATTCAGGATAGACACCTTCCTCAGATCATGACAGAGCGATTGTATTCTTTAGATAAGGTATTATTCCCTTTAATAGATCCATACCATCCACTTTCACCTCCCTAGTATATTCCTATACCCTCCTGTCTTTATACTTCCAAGTCCTTTGTGACATAGTATTCAGGATAGACACCTTCCTCAGATCATGACAGAGCGATTGTATTCTTTAGATAAGGTATTATTCCCTTTAATAGATCCATACCATCCACTTTTAACTCCCTAGTATATTCCTATACCCTCCTGTCTTTATACTTCCAAGTCCTTTGTGACATAGTCTTCAGGATAGACACCTTCCTCAGATCATGACAGAGTGATTGTATTCTTTAGATAGGGTATTATTCCCTTTAATAGATCCATACCATCGACTTTTACTTCCCTAGTATATTCCTATACCCTCCTGTCTTTATACTTCCTAGTCCTTTGTGACATAGTATTCAGGATAGACACCTTCCTCAGATCATGACAGAGTTATTGTATTCTTTAGATAGGGTATTATTCCCTTTAATAGATCCATACCATCCACTTTTACCTCCCTAGTATATTCCTATACCCTCCTGTCTTTAAACTTCCTAGTCCTTTGTGACATAGTATTCAGGATAGACTCTTTCCTCAGATCATGACAGAGTGATTGTATTCCTTAGATAAGGTATTATTCCCTTTAATAGATCCATACCATCCACTTTTACCTCCCTAGTATATTCCTATACCCTCCTGTCTTTAAACTTCCTAGTCCTTTGTGACATAGTATTCAGGATAGACTCTTTCCTCAGATCATGACAGAGTGATTGTATTCTTTAGATAAGGTATTATTCCCTTTAATAGATCCATACCATCCACTTTTACTTCCCTAGTATATTCCTATACCCTCCTGTCTTTAAACTTCCTAGTCCTTTGTGACATAGTATTCAGGATAGACTCTTTCCTCAGATCATGACAGAGTGATTGTATTTTTTAGATAGGGTATTATTCCCTTTAATAGATCCATACCATCGACTTTTACTTCCCTAGTATATTCCTATGCCCTCCTGTCTTTAAACTTCCTAGTCCTTTGTGACATAGTATTCAGGATAGACTCTTTCCTCAGATCATGACAGAGTGATTGTATTCTTTAGATAAGGTATTATTCCCTTTAATAGATCCATACCATCCACTTTTACCTCCCTAGTATATTCCTATACCCTCCTGTCTTTATACTTCCAAGTCCTTTGTGACATAGTATTCAGGATAGACACCTTCCTCAGATCATGACAGAGTGATTGTATTCTTTAGATAGGGTATTATTCCCTTTAATAGATCCATACCATCGACTTTTACTTCCCTAGTATATTCCTATGCCCTCCTGTCTTTAAACTTCCTAGTCCTTTGTGACATAGTATTCAGGATAGACTCTTTCCTCAGATCATGACAGAGTGATTGTATTCTTTAGATAGGGTATTATTCCCTTTAATAGATCCATACCATCGACTTTTACTTCCCTAGTATATTCCTATGCCCTCCTGTCTTTAAACTTCCTAGTCCTTTGTGACATAGTATTCAGGATAGACTCTTTCCTCAGATCATGTCAGAGCGATTGTATTCTTTAGATAAGGTATTATTCCCTTTAATAGATCCATACCATCCACTTTTACCTCCCTAGTATATTCCTATACCCTCCTGAATTTATACTTCCAAGTCCTTTGTGACATAGTATTCAGGATAGACACCTTCCTTGGATCATGACAGAGTGATTGTATTCTTTAGATAAGGTATTATTCCCTTTAATAGATCCATACCATCGACTTTTACCTCCCTAGTATATTCCTATACCCTCCTGTCTTTATACTTCCTAGTCCTTTGTGACATAGTATTCAGGATAGACACCTTCCTCAGATCATGACATAGTGATTGTATTCTTTAGATAGGGTATTATTCCCTTTAATAGATCCATACCATCGACTTTTACTTCCCTAGTATATTCCTATGCCCTCCTGTCTTTAAACTTCCTAGTCCTTTGTGACATAGTATTCAGGATAGACTCTTTCCTCAGATCATGACAGAGTGATTGTATTCTTTAGATAAGGTATTATTCCCTTTAATAGATCCATACCATCGACTTTTACTTCCCTAGTATATTCCTATACCCTCCTGCCTTTATACTTCCAAGTCCTTTGTGACATAGTATTCAGGATAGACACCTTCCTTGGATCATGACAAAGTGATTGTATTCTTTAGATAAGGTATTATTCCCTTTAATAGATCCATACCATCGACTTTTACCTCCCTAGTATATTCCTATACCCTCCTGTCTTTATACTTCCAAGTCCTTTGTGACATAGTATTCAGGATAGACACCTTCCTCAGATCATGACAGAGTGATTGTATTCTTTAGATAAGGTATTATTCCCTTTAATAGATCCATACCATCGACTTTTACTTCCCTAGTATATTCCTATGCCCTCCTGTCTTTAAACTTCCTAGTCCTTTGTGACATAGTATTCAGGATAGACTCTTTCCTCAGATCATGACAGAGTGATTGTATTCTTTAGATAAGGTATTATTCCCTTTAATAGATCCATACCATCGACTTTTACCTCCCTAGTATATTCCTATACCCTCCTGTCTTTATACTTCCAAGTCCTTTGTGACATAGTATTCAGGATAGACACCTTCCTTGGATCATGACAGAGTGATTGTATTCTTTAGATAAGGTATTATTCCCTTTAATAGATCCATACCATCGACTTTTACCTCCCTAGTATATTCCTATACCCTCCTGTCTTTATACTTCCAAGTCCTTTGTGACATAGTATTCAGGATAGACACCTTCCTTGGATCATGACAGAGTGATTGTATTCTTTAGATAAGGTATTATTCCCTTTAATAGATCCATACCATCGACTTTTACCTCCCTAGTATATTCCTATACCCTCCTGTCTTTATACTTCCAAGTCCTTTGTGACATAGTATTCAGGATAGACACCTTCCTTGGATCAGGACAGAGTGATTGTATTCTTTAGATAAGGTATTATTCCCTTTAATAGATCCATACCATCGACTTTTACCTCACTAGTATATTCCTATACCCTCCTGTCTTTATACTTCCAAGTCCTTTGTGACATAGTATTCAGGATAGACACCTTCCTTGGATCATGACAGAGTGATTGTATTCTTTAGATAAGGTATTATTCCCTTTAATAGATCCATACCATCGACTTTTACCTCCCTAGTATATTCCTATACCCTCCTGTCTTTATACTTCCAAGTCCTTTGTGACATAGTATTCAGGATAGACACCTTCCTTGGATCATGACAGAGTGATTGTATTCTTTAGATAAGGTATTATTCCCTTTAATAGATCCATACCATCGACTTTTACCTCCCTAGTATATTCCTATACCCTCCTGTCTTTATACTTCCAAGTCCTTTGTGACATAGTATTCAGGATAGACACCTTCCTTGGATCATGACAGAGTGATTGTATTCTTTAGATAAGGTATTATTCCCTTTAATAGATCCATACCATCGACTTTTACCTCCCTGGTATATTCCTATACCCTCCTGTCTTTATACTTCCAAGTCCTTTGTGACATAGTATTCAGGATAGACACCTTCCTTGGATCATGACAGAGTGATTGTATTCTTTAGATAAGGTATTATTCCCTTTAATAGATCCATACCATCGACTTTTACCTCCCTAGTATATTCCTATACCCTCCTGTCTTTATACTTCCAAGTCCTTTGTGACATAGTATTCAGGATAGACACCTTCCTTGGATCATGACAGAGTGATTGTATTCTTTAGATAAGGTATTATTCCCTTTAATAGATCCATACCATCGACTTTTACCTCCCTAGTATATTCCTATACCCTCCTGTCTTTATACTTCCAAGTCCTTTGTGACATAGTATTCAGGATAGACACCTTCCTTGGATCATGACAGAGTGATTGTATTCTTTAGATAAGGTATTATTCCCTTTAATAGATCCATACCATCGACTTTTACCTCCCTAGTATATTCCTATACCCTCCTGTCTTTATACTTCCAAGTCCTTTGTGACATAGTATTCAGGATAGACACCTTCCTTGGATCATGACAGAGTGATTGTATTCTTTAGATAAGGTATTATTCCCTTTAATAGATCCATACCATCGACTTTTACCTCCCTAGTATATTCCTATACCCTCCTGTCTTTATACTTCCAAGTCCTTTGTGACATAGTATTCAGGATAGACACCTTCCTTGGATCATGACAGAGTGATTGTATTCTTTAGATAAGGTATTATTCCCTTTAATAGATCCATACCATCGACTTTTACCTCCCTAGTATATTCCTATACCCTCCTGTCTTTATACTTCCAAGTCCTTTGTGACATAGTATTCAGGATAGACACCTTCCTTGGATCATGACAGAGTGATTGTATTCTTTAGATAAGGTATTATTCCCTTTAATAGATCCATACCATCGACTTTTACCTCCCTAGTATATTCCTATACCCTCCTGTCTTTATACTTCCAAGTCCTTTGTGACATAGTATTCAGGATAGACACCTTCCTTGGATCATGACAGAGTGATTGTATTCTTTAGATAAGGTATTATTCCCTTTAATAGATCCATACCATCGACTTTTACCTCCCTAGTATATTCCTATACCCTCCTGTCTTTATACTTCCAAGTCCTTTGTGACATAGTATTCAGGATAGACACCTTCCTTGGATCATGACAGAGTGATTGTATTCTTTAGATAAGGTATTATTCCCTTTAATAGATCCATACCATCGACTTTTACCTCCCTAGTATATTCCTATACCCTCCTGTCTTTATACTTCCAAGTCCTTTGTGACATAGTATTCAGGATAGACACCTTCCTTGGATCATGACAGAGTGATTGTATTCTTTAGATAAGGTATTATTCCCTTTAATAGATCCATACCATCGACTTTTACCTCCCTAGTATATTCCTATACCCTCCTGTCTTTATACTTCCAAGTCCTTTGTGACATAGTATTCAGGATAGACACCTTCCTTGGATCATGACAGAGTGATTGTATTCTTTAGATAAGGTATTATTCCCTTTAATAGATCCATACCATCGACTTTTACCTCCCTAGTATATTCCTATACCCTCCTGTCTTTATACTTCCAAGTCCTTTGTGACATAGTATTCAGGATAGACACCTTCCTTGGATCATGACAGAGTGATTGTATTCTTTAGATAAGGTATTATTCCCTTTAATAGATCCATACCATCGACTTTTACCTCCCTAGTATATTCCTATACCCTCCTGTCTTTATACTTCCAAGTCCTTTGTGACATAGTATTCAGGATAGACACCTTCCTTGGATCATGACAGAGTGATTGTATTCTTTAGATAAGGTATTATTCCCTTTAATAGATCCATACCATCGACTTTTACCTCCCTAGTATATTCCTATACCCTCCTGTCTTTATACTTCCAAGTCCTTTGTGTCATAGTATTCAGGATAGACACCTTCCTCAGATCATGACAGAGTGATTGTATTCTTTAGATAAGGTATTATTCCCTTTAATAGATCCATACCATCGACTTTTACCTCCCTAGTATATTCCTATACCCTCCTGTCTTTATACTTCCTAGTCCTTTGTGACATAGTATTCAGGATAGACACCTTCCTTGGATCATGACAGAGTGATTGTATTCTTTAGATAGGGTATTATTCCCTTTAATAGATCCATACCATCCACTTTTACCTCCCTAGTATATTCCTATACCCTCCTGAATTTATACTTCCAAGTCCTTTGTGACATAGTATTCAGGATAGACACATTCCTTGGATCATGACAGAGTGATTGTTTTCTTTAGATAAGGTATTATTCCCTTTAATAGATCCATACCATCGACTTTTACCTCCCTAGTATATTCCTATACCCTCCTGTCTTTATACTTCCAAGTCCTTTGTGACATAGTATTCAGGATAGACACCTTCCTCAGATCATGACAGAGTGATTGTATTCTTTAGATAGGGTATTATTCCCTTTAATAGATCCATACCATCGACTTTTACTTCCCTAGTATATTCCTATGCCCTCCTGTCTTTATACTTCCAAGTCCTTTGTGACATAGTATTCAGGATAGACACCTTCCTTGGATCATGACAAAGTGATTGTATTCTTTAGATAGGGTATTATTCCCTTTAATAGATCCATACCATCCACTTTTACCTCCCTAGTATATTCCTATACCCTCCTGAATTTATACTTCCAAGTCCTTTGTGACATAGTATTCAGGATAGACACCTTCCTTGGATCATGACAGAGTGATTGTTTTCTTTAGATAAGGTATTATTCCCTTTAATAGATCCATACCATCGACTTTTACCTCCCTAGTATATTCCTATACCCTCCTGTCTTTATACTTCCAAGTCCTTTGTGACATAGTATTCAGGATAGACACCTTCCTCAGATCATGACAGAGTGATTGTATTCTTTAGATAGGGTATTATTCCCTTTAATAGATCCATACCATCGACTTTTACCTCCCTAGTATATTCCTATACCCTCCTGAATTTATACTTCCAAGTCCTTTGTGACATAGTATTCAGGATAGACACCTTCCTTGAAGCATGACAGAGTGATTGTATTCTTTAGATAAGGTATTATTCCCTTTAATAGATCCATACCATCGACTTTTACCTCCCTAGTATATTCCTATACCCTCCTGTCTTTATACTTCCAAGTCCTTTGTGACATAGTATTCAGGATAGACACCTTCCTTGGATCATGACAGAGTGATTGTATTCTTTAGATAAGGTATTATTCCCTTTAATAGATCCATACCATCGACTTTTACCTCCCTAGTATATTCCTATACCCTCCTGTCTTTATACTTCCAAGTCCTTTGTGACATAGTATTCAGGATAGACACCTTCCTCAGATCATGACAGAGTGATTGTATTCTTTAGATAGGGTATTATTCCCTTTAATAGATCCATACCATCGACTTTTACCTCCCTAGTATATTCCTATACCCTCCTGTCTTTATACTTCCAAGTCCTTTGTGACATAGTATTCAGGATAGACACCTTCCTCAGATCATGACAGAGTGATTGTATTCTTTAGATAAGGTATTATTCCCTTTAATAGATCCATACCATCGACTTTTACCTCCCTAGTATATTCCTATACCCTCCTGTCTTTATACTTCCAAGTCCTTTGTGACATAGTATTCAGGATAGACACCTTCCTCAGATCATGACAGAGTGATTGTATTCTTTAGATAGGGTATTATTCCCTTTAATAGATCAATACCATCGACTTTTACCTCCCTAGTATATTCCTATACCCTCCTGTCTTTATACTTCCAAGTCCTTTGTGACATAGTATTCAGGATAGACACCTTCCTCAGATCATGACAGAGTGATTGTATTCTTTAGATAGGGTATTATTCCCTTTAATAGATCCATACCATCGACTTTTACCTCCCTAGTATATTCCTATACCCTCCTGTCTTTATACTTCCAAGTCCTTTGTGACATAGTATTCAGGATAGACACCTTCCTCAGATCATGACAGAGTGATTGTATTCTTTAGATAGGATATTATTCCCTTTAATAGATCAATACCATCGACTTTTACCTCCCTAGTATATTCCTATACCCTCCTGTCTTTAAACTTCCTAGTCCTTTGTGACATAGTATTCAGGATAGACTCTTTCCTCAGATCATGACAGAGTGATTGTATTCCTTAGATAAGGTATTATTCCCTTTAATAGATCCATACCATCCACTTTTACCTCCCTAGTATATTCCTATACCCTCCTGAATTTATACTTCCAAGTCCTTTGTGACATAGTATTCAGGATAGACACCTTCCTCAGATCATGACAGAGCGATTGTATTCTTTAGATAAGGTATTATTCCCTTTAATAGATCCATACCATCCACTTTTAACTCCCTAGTATATTCCTATACCCTCCTGTCTTTATACTTCCAAGTCCTTTGTGACATAGTATTCAGGATAGACACCTTCATCAGATCATGACAGAGCGATTGTATTCTTTAGATAAGGTATTATTCCCTTTAATAGATCCATACCATCCACTTTCACCTCCCTAGTATATTCCTATACCCTCCTGTCTTTATACTTCCAAGTCCTTTGTGACATAGTATTCAGGATAGACACCTTCCTCAGATCATGACAGAGCGATTGTATTCTTTAGATAAGGTATTATTCCCTTTAATAGATCCATACCATCCACTTTTAACTCCCTAGTATATTCCTATACCCTCCTGTCTTTAAACTTCCAAGTCCTTTGTGACATAGTATTCAGGATAGACACCTTCCTCAGATCATGACAGAGCGATTGTATTCTTTAGATAAGGTATTATTCCCTTTAATAGATCCATACCATCCACTTTCACCTCCCTAGTATATTCCTATACCCTCCTGTCTTTATACTTCCAAGTCCTTTGTGACATAGTATTCAGGATAGACACCTTCCTCAGATCATGACAGAGCGATTGTATTCTTTAGATAAGGTATTATTCCCTTTAATAGATCCATACCATCCACTTTTAACTCCCTAGTATATTCCTATACCCTCCTGTCTTTATACTTCCAAGTCCTTTGTGACATAGTATTCAGGATAGACACCTTCCTCAGATCATGACAGAGTGATTGTATTCTTTAGATAGGGTATTATTCCCTTTAATAGATCCATACCATCGACTTTTACTTCCCTAGTATATTCCTATACCCTCCTGTCTTTATACTTCCTAGTCCTTTGTGACATAGTATTCAGGATAGACACCTTCCTTGGATCATGACAGAGTGATTGTATTCTTTAGATAGGGTATTATTCCCTTTAATAGATCCATACCATCGACTTTTACTTCCCTAGTATATTCCTATACCCTCCTGTCTTTATACTTCCTAGGCCTTTGTGACATAGTATTCAGGATAGACACCTTCCTTGGATCATGACAGAGTGATTGTATTCTTTAGATAGGGTATTATTCCCTTTAATAGATCCATACCATCGACTTTTACTTCCCTAGTATATTCCTATGCCCTCCTGTCTTTAAACTTCCTAGTCCTTTGTGACATAGTATTCAGGATAGACTCTTTCCTCAGATCATGACAGAGTGATTGTATTCTTTAGATAAGGTATTATTCCCTTTAATAGATCCATACCATCCACTTTTACCTCCCTAGTATATTCCTATACCCTCCTGTCTTTATACTTCCAAGTCCTTTGTGACATAGTATTCAGGATAGACACCTTCCTCAGATCATGACAGAGTGATTGTATTCTTTAGATAGGGTATTATTCCCTTTAATAGATCCATACCATCCACTTTTACCTCCCTAGTATATTCCTATACCCTCCTGTCTTTAAACTTCCTAGTCCTTTGTGACATAGTATTCAGGATAGACTCTTTCCTCAGATCATGACAGAGTGATTGTATTCCTTAGATAAGGTATTATTCCCTTTAATAGATCCATACCATCCACTTTTACCTCCCTAGTATATTCCTATACCCTCCTGTCTTTAAACTTCCTAGTCCTTTGTGACATAGTATTCAGGATAGACTCTTTCCTCAGATCATGACAGAGTGATTGTATTCTTTAGATAAGGTATTATTCCCTTTAATAGATCCATACCATCCACTTTTACTTCCCTAGTATATTCCTATACCCTCCTGTCTTTAAACTTCCTAGTCCTTTGTGACATAGTATTCAGGATAGACTCTTTCCTCAGATCATGACAGAGTGATTGTATTTTTTAGATAGGGTATTATTCCCTTTAATAGATCCATACCATCGACTTTTACTTCCCTAGTATATTCCTATGCCCTCCTGTCTTTAAACTTCCTAGTCCTTTGTGACATAGTATTCAGGATAGACTCTTTCCTCAGATCATGACAGAGTGATTGTATTCTTTAGATAAGGTATTATTCCCTTTAATAGATCCATACCATCGACTTTTACCTCCCTAGTATATTCCTATACCCTCCTGTCTTTATACTTCCAAGTCCTTTGTGACATAGTATTCAGGATAGACACCTTCCTCAGATCATGACAGAGTGATTGTATTCTTTAGATAGGGTATTATTCCCTTTAATAGATCCATACCATCGACTTTTACTTCCCTAGTATATTCCTATGCCCTCCTGTCTTTAAACTTCCTAGTCCTTTGTGACATAGTATTCAGGATAGACTCTTTCCTCAGATCATGACAGAGTGATTGTATTCTTTAGATAGGGTATTATTCCCTTTAATAGATCCATACCATCGACTTTTACTTCCCTAGTATATTCCTATGCCCTCCTGTCTTTAAACTTCCTAGTCCTTTGTGACATAGTATTCAGGATAGACTCTTTCCTCAGATCATGTCAGAGCGATTGTATTCTTTAGATAAGGTATTATTCCCTTTAATAGATCCATACCATCCACTTTTACCTCCCTAGTATATTCCTATACCCTCCTGAATTTATACTTCCAAGTCCTTTGTGACATAGTATTCAGGATAGACACCTTCCTTGGATCATGACAGAGTGATTGTATTCTTTAGATAAGGTATTATTCCCTTTAATAGATCCATACCATCGACTTTTACCTCCCTAGTATATTCCTATACCCTCCTGTCTTTATACTTCCTAGTCCTTTGTTACATAGTATTCAGGATAGACACCTTCCTTGGATCATGACAGAGCGATTGTTTTCTTTAGATAAGGTATTATTCCCTTTATTAGATCCATACCATCGACTTTTACCTCCCTAGTATATTCCTATACCCTCCTGTCTTTATACTTCCAAGTCCTTTGTGACATAGTATTCAGGATAGACACCTTCCTCAGATCATGACATAGTGATTGTATTCTTTAGATAGGGTATTATTCCCTTTAATAGATCCATACCATCGACTTTTACTTCCCTAGTATATTCCTATGCCCTCCTGTCTTTAAACTTCCTAGTCCTTTGTGACATAGTATTCAGGATAGACTCTTTCCTCAGATCATGACAGAGTGATTGTATTCTTTAGATAAGGTATTATTCCCTTTAATAGATCCATACCATCGACTTTTACTTCCCTAGTATATTCCTATACCCTCCTGCCTTTATACTTCCAAGTCCTTTGTGACATAGTATTCAGGATAGACACCTTCCTTGGATCATGACAAAGTGATTGTATTCTTTAGATAAGGTATTATTCCCTTTAATAGATCCATACCATCGACTTTTACCTCCCTAGTATATTCCTATACCCTCCTGTCTTTATACTTCCAAGTCCTTTGTGACATAGTATTCAGGATAGACACCTTCCTCAGATCATGACAGAGTGATTGTATTCTTTAGATAAGGTATTATTCCCTTTAATAGATCCATACCATCGACTTTTACTTCCCTAGTATATTCCTATGCCCTCCTGTCTTTAAACTTCCTAGTCCTTTGTGACATAGTATTCAGGATAGACTCTTTCCTCAGATCATGACAGAGTGATTGTATTCTTTAGATAAGGTATTATTCCCTTTAATAGATCCATACCATCGACTTTTACCTCCCTAGTATATTCCTATACCCTCCTGTCTTTATACTTCCAAGTCCTTTGTGACATAGTATTCAGGATAGACACCTTCCTTGGATCATGACAGAGTGATTGTATTCTTTAGATAAGGTATTATTCCCTTTAATAGATCCATACCATCGACTTTTACCTCCCTAGTATATTCCTATACCCTCCTGTCTTTATACTTCCAAGTCCTTTGTGACATAGTATTCAGGATAGACACCTTCCTTGGATCATGACAGAGTGATTGTATTCTTTAGATAAGGTATTATTCCCTTTAATAGATCCATACCATCGACTTTTACCTCCCTAGTATATTCCTATACCCTCCTGTCTTTATACTTCCAAGTCCTTTGTGACATAGTATTCAGGATAGACACCTTCCTTGGATCAGGACAGAGTGATTGTATTCTTTAGATAAGGTATTATTCCCTTTAATAGATCCATACCATCGACTTTTACCTCACTAGTATATTCCTATACCCTCCTGTCTTTATACTTCCAAGTCCTTTGTGACATAGTATTCAGGATAGACACCTTCCTTGGATCATGACAGAGTGATTGTATTCTTTAGATAAGGTATTATTCCCTTTAATAGATCCATACCATCGACTTTTACCTCCCTAGTATATTCCTATACCCTCCTGTCTTTATACTTCCAAGTCCTTTGTGACATAGTATTCAGGATAGACACCTTCCTTGGATCATGACAGAGTGATTGTATTCTTTAGATAAGGTATTATTCCCTTTAATAGATCCATACCATCGACTTTTACCTCCCTAGTATATTCCTATACCCTCCTGTCTTTATACTTCCAAGTCCTTTGTGACATATTATTCAGGATAGACACCTTCCTTGGATCATGACAGAGTGATTGTATTCTTTAGATAAGGTATTATTCCCTTTAATAGATCCATACCATCGACTTTTACCTCCCTGGTATATTCCTATACCCTCCTGTCTTTATACTTCCAAGTCCTTTGTGACATAGTATTCAGGATAGACACCTTCCTTGGATCATGACAGAGTGATTGTATTCTTTAGATAAGGTATTATTCCCTTTAATAGATCCATACCATCGACTTTTACCTCCCTAGTATATTCCTATACCCTCCTGTCTTTATACTTCCAAGTCCTTTGTGACATAGTATTCAGGATAGACACCTTCCTTGGATCATGACAGAGTGATTGTATTCTTTAGATAAGGTATTATTCCCTTTAATAGATCCATACCATCGACTTTTACCTCCCTAGTATATTCCTATACCCTCCTGTCTTTATACTTCCAAGTCCTTTGTGACATAGTATTCAGGATAGACACCTTCCTTGGATCATGACAGAGTGATTGTATTCTTTAGATAAGGTATTATTCCCTTTAATAGATCCATACCATCGACTTTTACCTCCCTAGTATATTCCTATACCCTCCTGTCTTTATACTTCCAAGTCCTTTGTGACATAGTATTCAGGATAGACACCTTCCTTGGATCATGACAGAGTGATTGTATTCTTTAGATAAGGTATTATTCCCTTTAATAGATCCATACCATCGACTTTTACCTCCCTAGTATATTCCTATACCCTCCTGTCTTTATACTTCCAAGTCCTTTGTGACATAGTATTCAGGATAGACACCTTCCTCAGATCATGACAGAGTGATTGTATTCTTTAGATAAGGTATTATTCCCTTTAATAGATCCATACCATCGACTTTTACTTCCCTAGTATATTCCTATGCCCTCCTGTCTTTAAACTTCCTAGTCCTTTGTGACATAGTATTCAGGATAGACTCTTTCCTCAGATCATGACAGAGTGATTGTATTCTTTAGATAAGGTATTATTCCCTTTAATAGATCCATACCATCGACTTTTACCTCCCTAGTATATTCCTATACCCTCCTGTCTTTATACTTCCAAGTCCTTTGTGACATAGTATTCAGGATAGACACCTTCCTTGGATCATGACAGAGTGATTGTATTCTTTAGATAAGGTATTATTCCCTTTAATAGATCCATACCATCGACTTTTACCTCCCTAGTATATTCCTATACCCTCCTGTCTTTATACTTCCAAGTCCTTTGTGACATAGTATTCAGGATAGACACCTTCCTTGGATCATGACAGAGTGATTGTATTCTTTAGATAAGGTATTATTCCCTTTAATAGATCCATACCATCGACTTTTACCTCCCTAGTATATTCCTATACCCTCCTGTCTTTATACTTCCAAGTCCTTTGTGACATAGTATTCAGGATAGACACCTTCCTTGGATCAGGACAGAGTGATTGTATTCTTTAGATAAGGTATTATTCCCTTTAATAGATCCATACCATCGACTTTTACCTCACTAGTATATTCCTATACCCTCCTGTCTTTATACTTCCAAGTCCTTTGTGACATAGTATTCAGGATAGACACCTTCCTTGGATCATGACAGAGTGATTGTATTCTTTAGATAAGGTATTATTCCCTTTAATAGATCCATACCATCGACTTTTACCTCCCTAGTATATTCCTATACCCTCCTGTCTTTATACTTCCAAGTCCTTTGTGACATAGTATTCAGGATAGACACCTTCCTTGGATCATGACAGAGTGATTGTATTCTTTAGATAAGGTATTATTCCCTTTAATAGATCCATACCATCGACTTTTACCTCCCTAGTATATTCCTATACCCTCCTGTCTTTATACTTCCAAGTCCTTTGTGACATATTATTCAGGATAGACACCTTCCTTGGATCATGACAGAGTGATTGTATTCTTTAGATAAGGTATTATTCCCTTTAATAGATCCATACCATCGACTTTTACCTCCCTGGTATATTCCTATACCCTCCTGTCTTTATACTTCCAAGTCCTTTGTGACATAGTATTCAGGATAGACACCTTCCTTGGATCATGACAGAGTGATTGTATTCTTTAGATAAGGTATTATTCCCTTTAATAGATCCATACCATCGACTTTTACCTCCCTAGTATATTCCTATACCCTCCTGTCTTTATACTTCCAAGTCCTTTGTGACATAGTATTCAGGATAGACACCTTCCTTGGATCATGACAGAGTGATTGTATTCTTTAGATAAGGTATTATTCCCTTTAATAGATCCATACCATCGACTTTTACCTCCCTAGTATATTCCTATACCCTCCTGTCTTTATACTTCCAAGTCCTTTGTGACATAGTATTCAGGATAGACACCTTCCTTGGATCATGACAGAGTGATTGTATTCTTTAGATAAGGTATTATTCCCTTTAATAGATCCATACCATCGACTTTTACCTCCCTAGTATATTCCTATACCCTCCTGTCTTTATACTTCCAAGTCCTTTGTGACATAGTATTCAGGATAGACACCTTCCTTGGATCATGACAGAGTGATTGTATTCTTTAGATAAGGTATTATTCCCTTTAATAGATCCATACCATCGACTTTTACCTCCCTAGTATATTCCTATACCCTCCTGTCTTTATACTTCCAAGTCCTTTGTGACATAGTATTCAGGATAGACACCTTCCTTGGATCATGACAGAGTGATTGTATTCTTTAGATAAGGTATTATTCCCTTTAATAGATCCATACCATCGACTTTTACCTCCCTAGTATATTCCTATACCCTCCTGTCTTTATACTTCCAAGTCCTTTGTGACATAGTATTCAGGATAGACACCTTCCTTGGATCATGACAGAGTGATTGTATTCTTTAGATAAGGTATTATTCCCTTTAATAGATCCATACCATCGACTTTTACCTCCCTAGTATATTCCTATACCCTCCTGTCTTTATACTTCCAAGTCCTTTGTGACATAGTATTCAGGATAGACACCTTCCTTGGATCATGACAGAGTGATTGTATTCTTTAGATAAGGTATTATTCCCTTTAATAGATCCATACCATCGACTTTTACCTCCCTAGTATATTCCTATACCCTCCTGTCTTTATACTTCCAAGTCCTTTGTGACATAGTATTCAGGATAGACACCTTCCTTGGATCATGACAGAGTGATTGTATTCTTTAGATAAGGTATTATTCCCTTTAATAGATCCATACCATCGACTTTTACCTCCCTAGTATATTCCTATACCCTCCTGTCTTTATACTTCCAAGTCCTTTGTGACATAGTATTCAGGATAGACACCTTCCTTGGATCATGACAGAGTGATTGTATTCTTTAGATAAGGTATTATTCCCTTTAATAGATCCATACCATCGACTTTTACCTCCCTAGTATATTCCTATACCCTCCTGTCTTTATACTTCCAAGTCCTTTGTGACATAGTATTCAGGATAGACACCTTCCTTGGATCATGACAGAGTGATTGTATTCTTTAGATAAGGTATTATTCCCTTTAATAGATCCATACCATCGACTTTTACCTCCCTAGTATATTCCTATACCCTCCTGTCTTTATACTTCCAAGTCCTTTGTGACATAGTATTCAGGATAGACACCTTCCTTGGATCATGACAGAGTGATTGTATTCTTTAGATAAGGTATTATTCCCTTTAATAGATCCATACCATCGACTTTTACCTCCCTAGTATATTCCTATACCCTCCTGTCTTTATACTTCCAAGTCCTTTGTGACATAGTATTCAGGATAGACACCTTCCTTGGATCATGACAGAGTGATTGTATTCTTTAGATAAGGTATTATTCCCTTTAATAGATCCATACCATCGACTTTTACCTCCCTAGTATATTCCTATACCCTCCTGTCTTTATACTTCCAAGTCCTTTGTGTCATAGTATTCAGGATAGACACCTTCCTCAGATCATGACAGAGTGATTGTATTCTTTAGATAAGGTATTATTCCCTTTAATAGATCCATACCATCGACTTTTACCTCCCTAGTATATTCCTATACCCTCCTGTCTTTATACTTCCTAGTCCTTTGTGACATAGTATTCAGGATAGACACCTTCCTTGGATCATGACAGAGTGATTGTATTCTTTAGATAGGGTATTATTCCCTTTAATAGATCCATACCATCCACTTTTACCTCCCTAGTATATTCCTATACCCTCCTGAATTTATACTTCCAAGTCCTTTGTGACATAGTATTCAGGATAGACACCTTCCTTGGATCATGACAGAGTGATTGTTTTCTTTAGATAAGGTATTATTCCCTTTAATAGATCCATACCATCGACTTTTACCTCCCTAGTATATTCCTATACCCTCCTGTCTTTATACTTCCAAGTCCTTTGTGACATAGTATTCAGGATAGACACCTTCCTCAGATCATGACAGAGTGATTGTATTCTTTAGATAGGGTATTATTCCCTTTAATAGATCCATACCATCGACTTTTACTTCCCTAGTATATTCCTATGCCCTCCTGTCTTTATACTTCCAAGTCCTTTGTGACATAGTATTCAGGATAGACACCTTCCTTGGATCATGACAAAGTGATTGTATTCTTTAGATAGGGTATTATTCCCTTTAATAGATCCATACCATCCACTTTTACCTCCCTAGTATATTCCTATACCCTCCTGAATTTATACTTCCAAGTCCTTTGTGACATAGTATTCAGGATAGACACCTTCCTTGGATCATGACAGAGTGATTGTTTTCTTTAGATAAGGTATTATTCCCTTTAATAGATCCATACCATCGACTTTTACCTCCCTAGTATATTCCTATACCCTCCTGTCTTTATACTTCCAAGTCCTTTGTGACATAGTATTCAGGATAGACACCTTCCTCAGATCATGACAGAGTGATTGTATTCTTTAGATAGGGTATTATTCCCTTTAATAGATCCATACCATCGACTTTTACCTCCCTAGTATATTCCTATACCCTCCTGAATTTATACTTCCAAGTCCTTTGTGACATAGTATTCAGGATAGACACCTTCCTTGAAGCATGACAGAGTGATTGTATTCTTTAGATAAGGTATTATTCCCTTTAATAGATCCATACCATCGACTTTTACCTCCCTAGTATATTCCTATACCCTCCTGTCTTTATACTTCCAAGTCCTTTGTGACATAGTATTCAGGATAGACACCTTCCTTGGATCATGACAGAGTGATTGTATTCTTTAGATAAGGTATTATTCCCTTTAATAGATCCATACCATCGACTTTTACCTCCCTAGTATATTCCTATACCCTCCTGTCTTTATACTTCCAAGTCCTTTGTGACATAGTATTCAGGATAGACACCTTCCTCAGATCATGACAGAGTGATTGTATTCTTTAGATAGGGTATTATTCCCTTTAATAGATCCATACCATCGACTTTTACCTCCCTAGTATATTCCTATACCCTCCTGTCTTTATACTTCCAAGTCCTTTGTGACATAGTATTCAGGATAGACACCTTCCTCAGATCATGACAGAGTGATTGTATTCTTTAGATAAGGTATTATTCCCTTTAATAGATCCATACCATCGACTTTTACCTCCCTAGTATATTCCTATACCCTCCTGTCTTTATACTTCCAAGTCCTTTGTGACATAGTATTCAGGATAGACACCTTCCTCAGATCATGACAGAGTGATTGTATTCTTTAGATAGGGTATTATTCCCTTTAATAGATCAATACCATCGACTTTTACCTCCCTAGTATATTCCTATACCCTCCTGTCTTTATACTTCCAAGTCCTTTGTGACATAGTATTCAGGATAGACACCTTCCTCAGATCATGACAGAGTGATTGTATTCTTTAGATAGGGTATTATTCCCTTTAATAGATCCATACCATCGACTTTTACCTCCCTAGTATATTCCTATACCCTCCTGTCTTTATACTTCCAAGTCCTTTGTGACATAGTATTCAGGATAGACACCTTCCTCAGATCATGACAGAGTGATTGTATTCTTTAGATAGGGTATTATTCCCTTTAATAGATCAATACCATCGACTTTTACCTCCCTAGTATATTCCTATACCCTCCTGTCTTTAAACTTCCTAGTCCTTTGTGACATAGTATTCAGGATAGACTCTTTCCTCAGATCATGACAGAGTGATTGTATTCCTTAGATAAGGTATTATTCCCTTTAATAGATCCATACCATCCACTTTTACCTCCCTAGTATATTCCTATACCCTCCTGTCTTTAAACTTCCTAGTCCTTTGTGACATAGTATTCAGGATAGACTCTTTAATCAGATCATGACAGAGTGATTGTATTCTTTAGATAAGGTATTATTCCCTTTAATAGATCCATACCATCCACTTTTACTTCCCTAGTATATTCCTATACCCTCCTGTCTTTAAACTTCCTAGTCCTTTGTGACATAGTATTCAGGATAGACTCTTTCCTCAGATCATGACAGAGTGATTGTATTTTTTAGATAGGGTATTATTCCCTTTAATAGATCCATACCATCGACTTTTACTTCCCTAGTATATTCCTATGCCCTCCTGTCTTTAAACTTCCTAGTCCTTTGTGACATAGTATTCAGGATAGACTCTTTCCTCAGATCATGACAGAGTGATTGTATTCTTTAGATAAGGTATTATTCCCTTTAATAGATCCATACCATCCACTTTTACCTCCCTAGTATATTCCTATACCCTCCTGTCTTTATACTTCCAAGTCCTTTGTGACATAGTATTCAGGATAGACACCTTCCTCAGATCATGACAGAGTGATTGTATTCTTTAGATAGGGTATTATTCCCTTTAATAGATCCATACCATCGACTTTTACTTCCCTAGTATATTCCTATGCCCTCCTGTCTTTAAACTTCCTAGTCCTTTGTGACATAGTATTCAGGATAGACTCTTTCCTCAGATCATGACAGAGCGATTGTATTCTTTAGATAAGGTATTATTCCCTTTAATAGATCCATACCATCCACTTTTACCTCCCTAGTATATTCCTATACCCTCCTGAATTTATACTTCCAAGTCCTTTGTGACATAGTATTCAGGATAGACACCTTCCTTGGATCATGACAGAGTGATTGTATTCTTTAGATAAGGTATTATTCCCTTTAATAGATCCATACCATCGACTTTTACCTCCCTAGTATATTCCTATACCCTCCTGTCTTTATACTTCCTAGACCTTTGTGACATAGTATTCAGGATAGACACCTTCCTTGGATCATGACAGAGCGATTGTTTTCTTTAGATAAGGTATTATTCCCTTTATTAGATCCATACCATCGACTTTTACCTCCCTAGTATATTCCTATACCCTCCTGTCTTTATACTTCCAAGTCCTTTGTGACATAGTATTCAGGATAGACACCTTCCTCAGATCATGACAGAGTGATTGTATTCTTTAGATAGGGTATTATTCCCTTTAATAGATCCATACCATCGACTTTTACTTCCCTAGTATATTCCTATGCCCTCCTGTCTTTAAACTTCCTAGTCCTTTGTGACATAGTATTCAGGATAGACTCTTTCCTCAGATCATGACAGAGTGATTGTATTCTTTAGATAAGGTATTATTCCCTTTAATAGATCCATACCATCGACTTTTACTTCCCTAGTATATTCCTATACCCTCCTGTCTTTATACTTCCAAGTCCTTTGTGACATAGTATTCAGGATAGACACCTTCCTTGGATCATGACAAAGTGATTGTATTCTTTAGATAAGGTATTATTCCCTTTAATAGATCCATACCATCGACTTTTACCTCCCTAGTATATTCCTATACCCTCCTGTCTTTATACTTCCAAGTCCTTTGTGACATAGTATTCAGGATAGACACCTTCCTCAGATCATGACAGAGTGATTGTATTCTTTAGATAAGGTATTATTCCCTTTAATAGATCCATACCATCGACTTTTACTTCCCTAGTATATTCCTATGCCCTCCTGTCTTTAAACTTCCTAGTCCTTTGTGACATAGTATTCAGGATAGACTCTTTCCTCAGATCATGACAGAGTGATTGTATTCTTTAGATAAGGTATTATTCCCTTTAATAGATCCATACCATCGACTTTTACCTCCCTAGTATATTCCTATACCCTCCTGTCTTTATACTTCCAAGTCCTTTGTGACATAGTATTCAGGATAGACACCTTCCTTGGATCATGACAGAGTGATTGTATTCTTTAGATAAGGTATTATTCCCTTTAATAGATCCATACCATCGACTTTTACCTCCCTAGTATATTCCTATACCCTCCTGTCTTTATACTTCCAAGTCCTTTGTGACATAGTATTCAGGATAGACACCTTCCTTGGATCATGACAGAGTGATTGTATTCTTTAGATAAGGTATTATTCCCTTTAATAGATCCATACCATCGACTTTTACCTCCCTAGTATATTCCTATACCCTCCTGTCTTTATACTTCCAAGTCCTTTGTGACATAGTATTCAGGATAGACACCTTCCTTGGATCATGACAGAGTGATTGTATTCTTTAGATAAGGTATTATTCCCTTTAATAGATCCACACCATCGACTTTTACCTCCCTAGTATATTCCTATACCCTCCTGTCTTTACACTTCCAAGTCCTTTGTGACATAGTATTCAGGATAGACACCTTCCTTGGATCATGACAGAGTGATTGTATTCTTTAGATAAGGTATTATTCCCTTTAATAGATCCATACCATCGACTTTTACCTCCCTAGTATATTCCTATACCCTCCTGTCTTTATACTTCCAAGTCCTTTGTGACATAGTATTCAGGATAGACACCTTCCTTGGATCATGACAGAGTGATTGTATTCTTTAGATAAGGTATTATTCCCTTTAATAGATCCATACCATCGACTTTTACCTCCCTGGTATATTCCTATACCCTCCTGTCTTTATACTTCCAAGTCCTTTGTGACATAGTATTCAGGATAGACACCTTCCTTGGATCATGACAGAGTGATTGTATTCTTTAGATAAGGTATTATTCCCTTTAATAGATCCATACCATCGACTTTTACCTCCCTAGTATATTCCTATACCTTCCTGTCTTTATACTTCCAAGTCCTTTGTGACATAGTATTCAGGATAGACACCTTCCTTGGATCATGACAGAGTGATTGTATTCTTTAGATAAGGTATTATTCCCTTTAATAGATCCATACCATCGACTTTTACCTCCCTAGTATATTCCTATACCCTCCTGTCTTTATACTTCCAAGTCCTTTGTGACATAGTATTCAGGATAGACACCTTCCTTGGATCATGACAGAGTGATTGTATTCTTTAGATAAGGTATTATTCCCTTTAATAGATCCATACCATCGACTTTTACCTCCCTAGTATATTCCTATACCCTCCTGTCTTTATACTTCCAAGTCCTTTGTGACATAGTATTCAGGATAGACACCTTCCTTGGATCATGACAGAGTGATTGTATTCTTTAGATAAGGTATTATTCCCTTTAATAGATCCATACCATCGACTTTTACCTCCCTAGTATATTCCTATACCCTCCTGTCTTTATACTTCCAAGTCCTTTGTGACATAGTATTCAGGATAGACACCTTCCTTGGATCATGACAGAGTGATTGTATTCTTTAGATAAGGTATTATTCCCTTTAATAGATCCATACCATCGACTTTTACCTCCCTAGTATATTCCTATACCCTCCTGTCTTTATACTTCCAAGTCCTTTGTGACATAGTATTCAGGATAGACACCTTCCTTGGATCATGACAGAGTGATTGTATTCTTTAGATAAGGTATTATTCCCTTTAATAGATCCATACCATCGACTTTTACCTCCCTAGTATATTCCTATACCCTCCTGTCTTTATACTTCCAAGTCCTTTGTGACATAGTATTCAGGATAGACACCTTCCTTGGATCATGACAGAGTGATTGTATTCTTTAGATAAGGTATTATTCCCTTTAATAGATCCATACCATCGACTTTTACCTCCCTAGTATATTCCTATACCCTCCTGTCTTTATACTTCCAAGTCCTTTGTGACATAGTATTCAGGATAGACACCTTCCTTGGATCATGACAGAGTGATTGTATTCTTTAGATAAGGTATTATTCCCTTTAATAGATCCATACCATCGACTTTTACCTCCCTAGTATATTCCTATACCCTCCTGTCTTTATACTTCCAAGTCCTTTGTGACATAGTATTCAGGATAGACACCTTCCTTGGATCATGACAGAGTGATTGTATTCTTTAGATAAGGTATTATTCCCTTTAATAGATCCATACCATCGACTTTTACCTCCCTAGTATATTCCTATACCCTCCTGTCTTTATACTTCCAAGTCCTTTGTGACATAGTATTCAGGATAGACACCTTCCTTGGATCATGACAGAGTGATTGTATTCTTTAGATAAGGTATTATTCCCTTTAATAGATCCATACCATCGACTTTTACCTCCCTAGTATATTCCTATACCCTCCTGTCTTTATACTTCCAAGTCCTTTGTGACATAGTATTCAGGATAGACACCTTCCTTGGATCATGACAGAGTGATTGTATTCTTTAGATAAGGTATTATTCCCTTTAATAGATCCATACCATCGACTTTTACCTCCCTAGTATATTCCTATACCCTCCTGTCTTTATACTTCCAAGTCCTTTGTGACATAGTATTCAGGATAGACACCTTCCTTGGATCATGACAGAGTGATTGTATTCTTTAGATAAGGTATTATTCCCTTTAATAGATCCATACCATCGACTTTTACCTCCCTAGTATATTCCTATACCCTCCTGTCTTTATACTTCCAAGTCCTTTGTGACATAGTATTCAGGATAGACACCTTCCTCAGATCATGACAGAGTGATTGTATTCTTTAGATAAGGTATTATTCCCTTTAATAGATCCATACCATCGACTTTTACCTCCCTAGTATATTCCTATACCCTCCTGTCTTTATACTTCCTAGTCCTTTGTGACATAGTATTCAGGATAGACACCTTCCTTGGATCATGACAGAGTGATTGTATTCTTTAGATAGGGTATTATTCCCTTTAATAGATCCATACCATCCACTTTTACCTCCCTAGTATATTCCTATACCCTCCTGAATTTATACTTCCAAGTCCTTTGTGACATAGTATTCAGGATAGACACCTTCCTTGGATCATGACAGAGTGATTGTTTTCTTTAGATAAGGTATTATTCCCTTTAATAGATCCATACCATCGACTTTTACCTCCCTAGTATATTCCTATACCCTCCTGTCTTTATACTTCCAAGTCCTTTGTGACATAGTATTCAGGATAGACACCTTCCTCAGATCATGACAGAGTGATTGTATTCTTTAGATAGGGTATTATTCCCTTTAATAGATCCATACCATCGACTTTTACTTCCCTAGTATATTCCTATGCCCTCCTGTCTTTATACTTCCAAGTCCTTTGTGACATAGTATTCAGGATAGACACCTTCCTTGGATCATGACAAAGTGATTGTATTCTTTAGATAGGGTATTATTCCCTTTAATAGATCCATACCATCCACTTTTACCTCCCTAGTATATTCCTATACCCTCCTGAATTTATACTTCCAAGTCCTTTGTGACATAGTATTCAGGATAGACACCTTCCTTGGATCATGACAGAGTGATTGTTTTCTTTAGATAAGGTATTATTCCCTTTAATAGATCCATACCATCGACTTTTACCTCCCTAGTATATTCCTATACCCTCCTGTCTTTATACTTCCAAGTCCTTTGTGACATAGTATTCAGGATAGACACCTTCCTCAGATCATGACAGAGTGATTGTATTCTTTAGATATGGTATTATTCCCTTTAATAGATCCATACCATCGACTTTTACCTCCCTAGTATATTCCTATAGCCTCCTGAATTTATACTTCCAAGTCCTTTGTGACATAGTATTCAGGATAGACACCTTCCTTGAAGCATGACAGAGTGATTGTATTCTTTAGATAAGGTATTATTCCCTTTAATAGATCCATACCATCGACTTTTACCTCCCTAGTATATTCCTATACCCTCCTGTCTTTATACTTCCAAGTCCTTTGTGACATAGTATTCAGGATAGACACCTTCCTTGGATCATGACAGAGTGATTGTATTCTTTAGATAAGGTATTATTCCCTTTAATAGATCCATACCATCGACTTTTACCTCCCTAGTATATTCCTATACCCTCCTGTCTTTATACTTCCAAGTCCTTTGTGACATAGTATTCAGGATAGACACCTTCCTCAGATCATGACAGAGTGATTGTATTCTTTAGATAAGGTATTATTCCCTTTAATAGATCCATACCATCGACTTTTACCTCCCTAGTATATTCCTATACCCTCCTGTCTTTATACTTCCAAGTCCTTTGTGACATAGTATTCAGGATAGACACCTTCCTCAGATCATGACAGAGTGATTGTATTCTTTAGATAGGGTATTATTCCCTTTAATAGATCAATACCATCGACTTTTACCTCCCTAGTATATTCCTATACCCTCTTGTCTTTATACTTCCAAGTCCTTTGTGACATAGTATTCAGGATAGACACCTTCCTCAGATCATGACAGAGTGATTGTATTCTTTAGATAGGGTATTATTCCCTTTAATAGATCCATACCATCGACTTTTACCTCCCTAGTATATTCCTATACCCTCCTGTCTTTATACTTCCAAGTCCTTTGTGACATAGTATTCAGGATAGACACCTTCCTCAGATCATGACAGAGTGATTGTATTCTTTAGATAAGGTATTATTCCCTTTAATAGATCCATACCATCGACTTTTACCTCCCTAGTATATTCCTATACCCTCCTGTCTTTATACTTCCAAGTCCTTTGTGACATAGTATTCAGGATAGACACCTTCCTTGGATCATGACAGAGTGATTGTATTCTTTATATAAGGTATTATTCCCTTTAATAGATCCATACCATCGACTTTTACCTCCCTAGTATATTCCTATACCCTCCTGTCTTTATACTTCCAAGTCCTTTGTGACATAGTATTCAGGATAGACACCTTCCTTGAAGCATGACAGAGTGATTGTATTCTTTAGATAAGGTATTATTCCCTTTAATAGATCCATACCATCGACTTTTACCTCCCTAGTATATTCCTATACCCTCCTGTCTTTATACTTCCAAGTCCTTTGTGACATAGTATTCAGGATAGACACCTTCCTCAGATCATGACAGAGTGATTGTATTCTTTAGATAAGGTATTATTCCCTTTAATAGATCCATACCATCGACTTTTACCTCCCTAGTATATTCCTATACCCTCCTGTCTTTATACTTCCAAGTCCTTTGTGACATAGTATTCAGGATAGACACCTTCCTTGGATCATGACAGAGTGATTGTATTCTTTAGATAAGGTATTATTCCCTTTAATAGATCCATACCATCGACTTTTACCTCCCTAGTATATTCCTATACCCTCCTGTCTTTATACTTCCAAGTCCTTTGTGACATAGTATTCAGGATAGACACCTTCTTGGATCATGACAGAGTGATTGTATTCTTTAGATAAGGTATTATTCCCTTTAATAGATCCATACCATCGACTTTTACCTCCCTAGTATATTCCTATACCCTCCTGTCTTTATACTTCCAAGTCCTTTGTGACATAGTATTCAGGATAGACACCTTCCTTGGATCATGACAGAGTGATTGTATTCTTTAGATAAGGTATTATTCCCTTTAATAGATCCATACCATCGACTTTTACCTCCCTAGTATATTCCTATACCCTCCTGTCTTTATACTTCCAAGTCCTTTGTGACATAGTATTCAGGATAGACACCTTCCTTGGATCATGACAGAGTGATTGTATTCTTTAGATAAGGTATTATTCCCTTTAATAGATCCATACCATCGACTTTTACCTCCCTAGTATATTCCTATACCCTCCTGTCTTTATACTTCCAAGTCCTTTGTGACATAGTATTCAGGATAGACACCTTCCTCAGATCATGACAGAGTGATTGTATTCTTTAGATAAGGTATTATTCCCTTTAATAGATCCATACCATCGACTTTTACCTCCCTAGTATATTCCTATACCCTCCTGTCTTTATACTTCCTAGTCCTTTGTGACATAGTATTCAGGATAGACACCTTCCTTGGATCATGACAGAGTGATTGTATTCTTTAGATAGGGTATTATTCCCTTTAATAGATCCATACCATCCACTTTTACCTCCCTAGTATATTCCTATACCCTCCTGAATTTATACTTCCAAGTCCTTTGTGACATAGTATTCAGGATAGACACCTTCCTTGGATCATGACAGAGTGATTGTTTTCTTTAGATAAGGTATTATTCCCTTTAATAGATCCATACCATCGACTTTTACCTCCCTAGTATATTCCTATACCCTCCTGTCTTTATACTTCCAAGTCCTTTGTGACATAGTATTCAGGATAGACACCTTCCTCAGATCATGACAGAGTGATTGTATTCTTTAGATAGGGTATTATTCCCTTTAATAGATCCATACCATCGACTTTTACTTCCCTAGTATATTCCTATGCCCTCCTGTCTTTATACTTCCAAGTCCTTTGTGACATAGTATTCAGGATAGACACCTTCCTTGGATCATGACAAAGTGATTGTATTCTTTAGATAGGGTATTATTCCCTTTAATAGATCCATACCATCCACTTTTACCTCCCTAGTATATTCCTATACCCTCCTGAATTTATACTTCCAAGTCCTTTGTGACATAGTATTCAGGATAGACACCTTCCTTGGATCATGACAGAGTGATTGTTTTCTTTAGATAAGGTATTATTCCCTTTAATAGATCCATACCATCGACTTTTACCTCCCTAGTATATTCCTATACCCTCCTGTCTTTATACTTCCAAGTCCTTTGTGACATAGTATTCAGGATAGACACCTTCCTCAGATCATGACAGAGTGATTGTATTCTTTAGATATGGTATTATTCCCTTTAATAGATCCATACCATCGACTTTTACCTCCCTAGTATATTCCTATACCCTCCTGAATTTATACTTCCAAGTCCTTTGTGACATAGTATTCAGGATAGACACCTTCCTTGAAGCATGACAGAGTGATTGTATTCTTTAGATAAGGTATTATTCCCTTTAATAGATCCATACCATCGACTTTTACCTCCCTAGTATATTCCTATACCCTCCTGTCTTTATACTTCCAAGTCCTTTGTGACATAGTATTCAGGATAGACACCTTCCTTGGATCATGACAGAGTGATTGTATTCTTTAGATAAGGTATTATTCCCTTTAATAGATCCATACCATCGACTTTTACCTCCCTAGTATATTCCTATACCCTCCTGTCTTTATACTTCCAAGTCCTTTGTGACATAGTATTCAGGATAGACACCTTCCTCAGATCATGACAGAGTGATTGTATTCTTTAGATAGGGTATTATTCCCTTTAATAGATCCATACCATCGACTTTTACCTCCCTAGTATATTCCTATACCCTCCTGTCTTTATACTTCCAAGTCGTTTGTGACATAGTATTCAGGATAGACACCTTCCTCAGATCATGACAGAGTGATTGTATTCTTTAGATAAGGTATTATTCCCTTTAATAGATCCATACCATCGATTTTTACCTCCCTAGTATATTCCTATACCCTCCTGTCTTTATACTTCCAAGTCCTTTGTGACATAGTATTCAGGATAGACACCTTCCTCAGATCATGACAGAGTGATTGTATTCTTTAGATAGGGTATTATTACCTTTAATAGATCAATACCATCGACTTTTACCTCCCTAGTATATTCCTATACCCTCCTGTCTTTATACTTCCAAGTCCTTTGTGACATAGTATTCAGGATAGACACCTTCCTCAGATCATGACAGAGTGATTGTATTCTTTAGATAGGGTATTATTCCCTTTAATAGATCCATACCATCGACTTTTACCTCCCTAGTATATTCCTATACCCTCCTGTCTTTATACTTCCAAGTCCTTTGTGACATAGTATTCAGGATAGACACCTTCCTCAGATCATGACAGAGTGATTGTATTCTTTAGATAAGGTATTATTCCCTTTAATAGATCCATACCATCGACTTTTACCTCCCTAGTATATTCCTATACCCTCCTGTCTTTATACTTCCAAGTCCTTTGTGACATAGTATTCAGGATAGACACCTTCCTTGAAGCATGACAGAGTGATTGTATTCTTTAGATAAGGTATTATTCCCTTTAATAGATCCATACCATCGACTTTTACCTCCCTAGTATATTCCTATACCCTCCTGTCTTTATACTTCCAAGTCCTTTGTGACATAGTATTCAGGATAGACACCTTCCTCAGATCATGACAGAGTGATTGTATTCTTTAGATAAGGTATTATTCCCTTTAATAGATCCATACCATCGACTTTTACTTCCCTAGTATATTCCTATACCCTCCTGAATTTATACTTCCAAGTCCTTTGTGACATAGTATTCAGGATAGACACCTTCCTTGAAGCATGACAGAGTGATTGTATTCTTTAGATAAGGTATTATTCCCTTTAATAGATCCATACCATCCACTTTCACCTCCCTAGTATATTCCTATACCCTGCTGAATTTTTACTTCCAAGTCCTTTGTGACATAGTATTCAGGATAGACACCTTCCTTAGTTCATGATAGAGCGATTGTAATCTTCAGCTGAGATATTATTCCCTCTCCTATAGGCATTAAACGATGTAATACCCCATATGGTGTAAATAAATATTTCAGGGTATTATTGAATATTACAGGATATAGGGTATAATTAGGTATTAAGGATGTAATTAAATAATATAAAGAGGTGTAACTGAGTATAATAAAGTATACAGTATTTAGATATAACAGTTGCTATTTAGCCATTATTATATTATATTTCTTGTTCAGGTAGTTTGGAGCCCTATAGACAACTAATTATATATTGCCAGAGTGCATGCATTTTTATAACTAATACCTTTTCTTATTAGGATAAGTGTTTTCATAGTACAACACATACCTAATTACTATCCCAGGAAGAACATATTGCTGTGCTTAGGGGAGGGGGTAGTTAATTGTTCAATGTTTTGTAAGTAATGCGTGGTTGGTAGGAGCCTAGTAATGATTTAATTTCAAGGGAGATCCTTTGTTGCTTGTATGCGGTTATTTCCACATGACGAGACCTGCCAGCTCGTTAACTGCACCCAATATGTCCTCCTCCCTCTACAACAGCAAAAACTTATATTTGATGTCGCTCCACTCGAATTCTTTACAGTTGATCCCCTGTTACAGGCCATGATGGGATTCTTTTTGTCACTCAAAAGAGAAATTCAAAGCCGTACAGAAATCCCACAAAGCGAGTATGATACGCGATATAATTGGTGCATCTTTTAATTTTTAGGCATTTTGCAAACCGACTGCGTCTTAAAAAGGATTCAGTCTTCTGAATTGTTGAGTGTGTAGCCGCCATTAAAAATGTTGGAGTTTTTCTCTGCAGCTGTAAGGAAGCTAATTCCGCCTCACCCCCCTTAAAGTCAGCTCAGTTTGTATCAAAGGAAATGATGGTTCAATGAAACTGTAAGATTTGCATAACTGTATAAAGCATCCTCGCTTTGTGCACGGTTTCGCTTTACCTGCTTCGGGATTGGGATCAAATAGCACGTGTTTCAATTAACGGACGTAATTTGTACAGAAAAATAATAAATAACTTAGGCTATAATGACCGAGAGGCGATCGACATCGGTTCCACGTATAAGGGAATTATAAATTGTGATAGGTTCATTCCTCAATAAACACGAAGAATATTTTATTCCATAAAAGTACATATTGTGAGCATTAACAAAAATACTAATTCGCTAATACTGTAGTTTTAACACTGGCCGACAGAGGCACTTAGTAACACTTCAAGTTAAAAGACAATTAAAAATTGAAACGACTTCAAATTCAATAAACAAGAATAGTATTTCAATCGATTAGGGTGTATATTTTTATGCATATTTCAGTCGAATAGGGTAGACACCTTCCTTGGATCATGACAGAGTGATTGTATTCTTTAGATAGGGTATTATTCCCTTTAATAGATCCATACCATCCACTTTCACCTCCCTAGTATATTCCTATACCCTCCTGTCTTTATACTTCCAAGTCCTTTGTGACATAGTATTCAGGATAGACACCTTCATTGGATCATGACAGAGTGATTGTATTCTTTAGATAAGGTATTATTCCCTTTAATAGATCCATACCATCCACTTTCACCTCCCTAGTATATTCCTATACCCTCCTGTCTTTATACTTCCAAGTCCTTTGTGACATAGTATTCAGGATAGACACCTTCCTTGGATCATGACAGAGTGATTGTATTCTTTAGATAAGGTATTATTCCCTTTAATAGATCCATACCATCCACTTTCACCTCCCTAGTATATTCCTATACCCTCCTGTCTTTATACTTCCTAGTCCTTTGTGACATAGTATTCAGGATAGACACCTTCCTTGGATCATGACAGAGTGATTGTATTCTTTAGATAAGGTATTATTCCCTTTAATAGATCCATACCATCCACTTTCACCTCCCTAGTATATTCCTATACCCTCCTGTCTTTATACTTCCTAGTCCTTTGTGACATAGTATTCAGGATAGACACCTTCCTTGGATCATGACAGAGTGATTGTATTCTTTAGATAAGGTATTATTCCCTTTAATAGATCCATACCATCCACTTTCACCTCCCTAGTATATTCCTATACCCTCCTGTCTTTATACTTCCTAGTCCTTTGTGACATAGTATTCAGGATAGACACCTTCCTTGAAGCATGACAGAGTGATTGTATTCTTTAGATAAGGTATTATTCCCTTTAATAGATCCATACCATCCACTTTCACCTCCCTAGTATATTCCTATACCCTCCTGTCTTTATACTTCCTAGTCCTTTGTGACATAGTATTCAGGATAGACACCTTCCTTGAAGCATGACAGAGTGATTGTATTCTTTAGATAAGGTATTATTCCCTTTAATAGATCCATACCATCCACTTTCACCTCCCTAGTATATTCCTATACCCTCCTGTCTTTATACTTCCTAGTCCTTTGTGACATAGTATTCAGGATAGACACCTTCCTTGAAGCATGACAGAGTGATTGTATTCTTTAGATAAGGTATTATTCCCTTTAATAGATCCAAACCATCCTCTTTTACCTCCCTAGTATATTCCTATACCCTCCTGTCTTTATACTTCCTAGTCCTTTGTGACATAGTATTCAGGATAGACACCTTCCTTGAATCATGACAGAGTGATTGTATTCTTTAGATAAGGTATTATTCCCTTTAATAGATCCATACCATCCTCTTTTACCTCCCTAGTATATTCCTATACCCTCCTGTCTTTATACTTCCAAGTCCTTTGTGACATAGTATTCAGGATAGACACCTTCCTTGGATCATGACAGAGTGATTGTATTCTTTAGATAAGGTATTATTCCCTTTAATAGATCCATACCATCCACTTTCACCTCCCTAGTATATTCCTATACCCTCCTGTCTTTATACTTCCTAGTCCTTTGTGACATAGTATTCAGGATAGACACCTTCCTTGGATCATGACAGAGTGATTGTATTCTTTAGATAAGGTATTATTCCCTTTAATAGATCCATACCATCCACTTTCACCTCCCTAGTATATTCCTATACCCTCCTGTCTTTATACTTCCTAGTCCTTTGTGACATAGTATTCAGGATAGACACCTTCCTTGGATCATGACAGAGTGATTGTATTCTTTAGATAAGGTATTATTCCCTTTAATAGATCCATACCATCCACTTTCACCTCCCTAGTATATTCCTATACCCTCCTGAATTTATACTTCCAAGTCCTTTGTGACATAGTATTCAGGATAGACACCTTCCTTGGATCATGACAGAGCGATTGTATTCTTTAGATAGGGTATTATTCCCTTTAATAGATCCATACCATCCACTTTCACCTCCCTAGTATATTCCTATACCCTCCTGTCTTTATACTTCCTAGTCCTTTGTGACATAGTATTCAGGATAGACACCTTCCTCAGATCATGACAGAGTGATTGTATTCTTTAGATAGGGTATTATTCCCTTTAATAGATCCATACCATCGACTTTTACCTCCCTAGTATATTCCTATACCCTCCTGTCTTTATACTTCCTAGTCCTTTGTGACATAGTATTCAGGATAGACACCTTCCTTGGATCATGACAGAGTGATTGTATTCTTTAGATAAGGTATTATTCCCTTTAATAGATCCATACCATCCACTTTCACCTCCCTAGTATATTCCTATACCCTCCTGTCTTTATACTTCCTAGTCCTTTGTGACATAGTATTCAGGATAGACACCTTCCTTGGATCATGACAGAGTGATTGTATTCTTTAGATAAGGTATTATTCCCTTTAATAGATCCATACCATCCACTTTCACCTCCCTAGTATATTCCTATACCCTCCTGTCTTTATACTTCCTAGTCCTTTGTGACATAGTATTCAGGATAGACACCTTCCTTGGATCATGACAGAGCGATTGTATTCTTTAGATAGGGTATTATTCCCTTTAATAGATCCATACCATCCACTTTCACCTCCCTAGTATATTCCTATACCCTCCTGTCTTTATACTTCCAAGTCCTTTGTGACATAGTATTCAGGATAGACACCTTCCTCAGATCATGACAGAGTGATTGTATTCTTTAGATAGGGTATTATTCCCTTTAATAGATCCATACCATCGACTTTTACCTCCCTAGTATATTCCTATACCCTCCTGTCTTTATACTTCCTAGTCCTTTGTGACATAGTATTCAGGATAGACACCTTCCTTGAAGCATGACAGAGTGATTGTATTCTTTAGATAAGGTATTATTCCCTTTAATAGATCCATACCATCCACTTTCACCTCCCTAGTATATTCCTATACCCTCCTGTCTTTATACTTCCTAGTCCTTTGTGACATAGTATTCAGGATAGACACCTTCCTTGAAGCATGACAGAGTGATTGTATTCTTTAGATAAGGTATTATTCCCTTTAATAGATCCATACCATCCACTTTCACCTCCCTAGTATATTCCTATACCCTCCTGTCTTTATACTTCCTAGTCCTTTGTGACATAGTATTCAGGATAGACACCTTCCTTGAAGCATGACAGAGTGATTGTATTCTTTAGATAAGGTATTATTCCCTTTAATAGATCCAAACCATCCTCTTTTACCTCCCTAGTATATTCCTATACCCTCCTGTCTTTATACTTCCTAGTCCTTTGTGACATAGTATTCAGGATAGACACCTTCCTTGAATCATGACAGAGTGATTGTATTCTTTAGATAAGGTATTATTCCCTTTAATAGATCCATACCATCCTCTTTTACCTCCCTAGTATATTCCTATACCCTCCTGTCTTTATACTTCCTAGTCCTTTGTGACATAGTATTCAGGATAGACACCTTCCTTGGATCATGACAGAGTGATTGTATTCTTTAGATAAGGTATTATTCCCTTTAATAGATCCATACCATCCACTTTCACCTCCCTAGTATATTCCTATACCCTCCTGTCTTTATACTTCCTAGTCCTTTGTGACATAGTATTCAGGATAGACACCTTCCTTGGATCATGACAGAGTGATTGTATTCTTTAGATAAGGTATTATTCCCTTTAATAGATCCATACCATCCACTTTCACCTCCCTAGTATATTCCTATACCCTCCTGTCTTTATACTTCCTAGTCCTTTGTGACATAGTATTCAGGATAGACACCTTCCTTGGATCATGACAGAGTGATTGTATTCTTTAGATAAGGTATTATTCCCTTTAATAGATCCATACCATCGACTTTTACCTCCCTAGTATATTCCTATACCCTCCTGAATTTATACTTCCAAGTCCTTTGTGACATAGTATTCAGGATAGACACCTTCCTTGGATCATGACAGAGCGATTGTATTCTTTAGATAGGGTATTATTCCCTTTAATAGATCCATACCATCCACTTTCACCTCCCTAGTATATTCCTATACCCTCCTGTCTTTATACTTCCTAGTCCTTTGTGACATAGTATTCAGGATAGACACCTTCCTCAGATCATGACAGAGTGATTGTATTCTTTAGATAGGGTATTATTCCCTTTAATAGATCCATACCATCGACTTTTACCTCCCTAGTATATTCCTATACCCTACTGTCTTTATACTTCCTAGTCCTTTGTGACATAGTATTCAGGATAGACACCTTCCTTGGATCATGACAGAGTGATTGTATTCTTTAGATAAGGTATTATTCCCTTTAATAGATCCATACCATCCACTTTCACCTCCCTAGTATATTCCTATACCCTCCTGTCTTTATACTTCCTAGTCCTTTGTGACATAGTATTCAGGATAGACACCTTCCTTGGATCATGACAGAGTGATTGTATTCTTTAGATAAGGTATTATTCCCTTTAATAGATCCATACCATCCACTTTCACCTCCCTAGTATATTCCTATACCCTCCTGAATTTATACTTCCAAGTCCTTTGTGACATAGTATTCAGGATAGACACCTTCCTTGGATCATGACAGAGCGATTGTATTCTTTAGATAGGGTATTATTCCCTTTAATAGATCCATACCATCCACTTTCACCTCCCTAGTATATTCCTATACCCTCCTGTCTTTATACTTCCTAGTCCTTTGTGACATAGTATTCAGGATAGACACCTTCCTCAGATCATGACAGAGTGATTGTATTCTTTAGATAGGGTATTATTCCCTTTAATAGATCCATACCATCGACTTTTACCTCCCTAGTATATTCCTATACCCTCCTGTCTTTATACTTCCTAGTCCTTTGTGACATAGTATTCAGGATAGACACCTTCCTTGGATCATGACAGAGTGATTGTATTCTTTAGATAAGGTATTATTCCCTTTAATAGATCCATACCATCCACTTTCACCTCCCTAGTATATTCCTATACCCTCCTGTCTTTATACTTCCTAGTCTTTTGTGACATAGTATTCAGGATAGACACCTTCCTTGGATCATGACAGAGTGATTGTATTCTTTAGATAAGGTATTATTCCCTTTAATAGATCCATACCATCCACTTTCACCTCCCTAGTATATTCCTATACCCTCCTGTCTTTATACTTCCTAGTCCTTTGTGACATAGTATTCAGGATAGACACCTTCCTTGGATCATGACAGAGTGATTGTATTCTTTAGATAAGGTATTATTCCCTTTAATAGATCCATACCATCCACTTTCACCTCCCTAGTATATTCCTATACCCTCCTGAATTTATACTTCCAAGTCCTTTGTGACATAGTATTCAGGATAGACACCTTCCTTGGATCATGACAGAGCGATTGTATTCTTTAGATAGGGTATTATTCCCTTTAATAGATCCATACCATCCACTTTCACCTCCCTATTATATTCCTATACCCTCCTGTCTTTATACTTCCAAGTCCTTTGTGACATAGTATTCAGGATAGACACCTTCCTCAGATCATGACAGAGTGATTGTATTCTTTAGATAGGGTATTATTCCCTTTAATAGATCCATACCATCGACTTTTACCTCCCTAGTATATTCCTATACCCTCCTGTCTTTATACTTCCTAGTCCTTTGTGACATAGTATTCAGGATAGACACCTTCCTTGAAGCATGACAGAGTGATTGTATTCTTTAGATAAGGTATTATTCCCTTTAATAGATCCATACCATCCACTTTCACCTCCCTAGTATATTCCTATACCCTCCTGTCTTTATACTTCCTAGTCCTTTGTGACATAGTATTCAGGATAGACACCTTCCTTGAAGCATGACAGAGTGATTGTATTCTTTAGATAAGGTATTATTCCCTTTAATAGATCCATACCATCCACTTTCACCTCCCTAGTATATTCCTATACCCTCCTGTCTTTATACTTCCTAGTCCTTTGTGACATAGTATTCAGGATAGACACCTTCCTTGAAGCATGACAGAGTGATTGTATTCTTTAGATAAGGTATTATTCCCTTTAATAGATCCAAACCATCCTCTTTTACCTCCCTAGTATATTCCTATACCCTCCTGTCTTTATACTTCCTAGTCCTTTGTGACATAGTATTCAGGATAGACACCTTCCTTGAATCATGACAGAGTGATTGTATTCTTTAGATAAGGTATTATTCCCTTTAATAGATCCATACCATCCTCTTTTACCTCCCTAGTATATTCCTATACCCTCCTGTCTTTATACTTCCTAGTCCTTTGTGACATAGTATTCAGGATAGACACCTTCCTTGGATCATGACAGAGTGATTGTATTCTTTAGATAAGGTATTATTCCCTTTAATAGATCCATACCATCCACTTTCACCTCCCTAGTATATTCCTATACCCTCCTGTCTTTATACTTCCTAGTCCTTTGTGACATAGTATTCAGGATAGACACCTTCCTTGGATCATGACAGAGTGATTGTATTCTTTAGATAAGGTATTATTCCCTTTAATAGATCCATACCATCCACTTTCACCTCCCTAGTATATTCCTATACCCTCCTGTCTTTATACTTCCTAGTCCTTTGTGACATAGTATTCAGGATAGACACCTTCCTTGGATCATGACAGAGTGATTGTATTCTTTAGATAAGGTATTATTCCCTTTAATAGATCCATACCATCCACTTTCACCTCCCTAGTATATTCCTATACCCTCCTGAATTTATACTTCCAAGTCCTTTGTGACATAGTATTCAGGATAGACACCTTCCTTGGATCATGACAGAGCGATTGTATTCTTTAGATAGGGTATTATTCCCTTTAATAGATCCATACCATCCACTTTCACCTCCCTAGTATATTCCTATACCCTCCTGTCTTTATACTTCCTAGTCCTTTGTGACATAGTATTCAGGATAGACACCTTCCTCAGATCATGACAGAGTGATTGTATTCTTTAGATAGGGTATTATTCCCTTTAATAGATCCATACCATCGACTTTTACCTCCCTAGTATATTCCTATACCCTCCTGTCTTTATACTTCCTAGTCCTTTGTGACATAGTATTCAGGATAGACACCTTCCTTGGATCATGACAGAGTGATTGTATTCTTTAGATAAGGTATTATTCCCTTTAATAGATCCATACCATCCACTTTCACCTCCCTAGTATATTCCTATACCCTCCTGTCTTTATACTTCCTAGTCCTTTGTGACATAGTATTCAGGATAGACACCTTCCTTGGATCATGACAGAGTGATTGTATTCTTTAGATAAGGTATTATTCCCTTTAATAGATCCATACCATCCACTTTCACCTCCCTAGTATATTCCTATACCCTCCTGTCTTTATACTTCCTAGTCCTTTGTGACATAGTATTCAGGATAGACACCTTCCTTGGATCATGACAGAGTGATTGTATTCTTTAGATAAGGTATTATTCCCTTTAATAGATCCATACCATCCACTTTCACCTCCCTAGTATATTCCTATACCCTCCTGAATTTATACTTCCAAGTCCTTTGTGACATAGTATTCAGGATAGACACCTTCCTTGGATCATGACAGAGCGATTGTATTCTTTAGATAGGGTATTATTCCCTTTAATAGATCCATACCATCCACTTTCACCTCCCTAGTATATTCCTATACCCTCCTGTCTTTATACTTCCAAGTCCTTTGTGACATAGTATTCAGGATAGACACCTTCCTCAGATCATGACAGAGTGATTGTATTCTTTAGATAGGGTATTATTCCCTTTAATAGATCCATACCATCGACTTTTACCTCCCTAGTATATTCCTATACCCTCCTGTCTTTATACTTCCTAGTCCTTTGTGACATAGTATTCAGGATAGACACCTTCCTTGGATCATGACAGAGTGATTGTATTCTTTAGATAAGGTATTATTCCCTTTAATAGATCCATACCATCCACTTTTACCTCCCTAGTATATTCCTATACCCTCCTGTCTTTATACTTCCAAGTCCTTTGTGACATAGTATTCAGGATAGACACCTTCCTTGGATCATGACAAAGTGATTGTATTCTTTAGATAAGGTATTATTCCCTTTAATAGATCCATACCATCCACTTTCACCTCCCTAGTATATTCCTATACCCTCCTGTCTTTATACTTCCTAGTCCTTTGTGACATAGTATTCAGGATAGACACCTTCCTTGAAGCATGACAGAGTGATTGTATTCTTTAGATAAGGTATTATTCCCTTTAATAGATCCATACCATCCTCTTTTACCTCCCTAGTATATTCCTATACCCTCCTGTCTTAATACTTCCTAGTCCTTTGTGACATAGTATTCAGGATAGACACCTTCCTTGGATCATGACAGAGTGATTGTATTCTTTAGATAAGGTATTATTCCCTTTAATAGATCCATACCATCCTCTTTTACCTCCCTAGTATATTCCTATACCCTCTTGTCTTTATACTTCCTAGTCCTTTGTGACATAGTATTCAGGATAGACACCTTCCTTGAAGCATGACAGAGTGATTGTATTCTTTAGATAAGGTATTATTCCCTTTAATAGATCCATACCATCCACTTTCACCTCCCTAGTATATTCCTATACCCTCCTGTCTTTATACTTCCTAGTCCTTTGTGACATAGTATTCAGGATAGACACCTTCCTTGGATCATGACAGAGTGATTGTATTCTTTAGATAAGGTATTATTCCCTTTAATAGATCCATACCATCCTCTTTTACCTCCCTAGTATATTCCTATACCCTCCTGTCTTTATACTTCCTAGTCCTTTGTGACATAGTATTCAGGATAGACACCTTCCTTGGATCATGACAGAGTGATTGTATTCTTTAGATAAGGTATTATTCCCTTTAATAGATCCATACCATCCACTTTCACCTCCCTAGTATATTCCTATACCCTCCTGTCTTTATACTTCCTAGTCCTTTGTGACATAGTATTCAGGATAGACACCTTCCTTGGATCATGACAGAGTGATTGTATTCTTTAGATAAGGTATTATTCCCTTTAATAGATCCATACCATCCACTTTCACCTCCCTAGTATATTCCTATACCCTCCTGAATTTATACTTCCAAGTCCTTTGTGACATAGTATTCAGGATAGACACCTTCCTTGGATCATGACAGAGCGATTGTATTCTTTAGATAGGGTATTATTCCCTTTAATAGATCCATACCATCCACTTTCACCTCCCTAGTATATTCCTATACCCTCCTGTCTTTATACTTCCTAGTCCTTTGTGACATAGTATTCAGGATAGACACCTTCCTCAGATCATGACAGAGTGATTGTATTCTTTAGATAGGGTATTATTCCCTTTAATAGATCCATACCATCGACTTTTACCTCCCTAGTATATTCCTATACCCTCCTGTCTTTATACTTCCTAGTCCTTTGTGACATAGTATTCAGGATAGACACCTTCCTTGGATCATGACAGAGTGATTGTATTCTTTAGATAAGGTATTATTCCCTTTAATAGATCCATACCATCTACTTTCACCTCCCTAGTATATTCCTATACCCTCCTGTCTTTATACTTCCTAGTCCTTTGTGACATAGTATTCAGGATAGACACCTTCCTTGGATCATGACAGAGTGATTGTATTCTTTAGATAAGGTATTATTCCCTTTAAGAGATCCATACCATCCACTTTCACCTCCCTAGTATATTCCTATACCCTCCTGTCTTTATACTTCCTAGTCCTTTGTGACATAGTATTCAGGATAGACACCTTCCTTGGATCATGACAGAGTGATTGTATTCTTTAGATAAGGTATTATTCCCTTTAATAGATCCATACCATCCACTTTCACCTCCCTAGTATATTCCTATACCCTCCTGAATTTATACTTCCAAGTCCTTTGTGACATAGTATTCAGGATAGACACCTTCCTTGGATCATGACAGAGCGATTGTATTCTTTAGATAGGGTATTATTCCCTTTAATAGATCCATACCATCCACTTTCACCTCCCTAGTGTATTCCTATACCCTCCTGTCTTTATACTTCCAAGTCCTTTGTGACATAGTATTCAGGATAGACACCTTCCTCAGATCATGACAGAGTGATTGTATTCTTTAGATAGGGTATTATTCCCTTTAATAGATCCATACCATCGACTTTTACCTCCCTAGTATATTCCTATACCCTCCTGTCTTTATACTTCCTAGTCCTTTGTGACATAGTATTCAGGATAGACACCTTCCTTGGATCATGACAGAGTGATTGTATTCTTTAGATAAGGTATTATTCCCTTTAATAGATCCATACCATCCACTTTTACCTCCCTAGTATATTCCTATACCCTCCTGTCTTTATACTTCCAAGTCCTTTGTGACATAGTATTCAGGATAGACACCTTCCTTGGATCATGACAAAGTGATTGTATTCTTTAGATAAGGTATTATTCCCTTTAATAGATCCATACCATCCACTTTCACCTCCCTAGTATATTCCTATACCCTCCTGTCTTTATACTTCCTAGTCCTTTGTGACATAGTATTCAGGATAGACACCTTCCTTGAAGCATGACAGAGTGATTGTATTCTTTAGATAAGGTATTATTCCCTTTAATAGATCCATACCATCCTCTTTTACCTCCCTAGTATATTCCTATACCCTCCTGTCTTAATACTTCCTAGTCCTTTGTGACATAGTATTCAGGATAGACACCTTCCTTGGATCATGACAGAGTGATTGTATTCTTTAGATAAGGTATTATTCCCTTTAATAGATCCATACCATCCTCTTTTACCTCCCTAGTATATTCCTATACCCTCCTGTCTTTATACTTCCTAGTCCTTTGTGACATAGTATTCAGGATAGACACCTTCCTTGGATCATGACAGAGTGATTGTATTCTTTAGATAAGGTATTATTCCCTTTAATAGATCCATACCATCCACTTTCACCTCCCTAGTATATTCCTATACCCTCCTGTCTTGATACTTCCAAGTCCTTTGTGACATAGTATTCAGGATAGACACCTTCCTTGGATCATGACAGAGTGATTGTATTCTTTAGATAAGGTATTATTCCCTTTAATAGATCCATACCATCCACTTTTACCTCCCAAGTATATTTCTATACCCTCCTTCCTTCATGCTTCTTAGTCCTTTGTGACATAGTATTCAGGATAGACACCTTCCTCAGATCGTGATAGAGTGAATGTATTCTTCAGGTGAGATATTATTCCTCTATCCTAGATCCATACCTTGTGATTTTACCTCCCTAGTCTATTCTTATACCCTCCTTCCTTTATCCTTCTTAGTCCTTTGTGACATAGTATTCAGGATAGACACCTTCCTCAGATCGTGATAGAGTGAATGTATTCTTCAGGTGAGATATTATTCCTCTATCCTAGATCCATACCTTGTGATTTTACCTCCCTAGTCTATTCTTATACCCTCCTTCCTTTATCCTTCTTAGTCCTTTGTGACATAGTATTCAGGATAGACACCTTCCTCAGATCGTGATAGAGTGAATGTATTCTTCAGGTGAGATATTATTCCTCTATCCTAGATCTATACCTTGTGATTTTACCTCCCTAGTCTATTCTTATACCCTCCTTCCTTTATCCTTCTTAGTCCTTTGTGACATAGTATTCAGGATAGACACCTTCCTCAGATCGTGATAGAGTGAATGTATTCTTCAGATGAGATATTATTCCTCTATCCTAGATCCATACCTTGTGATTTTACCTCCCTAGTCTATTCTTATAGTATTCAGGATAGACACCTTCCTCAGATCGTGATAGAGTGAATGTATTCTTCAGATGAGATATTATTCCTCTATCCTAGATCCATACCTTGTGATTTTACCTCCCTAGTCTATTCTTATACCCTCCTTCCTTTATCCTTCTTAGTCCTTTGTGACATAGTATTCAGGATAGACACCTTCCTCAGATCGTGATAGAGTGAATGTATTCTTCAGATGAGATATTATTCCTCTATCCTAGATCCATACCTTGTGATTTTACCTCCCTAGTCTATTCTTATACCCTCCTTCCTTTATCCTTCTTAGTCCTTTGTGACATAGTATTCAGGATAGACACCTTCCTCAGATCGTGATAGAGTGAATGTATTCTTCAGATGAGATATTATTCCTCTATCCTAGATCCATACCTTGTGATTTTACCTCCCTAGTCTATTCTTATACCCTCCTTCCTTTATCCTTCTTAGTCCTTTGTGACATAGTATTCAGGATAGACACCTTCCTCAGATCGTGATAGAGTGAATGTATTCTTCAGATGAGATATTATTCCTCTATCCTAGATCCATACCTTGTGATTTTACCTCCCTAGTCTATTCTTATACCCTCCTTCCTTTATCCTTCTTAGTCCTTTGTGACATAGTATTCAGGATAGACACCTTCCTCAGATCGTGATAGAGTGAATGTATTCTTCAGATGAGATATTATTCCTCTATCCTAGATCCATACCTTGTGATTTTACCTCCCTAGTCTATTCTTATACCCTCCTTCCTTTATCCTTCTTAGTCCTTTGTGACATAGTATTCAGGATAGACACGTTCCTCAGATCGTGATAGAGTGAATGTATTCTTCAGATGAGATATTATTCCTCTATCCTAGATCCATACCTTGTGATTTTACCTCCCTAGTCTATTCTTATACCCTCCTTCCTTTATCCTTCTTAGTCCTTTGTGACATAGTATTCAGGATAGACACCGTCCTCAGATCGTGATAGAGTGAATGTATTCTTCAGATGAGATATTATTCCTCTATCCTAGATCCATACCTTGTGATTTTACCTCCCTAGTCTATTCTTATACCCTCCTTCCTTTATCCTTCTTAGTCCTTTGTGACATAGTATTCAGGATAGACACCTTCCTCAGATCGTGATAGAGTGAATGTATTCTTCAGATGAGATATTATTCCTCTATCCTAGATCCATACCTTGTGATTTTACCTCCCTAGTCTATTCTTATACCCTCCTTCCTTTATCCTTCTTAGTCCTTTGTGACATAGTATTCAGGATAGACACCTTCCTCAGATCGTGATAGAGTGAATGTATTCTTCAGATGAGATATTATTCCTCTATCCTAGATCCATACCTTGTGATTTTACCTCCCTAGTCTATTCTTATACCCTCCTTCCTTTATCCTTCTTAGTCCTTTGTGACATAGTATTCAGGATAGACACCTTCCTCAGATCGTGATAGAGTGAATGTATTCTTCAGATGAGATATTATTCCTCTATCCTAGATCCATACCTTGTGATTTTACCTCCCTAGTCTATTCTTATACCCTCCTTCCTTTATCCTTCTTAGTCCTTTGTGACATAGTATTCAGGTTAGACACCTTCCTCAGATCGTGATAGAGTGAATGTATTCTTCAGATGAGATATTATTCCTCTATCCTAGATCCATACCTTGTGATTTTACCTCCCTAGTCTATTCTTATACCCTCCTTCCTTTATCCTTCTTAGTCCTTTGTGACATAGTATTCAATAGACACTGTTCTAAGATCGTGACAGAGTGACTGTATTCCCTAGGTAAGATATTATTCCCTTTCCTAGATCCAAATCTTGATATTTTTACCTCCCAAGTCTCTTCTTATACCCTACTTCCTTTAACCTTCTTAGTCCTTTGTGACATAGTATTCAGGATAGACACCTTCCTCAGATCGTGATAGAGTGAATGTATTCTTCAGATGAGATATTATTCCTCTATCCTAGATCCATACCTTGTGATTTTACCTCCCTAGTCTATTCTTATACCCTCCTTCCTTTATCCTTCTTAGTCCTTTGTGACATAGTATTCAGGATAGACACCTTCCTCAGATCGTGATAGAGTGAATGTATTCTTCAGGTGAGATATTATTCCTCTATCCTAGATCCATACCTTGTGATTTTACCTCCCTAGTCTATTCTTATACCCTCCTTCCTTTATCCTTCTTAGTCCTTTGTGACATAGTATTCAATAGACACTGTTCTAAGATCGTGACAGAGTGACTGTATTCCCTAGGTAAGATATTATTCCCTTTCCTAGATCCAAATCTTGATATTTTTACCTCCCAAGTCTCTTCTTATACCCTACTTCCTTTAACCTTCTTAGTCCTTTGTGACATAGTATTCAGGATAGACACCTTCCTCAGATCGTGACAGAGTGATTGTATTCTTTAGGTAAGATATTATTCCCTCTCCTAGATCCATACCTTGTGATTTTACCTCCCTAGTCTATTCTTATACCCTCCTTCCTTTATCCTTCTTAGTCCTTTGTGACATAGTATTCAATAGACACTGTTCTAAGATCGTGACAGAGTGACTGTATTCCCTAGGTAAGATATTATTCCCTTTCCTAGATCCAAATCTTGATATTTTTACCTCCCAAGTCTCTTCTTATACCCTACTTCCTTTAACCTTCTTAGTCCTTTGTGACATAGTATTCAGGATAGACACCTTCCTCAGATCGTGACAGAGTGATTGTATTCTTTAGGTAAGATATTATTCCCTCTCCTAGATCCATACCTTGCGATTTTACCTCCCTAGCCTCCTTCCTCTATAAATCTTAGCGATAATAATATTTTGACCGACCGCCTTTAACAAAAAAACAATAAAAAAATCAGACAAATTTTGTATACCGTCAGAAATCCCCTCCAACAAGGAGACTAAACTAAAGATACTTCGTATAATGTATTATACTTGATTCCCTACTAAAGACGCATGCAATCTTACAGTTTTATTGTGGAAGGTACGTGATTTATCAATAAATTTTGTTTCCTCAAGGATTTACATAATTATAGAATATGGAATGGCTATGGTGAATTATACCCGGTGTAAGGCATGCATATTAATTCCACGCTACTGTATGAGGTTGTGCGAGTTATGGCTCAAACAGACGTCAACCTTTACTTGCAATTTATATTTTTGTGTTTCTTACTTTGATTTTCCTACCATAAATTTTAAATACCCTTGTAATATATATTTTGTTTTTATTATTTAGATGACGTGTTTCGGATAGTAGGCTACGTCTATAGCAGTGTTCCGTGTCCACCTCAGAGCTAGTCCGCGGGTGGGTCCGGTCACTATTTAAAAAAAATGAATATTTATAAATATTTTCCATGATTTAATCAAAATTAGTATTTTTGATGATCAACAATAAATAGACTATGTACGGTACATTCGTCCTATTAAATATTCAGATGTTATTCAGATGAATAATCAGATGTTTTTTGAATTATCTGCAATAATTACGATTAGATCATAGCTTAATGCAATCATAATAATTTTCACATGTAGAAAACTAGGTTTCAATGGCATTAAACATGTGAACACTTCCTAAGAAGTACAACGTCCTACAATACTCACATTGTCAGAAACATTTGTGCATATTGAAGAAAAGGTTATTTTCATTGTTATTTTCGGCTAAGAAAAGTGTATTCTTTACGTTACTGGGAGAAAAGTTACAGTCAAACTGTCTTTATTACGATACAGCCAACGTCCTAAAAACTACACTTCCGGTTTATGTAATATTGTTAACTGTAACTTAAACCTAACTAATACCAGGCCTAAATGGTAACTCACTGGTCCGAAGACATGTACTAGATGGGGCTACTGAGAATGCGTCATGTTTAAACTTTACAAAGAACAGTGAAAGGATGAGCTATTGCTTTGAAAAAAACTCTTTTTAAATAAATGTTTATATTGTAAAAAAATCTTGATGTCAATAAATCGCATTGATGTAATATTATGTAAATCTTTAGTGGATAGGGATGTTATAAAATTAATAAAGTTGTTAAAGAAAAGGAAACTAGTGGCTCCATTATTTCAACTATACAACGTTAATCGCGCCCTGTGGGTATCGCTAAATACATTTTTGCCGAGCTTTTGTCGACAAAAAGCAATTAATGGTAAGCACAAATACATTAAGCACGCTCTAGTGTACATCCTGCGATGTTTCCGCATCCGTGGCTTCTCTATGGAGATTACAAGTTACATCTGTGCTCTGCGGCCCCAGTACACCTGATTAATGCGATCCGAGGGAGAGGGAGGCGAGCTGAATAAGTTTTCTTCTTTAATTTCATTGGTTGTCGACACAAATAACAAAGAATAGACAAACGAAAGAGAAAGACAAAGCCAGGCCAAACAACAATAACGGATCCGAGCAAAGTTCACAAAAGCTAAAAAGAATGTTCTTTTCAATTTATATACTTTACTTTTTTCTATTTTCCCCAACCCTTTCATTAACTTTCTTCTTGCCAGTATTGTTCTTTTACAGTGCTGCCAACTCTGAAAAGGTATAACAACGACCTTTAGCATTTCGATTCTTCGCGAAACTAACGCCCTTTGTGCCTTTAGGTGTTTTTATTTTCTTTAGAATTTGCACAATGAGAGCAAGAAAGTTTATTTCTGTTAGGATTTTAACTTTATATTTTCTCTGGTTTAAATTAAACTTTGAATCAATGCTGTTTGTCATTTTTTGTTTAACAAAAATTTAACGAAGGCGTGAACTTATACACAAGTTGACAAAAGTGGACAATGTTGGGAGTTTCTCATTCCAGCCTCCCTCTACTCTGCCCGTCTCTGTCCCCTCATCAATAATATTCCTCAAAACCCACCACAGTTAGACCAGTAATAATATATATTTAATATACATATATAAAAGACGAAATTAAGGTGTCTATTATTCTAAGAGTAGACAAACTTAAAAAATGACGACAAAAAATTTAAACTGCAACTATTGAAAGTCCTTGAACCGACAGAGTTGGTATGGAACCCTAATATTTCCTATTACGTGATAAATATAGGCCTACATAGGGCCTACTCGTCTCTCACCTTCAAGTCCATGAACCGACAGAGTTGGTATGGAACCCTAATATTTCCTATTACGTGATAAATATAGGCCTACATACTCGTCTCTCACCTTCAAGTCCTTGAACCGACAGAGTTGGTATGGAACCCTAATATTTCCTATTACGTGATAAATATAGGCCTACATACTCGTCTCTCACCTTCAAGTCCTTGAACCGACAGAGTTGGTATGGAACCCTAATATTTCCTATTACGTGATAAATATAGGCCTACATACTCGTCTCTCACCTTCAAGTCCTCGAACCGACAGAGTTGGTATGGAACCCTAATATTTCCTATTACGTGATAAATATAGGCCTACATACTCGTCTCTCACCTTCAAGTCCTTGAACCGACAGAGTTGGTATGGAACCCTAATATTTCCTATTACGTGATAAATATAGGCCTACATACTCGTCTCTCACCTTCAAGTCCTCGAACCGACAGAGTTGGTATGGAACCCTAATATTTCCTATTACGGGATAAATATAGGCCTACATACTCGTCTCTCACCTTCAAGTCCTTGAACCGACAGAGTTGGTATGGAACCCTAATATTTCCTATTACGTGATAAATATAGGCCTACATACTCGTCTCTCACCTTCAAGTCCTTGAACCGACAGAGTTGGTATGGAACCCTAATATTTCCTATTACGGGATAAATATAGGCCTACATACTCGTCTCTCACCTTCAAGTCCTTGAACCGACAGAGTTGGTATGGAACCCTAATATTTCCTATTACGTGATAAATATAGGCCTACATACTCGTCTCTCACCTTCAAGTCCTTGAACCGACAGAGTTGGTATGGAACCCTAATATTTCCTATTACGTGATAAATATAGGCCTACATACTCGTCTCTCACCTTCAAGTCCTCGAACCGACAGAGTTGGTATGGAACCCTAATATTTCCTATTACGTGATAAATATAGGCCTACATACTCGTCTCTCACCTTCAAGTCCTTGAACCGACAGAGTTGGTATGGAACCTTAATATTTCCTATTACGTGATAAAAATAGGCCTACATACTCGTCTCTCACCTTCAAGTCCTCGAACCGACAGAGTTGGTATGGAACCCTAATATTTCCTATTACGTGATAAATATAGGCCTACATACTCGTCTCTCACCTTCAAGTCCTCGAACCGACAGAGTTGGTATGGAACCCTAATATTTCCTATTACGTGATAAATATAGGCCTACATACTCGTCTCTCACCTTCAAGTCCTTGAACCGACAGAGTTGGTATGGAACCCTAATATTTCCTATTACGTGATAAAAATAGGCCTACATACTCGTCTCTCACCTTCAAGTCCTTGAACCGACAGAGTTGGTATGGAACCCTAATATTTCCTATTACGTGATAAATATAGGCCTACATACTCGTCTTTTACCTTCAAGTCCTTGAACCGACAGAAGTTGGTATGGAACCCTAATATTTCCTATTACGGGATAAATATAGGCCTACATACTCGTCTCTCACCTTCAAGTCCTTGAACCGACAGAGTTGGTATGGAACCCTAATATTTCCTGTTACGTGATAAATATAGGCCTACATACTCGTCTCTCACCTTCAAGTCCTTGAACCGACAGAGTTGGTATGGAACCCTAATATTTCCTATTACGTGATAAATATAGGCCTACATACTCGTCTCTCACCTTCAAGTCCTCGAACCGACAGAGTTGGTATGGAACCCTAATATTTCCTATTACGTGATAAATATAGGCCTACATACTCGTCTCTCACCTTCAAGTCCTTGAACCGACAGAGTTGGTATGGAACCCTAATATTTCCTGTTACGTGATAAATATAGGCCTACATACTCGTCTCTCACCTTCAAGTCCTTGAACCGACAGAGTTGGTATGGAACCCTAATATTTCCTATTACGTGATAAATATAGGCCTACATACTCGTCTCTCACCTTCAAGTCCTCGAACCGACAGAGTTGGTATGGAACCCTAATATTTCCTATTACGTGATAAATATAGGCCTACATACTCGTCTCTCACCTTCAAGTCCTTGAACCGACAGAGTTGGTATGGAACCCTAATATTTCCTATTACGTGATAAATATAGGCCTACATACTCGTCTCTCACCTTCAAGTCCTTGATCCGACAGAGTTGGTATGGAACCCTAATATTTCCTATTACGTGATAAATATAGGCCTACATACTCGTCTCTCACCTTCAAGTCCTTGAACCGACAGAGTTGGTATGGAACCCTAATATTTCCTATTACGTGATAAATATAGGCCTACATACTCGTCTCTCACCTTCAAGTCCTCGAACCGACAGAGTTGGTATGGAACCCTAATATTTCCTATTACGTGATAAATATAGGCCTACATACTCGTCTCTCACCTTCAAGTCCTTGAACCGACAGAGTTGGTATGGAACCCTAATATTTCCTATTACGTGATAAATATAGGCCTACATACTCGTCTCTCACCTTCAAGTCCTTGATCCGACAGAGTTGGTATGGAACCCTAATATTTCCTATTACGTGATAAATATAGGCCTACATACTCGTCTCTCACCTTCAAGTCCTTGAACCGACAGAGTTGGTATGGAACCCTAATATTTCCTATTACGTGATAAATATAGGCCTACATACTCGTCTCTCACCTTCAAGTCCTTGAACCGACAGAGTTGGTATGGAACCCTAATATTTCCTATTACGTGATAAATATAGGCCTACATACTCGTCTCTCACCTTCAAGTCCTTGAACCGACAGAGTTGGTATGGAACCCTAATATTTCCTATTACGTGATAAATATAGGCCTACATACTCGTCTATCACCTTCAAGTCCTTGAACCGACAGAGTTGGTATGGAACCCTAATATTTCCTATTACGTGATAAATATAGGCCTACATACTCGTCTCTCACCTTCAAGTCCTTGAACCGACAGAGTTGGTATGGAACCCTAATATTTCCTATTACGTGATAAATATAGGCCTACATACTCGTCTCTCACCTTCAAGTCCTTGAACCGACAGAGTTGGTATGGAACCCTAATATTTCCTATTACGTGATAAATATAGGCCTACATACTCGTCTCTCACCTTCAAGTCCTTGAACCGACAGAGTTGGTATGGAACCCTAATATTTCCTGTTACGTGATAAATATAGGCCTACATACTCGTCTCTCACCTTCAAGTCCTATCTCAGTGAGCATCATACTATTGCCGTTTTATATGGCTTTAAATCTACTCTTCAATCTCATTGTGGTAGGACTACTCAGCCTTCGCGACGCGTAGGTATAAAGAAAGAAAATTAGTGCTTAGGTAGAATAAAATACGCTAGCAATCTTGATTTGGGACTGTACAAGTGCTCTCTCTCTCTCTTATAGTTAGTCCTATGTCCTCGCTCACGGACAAGGTCGTTACTTATGGTAGACAAGTTCTCTTTTTGGGAAATGTTAGATGGAATTATTATTAATTAATGTAATGTAATGCTCAGAATTAAACTCAAACACATTCTAGTACACAGATGATTTTTAAATCATGTTTTGAATACAAATAATAATAAATTTATTTTTATTAATTCAATGAAGAGACTGTAACACCTTTAGAAGAAATATTAAAGAAAAGCTTAATTCAATTCTTACTTGGGCCAACAAAGAAATGTTTTATTTGAGTTACTTTTTGTTAAATAATTACCAATAACATAAATATGTATATAGACTACATATGACAGAATTATAATATTATATGGCAAAGAATTAATATTATTTTAAATCATTATTAAAATTAATTATTTAAATTGAATTAACGTAATAATATATGAAAAATCTCTATAACATCAAGTGTTATCCAATATAAACTTTATACAATGTATTTCCACTTGGGTGGGTGAATAAAAGGTATTTTATTAAAGGTCGAAAATTAAAACAAGATATAAGCCTATTAATAAATAAATAAATAAATAAATATATATATATATATATATATATATATATATATATATATATATATATTTATATATATATATATATATATATATATATATATATATATATATATTTAGAGAGAGAGAGAAAGAGAGAGAGAGAAAGAGGGAGAGAGAGAGAGAGAGAGAGTGAACTAAAACAGGAATTGAGAACAAATAATTTTTGAACAATGTAAATCACTAGTAGAGTGGGTGTCCTAATTTGACAAGAAAATTTAGTGCTTTTACCGATTCTGTTTTAGTTATTACTATTGCACTTTTTGTGGTTTTTAGCATTGTATTTAATTTTTCGATTTTTTATATTTTAAGTCAATATTCTTGATATAAAGTTATATCCTTCAAATTTTGTGTTTCATATTTTTATACTCGTATTGTTAAGATTATCTACATTTTTACCTTTCCGTCGTCAAAAAGTAACTGTAAAATTTATTTGTATTATTAAAATTACACCAAGCCAGTAAACATGGTAGACGCAAACGTAAACCAAACCTACGTACCTGTGTGGAGTTAGATCTAAACTACTCTAAAACTAAAGGTGCCCTCGCTATTCCGGGAGAGACGGCCATAGCGCGCCAGCAAACATGGTGGACGCAAACGTAAACCAAACCTACGTACCTATGTGGAGTTAGATCTAAGCTACTCTAAAACTAAAGGTGCCCTCGCTATTCCGGGAGAGACGGTCATAGCGCGTCAGCAAACAAGGTGGACGCAAACGTAAACCAAACCTACGTATCTGTGTGGAGTTAGATCTAAACTACTCTAAAACTAAAGGTGCCCTCGCTATTCCGGGAGAGACGGCCATAGCGCGTCAGCAAACAAGGTGGACGCAAACGTAAACCAAACCTACGTATCTGTGTGGAGTTAGATCTAAACTACTCTAAAACTAAAGGTGCCCTCGCTATTCTGGGAGAGACGGCCATAGCGCGCCAGCAAACATGGTGGACGCAAACGTAAACCAAACCTACGTACCTGTGTGGAGTTAGATCTAAACTACTCTAAAACTAAGGGTGCCATCGCTATTCCGGGAGAGACGGCCATAGCGCGACAGCAAACATGGTGGACGCAAACGTAAACCAAACCTAAGTACCTGTGTGGAGTTAGATCTAAACTACTCTAAAACTAAAGGTGCACTCGCTATTCCGGGAGAAGCGCCCATAGCGCGTCAGCAAACATGGTGGACGCAAACGTAAACCAAACCTAAGTACCTGTGTGGAGTTAGATCTAATCTACTCTAAAACTAAAGGTGCCCTCGCTATTCCGGGAGAGGCGCCCATAGCGCGTCAACAAACATGGTGGACGCAAACGTAAACCAAACCTAAGTACCTGTGTGGAGTTAGATCTAAACTACTCTAAAACTAAAGGTGCCCTCGCTATTCCGGGAGAGACGGCCATAGCGCGTCAGCAAACATGGTGGACGCAAACGTAAACCAAACCTAAGTACCTATGTGGAGTTAGATCTAAACTACTCTAAAACTAAAGGTGCCCTCGCTATTCCGGGAGAGGCGCCTATAGCGCGTCAACAAACATGGTGGACGCAAACGTAAACCAAACCTAAGTAGTACCTATGTGGAGTTAGATCTAAACTACTCTAAAACTAAAGGTGCCCTCGCTATTCCGGGACAGGCGCCCATAGCGCGTCAGCAAACATGGTGGACGCAAACGTAAACCAAACCTACGTACCTGTGTGGAGTTAGATTTAAACTTCTCTAAAACTAAAGGTGCTCTCGCTATTCCGGGAGAGACGGCCATAGCGCGTCAGCAAACATGGTGGACAAAAACGTAAACCAAACCTAAGTACCTGTGTGGAGTTAGATCTAAACTACTCTAAAACTAAAGGTGCTCTCGCTATTCTGGGAGAGACGGTCATAGCGCCTCAGCAAACATGGTGGACGCAAACGTAAACCAAACCTACGTATCTGTGTGGAGTTAGATCTAAACTACTCTAAAACTAAAGGTGTCCTCGCTCTTCCGGGAGAGACGGCCATAGCGGGTCAGCAAATATGGTGGACGCAAATGTAAACAAAACCTAAGTACCTGTGAGGAGTTAGATCTAAACTACTCCAAAACTAAAGGTGCACTCGCTATTCCGGGAGAGGCGCCCATAGCGCGTCAGCAAACATTGTGGACGCAAACGTAAACCAAACCTAAGTACCTGTGTGGAGTTAGATTTAAACTTCTCTAAAACTAAAGGTGCTCTCGCTATTCCGGGAGAGACAGCCATAGCGCGTCAGCAAACATGGTGGACGCAAACGTAAACCAAACCTACGTACCTGTGTGGAGTTAGGTCTAAACTACTCTAAAACTAAAGGTGCTCTCGCTATTCCGGGAGAGACAGCCATAGCGCGTCAGCAAACATGGTGGACAAAAACGTAAACCAAACCTAAGTACCTGTGTGGAGTTAGATCTAAACTACTCTAAAACTAAAGGTGCTCTCGCTATTCCGGGAGAGACAGCCATAGCGCGTCAGCAAACATGGTGGACGCAAACATAAACCAAACCTACGTACCTGTGTAGAGTTAGATCTAAACTACTCTAAAACTAAGGGTGCCCTCGCTATTCTGGGAGAGACGGTCATAGCGCGTCAGCAAACATGGTGGACGCAAACGTAAACCAAACCTACGTATCTGTGTGGAGTTAGATCTAAACTACTCTAAAACTAAAGGTGTCCTCGCTCTTCCGGGAGAGACGGCCATAGCGGGTCAGCAAATATGGTGGACGCAAATGTAAGCAAAACCTAAGTACCTGTGAGGAGTTAGATCTAAACTACTCCAAAACTAAAGGTGCACTCGCTATTCCGGGAGAGGCGCCCATAGCGCGTCAGCAAACATTGTGGACGCAAACGTAAACCAAACCTAAGTACCTGTGTGGAGTTAGATTTAAACTTCTCTAAAACTAAAGGTGCTCTCGCTATTCCGGGAGAGACAGCCATAGCGCGTCAGCAAACATGGTGGACGCAAACGTAAACCAAACCTACGTACCTGTGTGGAGTTAGGTCTAAACTACTCTAAAACTAAAGGTGCTCTCGCTATTCCGGGAGAGACGGCCATAGCGCGTCAGCAAACATGGTGGACAAAAACGTAAACCAAACCTAAGTACCTGTGTGGAGTTAGATCTAAACTACTCTAAAACTAAAGGTGCTCTCGCTATTCCGGGAGAGACAGCCATAGCGCGTCAGCAAACATGGTGGACGCAAACATAAACCAAACCTAAGTACCTGTGAGGAGTTAGATCTAAACTACTCCAAAACTAAAGGTGCACTCGCTATTCCGGGAGAGGCGCCTATAGCGCGTCAGCAAACATTGTGGACGCAAACGTAAACCAAACCTAAGTACCTGTGTGGAGTTAGATTTAAACTTCTCTAAAACTAAAGGTGCTCTCGCTATTCCGGGAGAGACGGTCATAGCGCGTCAGCAAACATGGTGGACGCAAACGTAAACCAAACCTACGTATCTGTGTGGAGTTAGATCTAAACTACTCTAAAACTAAAGGTGCCCTCGCTATTCCGGGAGAGACGGCCATAGCGCGTCAGCAAACATAGTGGACGCAAACGTAAACCAAACCTAAGTATCTGTGTGGAGTTAGATCTAAACTACTCCAAAACTAAAGGTGCCCTCGCTATTCCGGGAGAGGCGCCCATAGCGCGTCAGCAAACATGGTGGACGCAAACGTAAACCAAACCTAAGTACCTGTGTGGAGTTAGATTTAAACTTCTCTAAAACTAAAGGTGCTCTCGCTATTCCGGGAGAGACGGTCATAGCGCGTCAGCAAACATGGTGGACGCAAACGTAAACCAAACCTACGTATCTGTGTGGAGTTAGATCTAAACTACTCTAAAACTAAAGGTGCCCTCGCTCTTCCGGGAGAGACGGCCATAGCGGGTCAGCAAATATGGTGGACGCAAATGTAAACAAAACCTAAGTACCTGTGAGGAGTTAGATCTAAACTACTCCAAAACTAAAGGTGCACTCGCTATTCCGGGAGAGGCGCCCATAGCGCGTCAGCAAACATTGTGGACGCAAACGTAAACCAAACCTAAGTACCTGTGTGGAGTTAGATTTAAACTTCTCTAAAACTAAAGGTGCTCTCGCTATTCCGGGAGAGACAGCCATAGCGCGTCAGCAAACATGGTGGACGCAAACGTAAACCAAACCTACGTACCTGTGTGGAGTTAGGTCTAAACTACTCTAAAACTAAAGGTGCTCTCGCTATTCCGGGAGAGACGGCCATAGCGCGTCAGCAAACATGGTGGACAAAAACGTAAACCAAACCTAAGTACCTGTGTGTTGTTAGATCTAAACTACTCTAAAACTAAAGGTGCTCTCGCTATTCCGGGAGAGACAGCCATAGCGCGTCAGCAAACATGGTGGACGCAAACATAAACCAAACCTACGTACCTGTGTAGAGTTAGATCTAAACTACTCTAAAACTAAGGGTGCCCTCGCTATTCTGGGAGAGACGGTCATAGCGCGTCAGCAAACATGGTGGACGCAAACGTAAACCAAACCTACGTATCTGTGTGGAGTTAGATCTAAACTACTCTAAAACTAAAGGTGTCCTCGCTCTTCCGGGAGAGACGGCCATAGCGGGTCAGCAAATATGGTGGACGCAAATGTAAGCAAAACCTAAGTACCTGTGAGGAGTTAGATCTAAACTACTCCAAAACTAAAGGTGCACTCGCTATTCCGGGAGAGGCGCCCATAGCGCGTCAGCAAACATTGTGGACGCAAACGTAAACCAAACCTAAGTACCTGTGTGGAGTTAGATTTAAACTTCTCTAAAACTAAAGGTGCTCTCGCTATTCCGGGAGAGACGGTCATAGCGCGTCAGCAAACATGGTGGACGCAAACGTAAACCAAACCTACGTATCTGTGTGGAGTTAGATCTAAACTACTCTAAAACTAAAGGTGCCCTCGCTATTCCGGGAGAGACGGCCATAGCGCGTCAGCAAACATAGTGGACGCAAACGTAAACCAAACCTAAGTATCTGTGTGGAGTTAGATCTAAACTACTCCAAAACTAAAGGTGCCCTCGCTATTCCGGGAGAGGCGCCCATAGCGCGTCAGCAAACATGGTGGACGCAAACGTAAACCAAACCTACGTACCTGTGTGGAGTTAGATTTAAACTTCTCTAAAACTAACAGTGCTCTCGCTATTCCGGGAGAGACGGCCATAGCGCGTCAGCAAACATGGTGGACGCAATCGTAAACCAAACCTACGTATCTGTGTGGAGTTAGATCTAAACTACTCTAAAACTAAATGTCCCTCGCTATTCGCAACCTGTCATGTTTTAATCGAAATTTTACGAGATACTATGTAGTTTATTGGTATATTGGAAACTAAAATCACGGATTTTACTTACTTTTAATTCAAATAAAGAGCCATCCGCAGCAGCAACACTCAGCAATCACATTACTAATCACCTGTTAACTGGCCAGCAGCGTTCTACAAGGAATAGTGTAAAAACTACAGGCGTTGGCCATCTATCCCGGACCTACCCTATAAAAAGTTACCAGTAGGACAATGCAAACAAAAGACTAAGTGAGATTCAACATAGGCATGTATGTTGAATCATACAATACTGATTGTATTATTTAGTTAATACAGATTAAAGGAAAATCCTGAGAGAAGACATTAATGAAAACCTACCAATAGAAACAATAGAACAAACAGTGAAGCTTTAAACAATTTATAACTGAAAGCTGCCACGGAAGAAACAAAATACACTTAAACGAAAACCAGCAAATCAAGATAACGTAAGGCCTTGTAATCCAATTTACTGCGTCATACGGAATATAAAATACTTTCCATTAATTAAAAGCATTATTAATTGTTCACACAATCGTTACGCACCTGCAATAATACCTAGGCCATATGAATTCAAGACTGTTTTGTAACCTTCAACGATTAAATGTAACTTTGGAATAAAATATTAGGCCATCATTTATAAAGACTATAACTAATCGGTAATAAACGGCTAGCAAACAATGGCGTTAATGAAAGACGCCAGAGCGCCCCGCGGTCGGGTCCCAACAATAAAATGTTGATACTGTGTTGCTTAAATCAACAAGACAGAAGAGCACAACTCTATCCGTAGGCTCTCCGCGTACTCGTGTAAATCAGTATAGGATTAAGGCTAGCGGACAACTGTGCACACTAATTCCTTAATTTATGTAGCATTTTAACTACCGGACAGGTGGTTCGGAGACAGTCTGAGATATATTAAAAAAAAGTTATTTATATAAAAGTGCTTCCCCCACAAGGGTCGGAGTTTACCTAACAACCTTTATACATTAGTATTGCGTCTTAGAGCTTTGTCAAAGCATGCATCTTATGTGAAAGGGTCTAGCTATAATAAACTGAGAACGCTTTTGTAAGCTTTTACCAAAGAAATAGCTTTTTGTATACATTATTTTTTTCAGGATAAAGGAAAGGATGTCGTTAAAAAGAGGGGTTTTGCTTTTCTGTTGGAGATTTGCGGCTTTCCTTAAATATAAGACACACGCGCTACGTACTCGGTTTCCTTTCGACTCCTTTGTTATCGATGTTTGTATCGAACCGACTGGGATCGATGACAAAGGGAATATATTGTCGAATGTCTTATATTTTATCGCCAGTTTACAATGTGACCGTGTTTCCTTTAGTTAGCAGTAAGTCAAACAGATTTGCATAGAAAACCCGTCCCGTGCACCCTCACCGAGGAATGGGCGGTGTGTTTTGTTTACATTAGCTACATTGTACGGCCTACAGCCCCTCGCTAATCTGCCCGTCCGTTAACTTCATAAATATTTCATTCGTTTTTTTTTAATCCGTTTGTCCATTTAAAATCCAACATATGTGCAGTACAAACTTTTATTTCAGTTTGAAGTAATAGTAGCAGAACTGTATCTGACCCTACCCTACTCTTTCATAAAAGCACACCGCTGATTGTCCTATTTCAAAAGTATGTTTTAAAGCAAGGGTTTAATTCAACGTACACAACTCATATACAATAACATTTTCTTGTATTTTTCCCAACACATTTTAGAGTTACATAATACTAATTATCGTTATATACCAATTTTCAGGTGTATTGGTAACCCAACTAAACCTAACCTACCCTAATCATTTTTCAGTAATATTTCACCCATCCTACTGAACGAAAAGTGTCGAATTTACTGGAGAATTAAAAATGACTGTAGTAAATAATGTATACGCCAAAATTACAGTACTGGGAACTGAATAAGTTGCAGTTGCCTTCTCAATCAGCTGTACCGAGTTTTGATTGTTGCCGAGTATTTGTGTTGACGAATTTCATTTGAGGTTAGATTTTGCTGACGTTGTGCTACCTACTGCAGAGAGAACTTTGGAACGAAGAGAACTTATAAGAGTATTATTTTCGCTCATTTGGAATTGAACGTAAGAGAGGGCCAAGTTTATCACACTTCATCACGTTTTCAGGAACAATTTCACAAAAAGCTTCCTAGTAACGCTGTGATAGGGTTGTTGAAATATTCGAAGATCAGGTACTAATTTAAGACAGCTGAAGGACTTGTCTGGTCGCCCAACTACTGTTTGTACAAATGAAAACCACGGAAGAGTGTTGCAGCAATTGTTACAGTCAGGAGACTTTACTGACATCGGATTTTTGCGCCCCTTAGCCTGCCTTCTCGTTCACAACGGATCCAGCAAACAACACTGCCTTAGAGAACAAAGTTTGTTTAGCCAACCCACTCCCTTGATCTTACACCACCTGACGCCAACGATGGAATGATGATGGAGACTTCTCGTTATGACCCACAAACCACCATCGTCCATGGTATAAGGGCATGAAAACCCGGAGGCCATATAAAGCATGTTTATAGCCGAGTCTAACTGATTTAGCTTCTTTTACTTCTATGTGTTTTTAAAATTATGTAAATAAAATAAAATGAAATCTTACAACTGTTTTAGTAAAGCTTACTTAGGCTCATACGGCGTATTGCCGTGTAACCGAACACAAAGTGTAATAGAATGATCAATTTCTGAGACCAATGTAGCTTACAATGGAGAACAGTCACTAGTATTCCAGTTGTTCATTGTGTTATGAGACTGGAGTATTGTATGTATATATATATAGAAATATTTTGATTGGCCATAACTCGCTAAGCGTTCGTTTATATGAGCTTCTATTTCCTTTATTTAAACCCGTAGGTTTCTACATGTATTTCTTTCTGAAGTTTTTTGAAATGCCATGCGGGTGTCACACTTAAAGCTGCCGCAATATTTATGAGATTGTTAATCTAAATAGGTTAATGTTTGACTGGATGTGCTGTAGACATTACAGGTAGCCTATAGCGACTACGGCAGGAAGTGTTTCCTGATGCATTTCCATATTTCTAAGGCAGTTTGCTCCATTAGTCAAGATAATAGACAAAACCGTCGAATCTATTAAATAGCCTATAATTTTTTCCTTTAAAATGCAATATTCTCGCATATTTATAAACGTATATGTACGAGAGTAAATAAAAATAATAGGCTAATAAAAACCCCTATTAGGACTAATGAAAGGGGTAAAGAGAAAACGACTTTTAAACGAAATTGAATGGACAGAAATAAAACAACCCTCAAGGTACCATTAATGGAGTACTAGGGGTTGTAACGGGTCATTAGCGGTATGATTCGATAAGTTAACAGACTGATGAAATATTGTGCTTGTTTGTTCTAAAAGGCGGGGCAGTAGCACTTATCGTACCCCCGGGAACATGAATTATGGACCATTGGCTCCACCTCCACCGCGCCACAACATATCGCAGTTATTCCACTCTACTGCCATAGCGTAAGCATCAGTGCAGGTAAATAACTCGCCTTCATAAATGTTACGCAAACATGGAACCAGCAGGACACTAGTTGGGCTTCGTCACTGCCATCTATAGGGAATTCCAGGAAAGAAATATTATCGGGTCTTTTATTGGAAATGTTGCCGTCTATACCTGTTGAATATATGTATATATATATATATATATATATATATATATATATATATATATATATATATATATATATATACATATATATATATATATATATATATATATATATATATATATAATTGTAAATTATACAGCATTTAAAGCTAATTGGGTAATTTTAAAGCTACATAATTGTAAATTACAAAGCATTTAAAGCTAATTGGGTAATTTTAAAGCTACATAATTGTAAATGACAAAGCATTTAAAACTAATTATAATGAATGTAAAATTAAATAGGAATTAAGAATTATGTGATATTTCATTATTTATTAAGATAAATATTAGATATGGTTTACGAATTAATATTCCAAGTACTATTACCAATTTCACTTTTTTCCTCCAGCAAATAAGGGAAATTATTTTTATTATTATTAAAATATTTGTATTATATATTAATAAATCTATCCTCTATAAGCATATAAGGTTATATATAAGGATATATATATATAGGCCTATAAATTAAAATTATTAAAACTTTAGATATTTATTTTAATTCTACACGTAATCAATGTTAGAAAATGTACTTGGTGATGAAAGACTTCAGCAAAAAAATAACAAATCTTGGTGGAGACAAATTTTACATTTTGAAAAAAAATGTTTCATTTTACTAAACAAACAAAATTTTTTAGGATTTATAAAACTGAACAATATTTAAAGTTAGAATGTAGCAATAAAAATAAGCTATTGGATAAATTTGATTGGTTTTTAAAAAAACAATAATTTCTTACAAAAGAGGTAAAAAGCGTTAACAGTGAAAGACGGCATTCTTGTTCCATGTAGTGACGGAAAGACGTATCAATTGAAGCCACCACGGAACAAGTTTACCTTTTTGCAGACATAATTTATCTCTAAATTCTTTCTATTAGCTCACACTCTTCTAGTAGCCATTTTGTACAAATTTTCAATCAATAATAAAATACGATTTTATTCATCCAATCACGTTCAAATACATTTTATTTAACTTGTAGTTGATGACAATTGATCTTAATACAGTTTTTTTAAAATATTTATTCAATAATTGAATTATAAAAACTTTAAGGTCTAGGTAGGATTCGAACTCAGTATCTTCATGTTCAAAGTCTATCGCCTTCTCACTGAGCCAACACTCCCATAGCTAGAAACGTATTTCTGAAAGAAGTATATGGATTTTTCTTTTCCTCCCATCTAGTTGTCGTCTAAACCTCCATTGTACAACCTTAAATTGTTGCCGTGGTTACCACACAATATCATAATTAATGCTCAAGAATTGAAAATGAATGAAAAGAATTAAATAAACAAACTGGATTAATGGTATCGAACCTTGCTTCACAAACGGACAATGCGAAAGGGAAGTGAAAAGAAACTACAACACTATGGTAGTGCAAAAAAAACCAATAAATAGTAACAAACAAAATTAATAGCGCAACATCATATAGGCCTATAGGAAGGACAATAAAAAATTGCAAAGAAATTGTTGACTTAAGTAGGAATTACTTTTTAAAAAAAATTATATGACTTGTTTGATAACCAAATCAAAGTGTGTTTATATACCTGTTTATATAGCAAGTGTAGTGTTCTGTTTTATATGAAAAATAGTGACTTGAAAAAGTTTTGTTAAGATAACCATATTCCTACCCGCATACAGTGTTGCGCCACTACAGACAGATTGCAGTACTTGAACTGCAGCAGTGTCAACAACCCCTATCTTTTCTGAATGACTGAAAAAGATTTTGGAACAACGGTTTATAATTTTTTTCAAAATTTTAAATTTTTGAGATATTGCCATAAAGTTTTATTTTTTAAGTACTCCCGAAGACTTTCTGTGTCGTAAGATGAAATGTTTCATTGCAACAGTTCTTATCAACGTCCATTTAGGATAAACGGTTTCAGTTATAGGTGGGACCCCTTTCCGCTCACACAATTTTAAAAGGTCTAAAACGCAAAGAAACATTGTAAACAGCACTGCAAGTAACTGCTAGTAACATTGACTAAGTAAATGGACTCAGTCGTCAAACGCTATAAGAAATATTTTGTTTTCACTTCTTTATATTATTGTAAATTGTTACTATGTCAATAGTCTGCTGGTGTTCAGTACAAGTCGCGATTAGCTCTAGAAACCCGTCGACAACATTTGGACAAAAACGTATGTTCTATCACTGAACACTAGGGTTGCTACTGTGGAGGCATCACTTAAATCAGTAAATGTTGCCAAGTTTACTTCTGACTATACTTCTACTTTCACAACACTCTCCCCTTGCTACGAAGAAAAAAATAGCGCGTAGTCGGCGGTTTAACTGATTTGTGCGACAGTAGCGACCCTATGATCTAGTGATTGAACTAGCCTCAGAACGTTCACATTTTTATATCATTGCGCTAACAGACTGTGTAACAATTCTATTCTTCGTGTCCAAGAAGAGCATTCGACTCGTTCCAGTGGCGGGTCAGTAGGCCTACTTTGAACTCTTATACATTGGGTCCACGGTCCTGGCACTAGTCACCTATTTGATAATCACGAGTTTTTAAGGTGGGATTGGTTGGGGTAATTCTAGGTTTTAGATAAGCCACAATTTCGCCCCACCTTTGTGGTCTACTTGACCTTTTTCTGCCCTATTTATGCTTTCTTGGCCGTTCCTGTATTCGTACTCGCGATTAGAAAGCGATTAATATTAGAATATTTGATAACAAAATGATTTCTCAAATGATAAAACACGCTTTCTGAAACAGCAACGGAGATAATATGTCTGGTTACTGACGATATTAAAAAAAACAAATTTAAAAATCTTTTATTTTTTTCTACAAGAATATTTTAAAAATTACCCACCTAAGAATAGTGAGCTGAAAATGACTCTACCTTATTATCAGATAGGATTAGTTCTTCGTCTCCGATAAAGAACAGTTCTGGCAATCGTCCCTCACGAATAAAGGCTTTATTGTATTGTGATATCAGGATATAGTTCTAGAACAATATAGATAACTACCATACGCTAATTCCCATAGCATCTTTAATATAGGGTAAAGAATAGCGTGTTATATTTCGTTACGTATTTAAAATGATGTTCGTGATTCTTCTTAAACTAAGGTTCCGCTGGCGACGAGCAATCTTTAAAAAAGGGGTGGAAACCAGAAGCACAGAGTATAAAAGTATAAAACAGAGTGACGGCGAAGTGGTATTAAAAATCCCGTGACTTTAGTTCAATCACTAGATCATAGAGTCACTACGGTCGAGGCATCATCCAAATCAGTAAAATATGCCAACTTGAATCCATGACTGAGAGATTCTCCCTCCTCCATATTTACCGTTCCTTTCGGGCAAAATGTTCTATAATCGGGTTGTACCGAACCGTCCGATGGTCAAATTATTCCATTGATATTATTGTTGCATGGTCGAAGTGGTCTGATGGTTAGTAAGGAAGTGAAAATATAAAACCTCGGAAGGGTTACCGAAGTACCTCTCAGCACACTCAGCCCCTACACTCACTGCCACAAGCCACTTCTCATCTTGATAGTCATGGTGAGCAGACAAGCTTACGATCTTTTTTATGTTGAGTGAGTAATGACTTAACCTAACCCAACAATTATTTATATAGATTGTCCATATGTGTTGGACCAGTACGAGTTGACCACTACGTGAGCCATCGGGCCAGCTCGACTTTCTACTGGCTGAACCCCAGTGTCGGCCATACCTGCCCCCCCCCTACTTCGCCAATAAGCCATTTACACAAGAATATAATAATTTTTAACATAATATGCATATTTTCATCAATTATTTAGTATTACAAAATATTCATGGAAATTATTACCAAACTCGACTATATTATGTTTTAAAATTAACTTGGAGTGTCTGCTTATTAGAAAATATTGGTTCGCTTTCCTTACCTAAATAGTAATTTCACTTTCTTCCCACCTCAGGCCTACCATGTGGCGAGTTCCATGATACTTCTTATCGTAACATACTTCAGGCCATCTTTCCAACTTTACCATCGTAGCAGCGCTTAACGAATCCCACATAGGAACGTGTTCAGTGAAGCGCCACAGATAACCTCTGAATATTTGTTTGCTCTTTCATCGCATCAATTTACTCACTACAAATATTTTGATACAGCTTGCCCTGCACGAAACTTTCTCGGCGCCGCCCGTCGCTAGAATGTTATGCAGCTACCGCTTGTGACAAACGTTAAAGCATTTGATGCATTCCCATCGTAAACAATTCAGGCCGGAATTTATTAAGTACACTGTACACTCTATATATTACTGGTTCGTTGTTGACGGCCATAGCGGAGCGAATTAATGATGTGTGGTTGTAATATCAGATAACTTCGCAGATAAATCATGGCTACCGACGCGACCTCACTAAAAACCTCTGTACATGCATCAAGATATTATGACATCCACGGTTTTCCAAACTTACCTTCTTGAAATGATGTTATTCTTTGTCAAAATCTACAACAAAATCGTAGCTGTATATCAAATTGCCGTAAAGGTTTATCTTACTTTGATATTTCCGTTACTCTAAAAGTACGGCTAGGTCCGTATTTCTACTGATAGACGACTAGATACTGACAGAAAGGGTTTGGCGACAAGGTTCCTTTACACTTAGGCCTGTATACACAACTCATTAGAGCTAGATGACAGCTCACTTAAACGTTATTTCTACTGATAGACGACTAGATACTGACAGAAAGGGTTTGGCGACAAGGTTCCCTTACACTTAGGCCTGTATACACAACTCATTAGAGCTAGATGACAGCTCACTTAAACGTTATTTCTACTGATAGACGACTAGATACTGACAGAAAGGGTTTGGCGACAAGTTTCCTTTACACTTAGGCCTGTATACACAACTCATTAGAGCTAGATGACAGCTCACTTAAACGTTATTTCTACTGATAGACGACTAGATACTGACAGAAAGGGTTTGGCGAAGAGGTTCCCTTACACTTAGGCCTGTATACACAACTCATTAGAGCTAGATGACAGCTCACTTAAACGTTATTTCTACTGATAGACGACTAGATACTGACAGAAAGGGTTTGGCGACAAGGTTCCTTTACACTTAGGCCTGTATACACAACTCATTAGAGCTAGATGACAGCTCACTTAAACGTTATTTCTACTGATAGACGACTAGATACTGACAGAAAGGGTTTGGCGACAAGGTTCCTTTACACTTAGGCCTGTATACACAACTCATTAGAGCTAGATGACAGCTCACTTAAACCTTATTTCTACTGATAGACGACTAGATACTGACAGAAAGGGTTTGGCGACAAGGTTCCTTTACACTTAGGCCTGTATACACAACTCATTAGAGCTAGATGACAGCTCACTTAAACGTTATTTCTACTGATAGACGACTAGATACTGACAGAAAGGGTTTGGCGACAAGGTTCTTTTACATTTAGGCCTGTATACACAACTCATTAGAGCTAGATGCCAGCTCACTTAAACGTTATTTCTTCTGATAGACGACTAGATACTGACAGAAAGGGTTTGGCGACAAGGTTCCTTTACATTTAGGCCTGTATACACAACTCATTAGAGCTAGATGACAGCTCACTTAAATGTTATTTCTACTGATAGACGACTAGATACTGACAGAAAGGGTTTGGCGACAAGGTTCCTTTACACTTAGGCCTGTATACACAACTCATTAGAGCTAGATGACAGCTCACTTAAACCTTATTTCTACTGATAGACGACTAGATACTGACAGAAAGGGTTTGGCGACAAGGTTCCTTTACATTTAGGCCTGTATACACAACTCATTAGAGCTAGATGACAGCTCACTTAAACCTTATTTCTACTGATAGACGACTAGATACCGACAGAAAGGGTTTGGCGACAAGGTTCCTTTACATTTAGGCCTGTATACACAACTCATTAAAGCTAGATGACAGCTCACTTAAACGTTATTTCTACTGATAGACGACTAGATACTGACAGAAAGGGTTTGGCGACAAGGTTCCTTTACACTTAGGCCTGTATACACAACTCATTAGAGCTAGATGACAGCTCACTTAAACCTTATTTCTACTGATAGACGACTAGATACTGACAGAAAGGGTTTGGTGACAAGGTTCCTTTACATTTAGGCCTGTATACACAACTCATTAGAGCTAGATGACAGCTCACTTAAACCTTATTTCTACTGATAGACGACTAGATACCGACAGAAAGGGTTTGGCGACAAGGTTCCTTTACATTTAGGCCTGTATACACAACTCATTAGAGCTAGATGACAGCTCACTTAAACCTTATTTCTACTGATAGACGACTAGATACTGACAGAAAGGGTTTGGCGACAAGGTTCCTTTACACTTAGGCCTGTATACACAACTCATTAGAGCTAGATGACAGCTCACTTAAACCTTATTTCTACTGAGAGACGACTAGATACTGAAAGAAAGGGTTTGGCGACAAGGATCCTTTACACTTAGGCCTGTATACAAAACTCATTAGAGCTAGATGACAGCTATCACTTAAACGTTATTTCTACTGATAGACGACTAGATACTGACAGAAAGGGTTTGGCGACAAGGTTCCTTTACACTTAGGCCTGTATACACAACTCATTAGAGCTAGATGACAGCTCACTTAGACGTTATTTCTACTGATAGACGACTAGATACTGACAGAAAGGGTTAGACGACAAGGTTCCTTTACACTTAGGCCTGTATACACAACTCATTAGAGCTAGATGACAGCTCACTTAAACCTTATTTCTACTGAGAGACGACTAGATACTGAAAGAAAGGGTTTGGCGACAAGGTTCCTTTACACTTAGGCCTGTATACACAACTCATTAGAGCTAGATGACAGCTCACTTAAACCTTATTTCTACTGATAGACAACTAGATACTGACAGAAAGGGTTTGGCGACAAGGTTCCTTTACACTTAGGCCTGTATACACAACTCATTAGAGCTAGATGACAGCTCACTTAAACGTTATTTCTACTGATTGACGACTAGATACTGACAGAAAGGGTTAGGCGACAAGGTTCCTTTACACTTAGGTCTGTATACACAACTCATTAGAGCTAGATGACAGCTCACTTAGACGTTATTTCTACTGATAGACGACTAGATACTGACAGAAAGGGTTAGGCGACAAGGTTCCTTTACACTTAGGCCTGTATACACAACTCATTAGAGCTAGATGACAGCTCACTTAAACCTTATTTCTACTGATAGACGACTAGATACTGACAGAAAGGGTTTGGCGACAAGGTTCCTTTACACTTAGGCCTGTATACACAACTCATTAGAGCTAGATGACAGCTCACTTAAACCTTATTTCTACTGATAGACGACTAGATACTGACAGAAAGGGTTTGGCGACAAGGTTCCTTTACATTTAGGCCTGTATACACAACTCATTAAAGCTAGATGACAGCTCACTTAAACGTTATTTCTACTGATAGACGACTAGATACTGACAGAAAGGGTTTGGCGACAAGGTTCCTTTACACTTAGGCCTGTATACACAACTCATTAGAGCTAGATGACAGCTCACTTAAACCTTATTTCTACTGATAGACGACTAGATACTGACAGAAAGGGTTTGGTGACAAGGTTCCTTTACATTTAGGCATGTATACACAACTCATTAGAGCTAGATGACAGCTCACTTAAACCTTATTTCTACTGATAGACGACTAGATACCGACAGAAAGGGTTTGGCGACAAGGTTCCTTTACACTTAGGCCTGTATACACAACTCATTAGAGCTAGATGACAGCTCACTTAAACGTTATTTCTACTGATAGACGACTAGATACTGACAGAAAGTGTTTGGCGACAAGGTTCTTTTACATTTAGGCCTGTATACACAACTCATTAGAGCTAGATGCCAGCTCACTTAAACGTTATTTCTTCTGATAGACGACTAGATACTGACAGAAAGGGTTTGGCGACAAGGTTCCTTTACATTTAGGCCTGTATACACAACTCATTAGAGCTAGATGACAGCTCACTTAAATGTTATTTCTACTGATAGACGACTAGATACTGACAGAAAGGGTTTGGCGACAAGGTTCCTTTACACTTAGGCCTGTATACACAACTCATTAGAGCTAGATGACAGCTCACTTAAACCTTATTTCTACTGATAGACGACTAGATACTGACAGAAAGGGTTTGGCGACAAGGTTCCTTTACATTTAGGCCTGTATACACAACTCATTAGAGCTAGATGACAGCTCACTTAAACCTTATTTCTACTGATAGACGACTAGATACCGACAGAAAGGGTTTGGCGATAAGGTTCCTTTACATTTAGGCCTGTATACACAACTCATTAAAGCTAGATGACAGCTCACTTAAACGTTATTTCTACTGATAGACGACTAGATACTGACAGAAAGGGTTTGGCGACAAGGTTCCTTTACACTTAGGCCTGTATACACAACTCATTAGAGCTAGATGACAGCTCACTTAAACCTTATTTCTACTGATAGACGACTAGATACTGACAGAAAGGGTTTGGTGACAAGGTTCCTTTACATTTAGGCCTGTATACACAACTCATTAGAGCTAGATGATAGCTCACTTAAACCTTATTTCTACTGATAGACGACTAGATACCGACAGAAAGGGTTTGGCGACAAGGTTCCTTTACATTTAGGCCTGTATACACAACTCATTAGAGCTAGATGACAGCTCACTTAAACGTTATTTCTACTGATAGACGACTAGATACTGACAGAAAGGGTTTGGCGACAAGGTTCCTTTACACTTAGGCCTGTATACACAACTCATTAGAGCTAGATGACAGCTCACTTAAACCTTATTTCTACTGATAGACGACTAGATACTGACAGAAAGGGTTTGGCGACAAGGTTCCTTTACACTTAGGCCTGTATACACAACTCATTAGAGCTAGATGACAGCTCACTTAAACCTTATTTCTACTGATAGACGACTAGATACTGACAGAAAGGGTTTGGCGACAAGGTTCCTTTACATTTATACCTGTATACACAACTCATTAGAGCTAGATGACAGCTCACGTAAACGTTATTTCTACTGATAGACGACTAGATACTGACAGAAAGGGTTTGGCGACAAGGTTCCTTTACACTTAGGCCTGTATACACAACTCATTAGAGCTAGATGACAGCTCACTTAAACCTTATTTCTACTGATAGACGACTAGATACTGACAGAAAGGGTTTGGCGACAAGGTTCCTTTACACTTAGGCCTGTATACACAACTCATTAGAGCTAGATGACAGCTCACTTAAACGTTATTTCTACTGATAGACGACTAGATACTGACAGAACGGGTTTGGCGACAAGGTTCCTTTACACTTAGGCCTGTATACACAACTCATTAGAGCTAGATGACAGCTCACTTAAACCTTATTTCTACTGATAGACGACTAGATACTGACAGAAAGGGTTTGGCGACAAGGTTCCTTTACACTTAGGCCTGTATACACAACTCATTAGAGCTAGATGACAGCTCACTTAAACGTTATTTCTACTGATAGACGACTAGATACTGACAGAAAGGGTTTGGCGACAAGGTTCTTTTACATTTAGGCCTGTATACACAACTCATTAGAGCTAGATGCCAGCTCACTTAAACGTTATTTCTTCTGATAGACGACTAGATACTGACAGAAAGGGTTTGGCGACAAGGTTCCTTTACATTTAGGCCTGTATACACAACTCATTACAGCTAGATGACAGCTCACTTAAACCTTATTTCTACTGATAGACGACTAGATACTGACAGAAAGGGTTTGGCGACAAGGTTCCTTTACATTTAGGCCTGTATACACAACTCATTAGAGCTAGATGACAGCTCACTTAAACCTTATTTCTACTGATAGACGACTAGATACCGACAGAAAGGGTTTGGCGACAAGGTTCCTTTACATTTAGGCCTGTATACACAACTCATTAAAGCTAGATGACAGCTCACTTAAACGTTATTTCTACTGATAGACGACTAGATACTGACAGAAAGGGTTTGGCGACAAGGTTCCTTTACACTTAGGCCTGTATACACAACTCATTAGAGCTAGATGACAGCTCACTTAAACCTTATTTCTACTGATAGACGACTAGATACTGACAGAAAGGGTTTGGTGACAAGGTTCCTTTACATTTAGGCCTGTATACACAACTCATTAGAGCTAGATGACAGCTCACTTAAACCTTATTTCTACTGATAGACGACTAGATACCGACAGAAAGGGTTTGGCGACAAGGTTCCTTTACATTTAGGCCTGTATACACAACTCATTAGAGCTAGATGACAGCTCACTTAAACGTTATTTCTACTGATAGACGACTAGATACTGACAGAAAGGGTTTGGCGACAAGGTTCCTTTACACTTAGGCCTGTATACACAACTCATTAGAGCTAGATGACAGCTCACTTAAACCTTATTTCTACTGAGAGACGACTAGATACTGAAAGAAAGGGTTTGGCGACAAGGATCCTTTACACTTAGGCCTGTATACAAAACTCATTAGAGCTAGATGACAGCTATCACTTAAACGTTATTTCTACTGATAGACGACTAGATACTGACAGAAAGGGTTTGGCGACAAGGTTCCTTTACACTTAGGCCTGTATACACAACTCATTAGAGCTACATGACAGCTCACTTAGACGTTATTTCTACTGATAGACGACTAGATACTGACAGAAAGGGTTAGACGACAAGGTTCCTTTACACTTAGGCCTGTATACACAACTCATTAGAGCTAGATGACAGCTCACTTAAACCTTATTTCTACTGATAGACAACTAGATACTGACAGAAAGGGTTTGGCGACAAGGTTCCTTTACACTTAGGCCTGTATACACAACTCATTAGAGCTAGATGACAGCTCACTTAAACGTTATTTCTACTGATTGACGACTAGATACTGACAGAAAGGGTTTGGCGACAAGGTTCCTTTACACTTAGGTCTGTATACACAACTCATTAGAGCTAGATGACAGCTCACTTAGACGTTATTTCTACTGATAGACGACTAGATACTGACAGAAAGGGTTAGGCGACAAGGTTCCTTTACACTTAGGCCTGTATACACAACTCATTAGAGCTAGATGACAGCTCACTTAAACCTTATTTCTACTGATAGACGACTAGATACTGACAGAAAGGGTTTGGCGACAAGGTTCCTTTACACTTAGGCCTGTATACACAACTCATTAGAGCTAGATGACAGCTCACTTAAACGTTATTTCTACTGATAGACGACTAGATACTGACAGAACGGGTTTGGCGACAAGGTTCCTTTACACTTAGGCCTGTATACACAACTCATTAGAGCTAGATGACAGCTCACTTAAACCTTATTTCTACTGATAGACGACTAGATACTGACAGAAAGGGTTTGGCGACAAGGATCCTTTACACTTAGGCCTGTATACACAACTCATTAGAGCTAGATGACAGCTATCACTTAAACGTTATTTCTACTGATAGACGACTAGATACTGACAGAAAGGGTTTGGCGACAAGGTACCTTTACACTTAGGCCTGTATACACAACTCATTAGAGCTAGATGACAGCTCACTTAGACGTTATTTCTACTGATAGACGACTAGATACTGACAGAAAGGGTTAGACGACAAGGTTCCTTTACACTTAGGCCTGTATACACAACTCATTAGAGCTAGATGACAGCTCACTTAAACCTTATTTCTACTGATAGACGACTAGATATTGACAGAAAGGGTTTGGCGACAAGGTTCCTTTACACTTAGGCCTGTATACATAACTCATTAGAGCTAGATGACAGCTCACTTAAACCTTATTTCTACTGATAGACGACTAGATACTGACAGAAAGGGTTTGGCGACAAGGTTCCTTTACACTTAGGCCTGTATAAACAACTCATTAGAGCTAGATGACAGCTCACTTAAACCTTATTTCTACTGATAGACGACTAGATACTGACAGAAAGGGTTTGGCGACAAGGATCCTTTACACTTAGGCCTGTATACACAACTCATTAGAGCTAGATGACAGCTCACTTAAACCTTATTTCTACTGATAGACGACTAGATACTGACAGAAAGGGTTTGGCGACAAGGTTCCTTTACACTTAGGCCTGTATACACAACTCATTAGAGCTAGATGACAGCTCACTTAAACGTTATTTCTACTGATAGACGACTAGATACTGACAGAAAGGGTTTGGCGACAAGGTTCCTTTACACTTAGGCCTGTATACACAACTCATTAGAGCTAGATGACAGCTCACTTAAACCTTATTTCTACTGATAGACGACTAGATACTGACAGAAAGGGTTTGGCGACAAGGATCCTTTACACTTAGGCCTGTATACACAACTCATTAGAGCTAGATGACAGCTATCACTTAAACGTTATTTCTACTGATAGACGACTAGATACTGACAGAAAGGGTTTGGCGACAAGGTTCCTTTACACTTAGGCCTGTATACACAACTCATTAGAGCTAGATGCCAGCTCACGTAAACGTTATTTCTACTGATAGACGACTAGATACCGACAGAAAGGGTTTGGCGACAAGGTTCCCTTACACGTAGGCCTGTATACACAACTCATTAGAGCTAGATGACAGCTATCACTTAAACGTTATTTCTACTGATAGACGACTAGATACTGACAGAAAGGGTTTGGCGACAAGGTTCCTTTACACTTAGGCCTGTATAAACAACTCATTAGAGCTAGATGACAGCTCACTTAAACCTTATTTCTACTGATAGACGACTAGATACTGACAGAAAGGGTTTGGCGACAAGGATCCTTTACACTTAGGCCTGTATACACAACTCATTAGAGCTAGATGACAGCTATCACTTAAACGTTATTTCTACTGATAGACGACTAGATACTGACAGAAAGGGTTTGGCGACAAGGTTCCTTTACACTTAGGCCTGTATACACAACTCATTAGAGCTAAATGACAGCTCACTTAGACGTTATTTCTACTGATAGACGACTAGATACTGACAGAAAGGGTTAGACGACAAGGTTCCTTTACACTTAGGCCTGTATACACAACTCATTAGAGCTAGATGACAGCTCACTTAAACCTTATTTCTACTGATAGACGACTAGATTCTGACAGAAGGGTTTGGCGACAAGGTTCCTTTACACTTAGGTCTGTATACACAACTCATTAGAGCTAGATGACAGCTCACTTAGACGTTATTTCTACTGATAGACGACTAGATACTGACAGAAAGGGTTAGGCGACAAGGTTCCTTTACACTTAGGCCTGTATACACAACTCATTAGAGCTAGATGACAGCTCACTTAAACCTTATTTCTACTGATAGACGACTAGATACTGACAGAAAGGGTTTGGCGACAAGGTTCCTTTACACTTAGGCCTGTATAAACAACTCATTAGAGCTAGATGACAGCTCACTTAAACGTTATTTCTACTGATAGACGACTAGATACTGACAGAAAGGGTTAGGCGACAAGGTTCCTTTACACTTAGGCCTGTATACACAACTCATTAGAGCTAGATGACAGCTCACTTAAACGTTATTTCTACTGATAGACGACTAGATACTGACAGAAAGTTTTTGGCGACAAGGTTCCTTTACATTTAGGCCTGTATACACAACTCATTAGAGCTAGATGACAGCTCACTTAAACGTTATTTCTATTTACAGGTAGTTATTTTCAATTCTCTAGTACTGAAACAAATTTTACTTATTAAGAAGCAGAGTGAGTCCCCACTTCTGACGCTTAGAGTCTTTCTATTGTCCATAGTACGTTTTTTCATCATTTCTGCTGCAACAATATGGGAAAAAAATTTTCATAATGAAGTTTTTTCAAATACTTTTATATTCTATTCTAACTTGTAATTATTATCTAACTTGCCAGGTTGGTGATATATAGACCTATGTTGGAAGTGTTGAAGGGGCGTACTCATTTTGCTCAGGGGGCCAAAATTGCTGTGGAACTGCTTTCACAGGAAAAAGACACAAATCAAGATATTTAAACAGCTTGACAGTCAACGTAAGTTATAATATAATACTTTACTAGAGTTGAACAAAAAAATGACTCTAAATTAATGATTGCCCATATGTACTTAAATCAAATGTTAAGTTTAACGGCAAAAAATTTATCATCATTGAATTTAAAAGATGTTAAATGTGTTATATTTAAGAAACAATATTTTTCTATATTAGTTATTAAAAATATGAGGTAATAGATTAGGAAGTAAATTGCTGCTATCACTAAGGGAATATAAACTAAGTATACCTAGAATTAGCATAAGCTTTAAGTAAGCATAATTTGTTTCCTTTAAAGGTGCATATGTTGTTACTGAGGAAAACCCTCGGTATAAATATAAAAGCTTCAATAGGTTTCGTCATAGTCTAATAAAGACGTTCATTATCAAGTCTGATTCAACTGCAATTATGACAAATTACAGAATTTTAAAACCTCTGAAAACATCACAAAACAAATCGGTTTAGCCATATAAATGTACTTATTTTAACAATCTTACTATTATATAAAAATCGAATGGTGTGTTTGTGTGTGTGAGTTAATCACGTAAAAACTACTGCACCAATTGAGTTGAAATTTTACGTTGACATTCTTAGGATCCCTGGTTAACAAACAGGCCTATTTTTATTTAAAAGTTCCATCAGGGCACCGCTCCACTGGCCTTGAAACCTTTCATAACACTCCGTTATATATATTTGGCTTACTCAGCTGATAGTAAATGTGTTTTTAACTCCTGTAAAAGTCACAATTAAACATGAGATAGTAAATGTTTGTTGTTATTCATCTTTCAAGGTTAGTTATACTTTACAAATGTCTTGTTACAAGGTTTCCTTCTCTTGTTTCTTCAAGTCAATAAACGGTAAACTTATAGTTTGATATATTTATTGGAATTTAATTTGAGTAAACTAAAACCCCAAATAAATAAATAGAAATGTACGGCAACTCCGTACGAATGTCGGGTACTTTGCTAGTATTATATAAAGACAAAATATGAAGCAAATGTGCAGGTGAGCAAAGAAGAGAGAAATAGGGAAAGAGTTTGGGTGGAACGAGAAAACGTTTAAAGAAATTTTAGAAAACTTTAAGAACATCTCTTGATTCGTTTCTTTTTAAATAAGGGATCATCGCTATTATTAATAATAATAATAAAAGTAATAATATTTCACAAAACATACAAGACTTACATTTTAAATAAGAAAGTAATTTTAACGACTATTATGGTTTGTAAATAGAAGCTCTGCATAAAGATACAATAAAGTTGGAAATGTCTTGCAACAGAGAAGGGTAAAAGTAAACAGAGTTCTTTAGTGGAATTGAAAAGCGCTCTTTAGTTACTTATTTTGGGAATTGAAAAGGGCTCACATCTCATTCCTCTACTTTAGCAAGAATAAAGAATTATTTCTAACCCACAAGTCATTACGGGCACTGAACCCCCCCCCCCCCCCCGACTTTAATCACGGTTCCACACGTTTACCTCCCATTCATTTCCTCAATCCCAATATAGCTTGTATGTGTGTTAGTGTGTGTGTGTCAGTTTTCTATAGTCAGGACGCCTACCGATGCTCCCTTGTTTGTTTTTATATTTTAAACTGGCTAGGGAATTTCGTTCCTGCAGTTTTTGTTGGAGCTAACAATGAGTCCAGGACAAAGAGCGAGTAAAGGGGGGTGAGTACCTACCATTCCTGTGATTAACTCCGGGACAACTTGAGCAAAATGTAATCAGCCGCTGTATTCAGACCTTAGCCCTCCTTAAGATATCGCTTTTTTAAATTTCTTTTTTATTTGTAATATGCATTCTACTTTGCGTAGTGCCTGTATTTTAGTTTATGAAGAGAACTTGGAAAACGCATTGTTCTTACACGTAACCTATAAACTACTGATTACAAGTTAGAAATAATGGCTTAGAAATAAACGTCTGTGGTTTGTGTGAGTATGCGCTTGCGCGTGTGTGTGCACTTTGCTATTATAACAAGAAATAATATCATAGTTTACATAATTTATTTTGCAATGGTAAGGTGCTAAATTATTCTGTACCATGAAAATAGAATTAATATTGTAATTAAATGCATATATTTAAATATTTAAAACAACATAGGTTAATAAAATACAAGAATATTTAATAATTTATATTATAAGCTTTTCGTTGGAAAACAGTACCAACATCATCAGGAATGAGGTAAACATTACCAACATCATCAGGAATGAGGTAAACAGTACCAACATCATCAGGAATGAGTTAAACAGTACCAACATCATCAAGAATGAGGTAAACAGTACCAACAACATCAGGAATAAGGTAAACAGTACCAACATCATCAGGAATAAGGTAAACAGTACCAACATCATCAGAAATGAGGTAAACAGTACCAATATCATCAAAAATGAGGTAAACATTAGCAACATCATCAGGAATGAGGTAAACAGTACCAACATCATCAGTAATGAGGTAAACACTACCAACATCATCAAGAATGAGGTAAACAGTACCGACATCATCAGGAATGAGGTAAACAGTACCAACATCATCAGGAATGAGACAAACAGTACCAACATCATCAAGAATGAGGTAAACAGTACCAACATCATCAAGAATGAGGTAAACAGTACCAACATCATCAGGAATGAGGTAAGCATTACCAACATCATCAAGAATGAGGTAAACAGTACCAACAACATCAGGAATAAGGTAAACAGTACCAAAATCATCAGGAATAAGGTAAACAGTACCAACATCATCAGGAATGAGGTAAACAGTACCAACATCATCAAGAATGAGGTAAACATTAGCAACATCATCAGGAATGAGGTAAACAGTACCAACATCATCAGTAATGAGGTAAACACTACCAACATCATCAAGAATGAGGTAAACAGTACCGACATCATCAGGAATGAGGTAAACAGTACCAACATCATCAGGAATGAGACAAACAGTACCAACATCATCAAGAATGAGGTAAACAGTACCAATATCATCAAGAATGAGGTAAACAGTACCAACATCATCAGGAATGAGGTAAGCATTATCACCATCATCATTAATGAGGTAAACAGTACCAACATCATCAGGAATGAGATAAACAGTACCAACATCATCAGGAATGAGGTAAACAGAACCAACATCATCAGGAATGAGGTAAACAGTACCGACATCATCAGGAATGAGGTAAACAGTACCAACATCATCAGGAATGAGACAAACAGTACCAACATCATCACGAATGAGGTAAACAGTACCAACATCATCAGGAATGAGGTAAACAGTACCAACATCATTAGGAATGAGGTAAACAGTACCAACATCATCAGGAATGAGGTAAACAGTACCAACATCATCAGGAATGAGGTAAACAGAACCAACATCATCAGGAATGAGGTAAACAGTACCGACATCATCAGGAATGAGGTAAACAGTACCAACATCATCAGGAATGAGACAAACAGTACCAGCATCATCAAGAATGAGGTAAACAGTACCAACATCATCAGGAATGAGGTAAGCAGTACCAACATCATCAGGAATGAGGTAAACAGTACCAACATCATCAGAAATGAGGTAAACAGTACCAACATCATCAGGAATGAGGTAAACAGTATCAACATCATCAGGAATGAGGTAAACAGTACCAACATCATCAGGAATGAGGTAAACAGTACCAACATCATCAGGAATGAGGTAAACAGTACCAACATCATCAGGAATGAGGTAAACAGTACCAACATCATCAGGAATGAGATAAACAGTGCCAGCATCATCAGGAATGAGGTAAACAGTACCAACATCATCAGGAATGAGGTAAACAGTACCAACATCATCAGGAATGAGGTAAACAGTACCAACATCATAAGGAATGAGATAAACAGTGCCAACATCATCAGGAATGAGGTAAACAGTACCAACATCATCAGGAATGAGGTAAACAGTACCAACATCATCAGGAATGAGGTAAACAGTACCAACATCATCAGGAATGAGGTAAACAGTACCAACATCATCAGGAATGAGTTAAACAGTACCAACATCATCAGGAATGAGGTAAACAGTACCAACATCATCAGGAATGAGGTAAACAGTACCAACATCATCAGGAATGAAAAAGAGGTTGGTACTGTTTACCAACGAAAAGCTTTGTATAAATTAATAAATAGTCTTGTATTTGAATAACCTATGTTGTTTTAGAATATTAAACAAGAAAACATATTATTTATTTATTTAAATATTTGGGATAAGTAAATAAGCTTTATTCATCTGTAAAATTTTAAAAACAAGTTTACTCTTGTTTATGGAAAAAGTCTTAATAACGTAGGCTAATCTATTAAATATTAGGGTAGATAATAGAAAAACCCCAATATGTTAGTAGGAGGTACGTCCTGTAACTTCAAAAACGTCATTTATAAAATAAAATCCTCTAATTCGTTCCGAAGTTTATAAGACACAACTTTATGTGACTCTTTAATAAATTAACTACCCTTACATATTTATGTTTATCTTAATGTTTATAATGTCACAGAATGTTTCGTCGAATACAAATGTTATCATCAGCTTGTTTTTAATGAAGTAGTTTCTTTTCTTGACTTTAAAAGGCTTAACAATTTGGGGCAGTAATTTGGCTATTCATTTCTAACGACAATTTTTTTATTCTTTAATACAAATTTTAAAAAATGGTAGTTTTAGGCGGTTAATTAGAAAATTAAAAACTATGCTAAAAGTTACCTTTTATAAAAAAGATAAGCCAACTAAACCCTAAATTCTCTCCATCCATATTTTTACCTAAACACTACTGAATTTTTACTTCTTTGTAATTTAATTTAGACGCATTGAAAATTAATCCAATGATACGGTTTAAATAAGGAGAAGAGGGTAGGGGAACATGTCAAGTACCAATTAAGGCTAAAGTATTCGTAGGCAAGGGTGAAATAATTAACATATGTGTAACTTGCCACGCGGCCGGCAGACAGCGCTGACGCTGGTCACGTGACAGGACTCAGCTACCAATATACCATTAGTATTTAACGGACAATTTCATTATGAGACGATAATCTTAGTGTAAATAGTTTACTGGACATTGTAACTCAAGTTTGCTGTGTGTTATAAACGCATCAAGTTTAATGTTTTATTTTAAATAATTAATTTTCAAATAATAACAGTAAAATATTAAAAATATCTTCTGAATCGATGCGTTTTTTTTTCAATTCATTCCGTTAGTTCACAATCTCCTTATGTATATTTTGTTCAAATTTTCAATCCTTAATAAAAAAACCTTTTATTCATCCGCTCAAGTTCAAATGCATCTTTTAAAACTTGTAGTTGATGATACTTGATGTTAAAAACAGTTTTTTCAAATATTAATCGTTAATTAAATTTAATGAATTAATTTTAGTTTTATATCGGAGAAAAACTTTCCACAACAGGTATTGCAAGGTATGCAATATAGTTATTTCGTCCATTTGGTTTAAAATATTTGATAACATATTATTTCATATAACAGCTGATTTTATATTATAGGTTACGTGGTACAACAGCTGTGTTAACGCGTAGGTTATGTTACCTTATTTATATTATTTATAATTATACAATAAAAGGTAACTATAATAATTTTTTCTTTGTTGGCCCAAGTAGGAATTGACGTTTTTTGTTATATGACTTACTTGATGCTTATACTCTAACAATAAAAAGTGTTATGTTTGTTGGTTAAATTACTGGATAAATAAGGTTTATTTAAAGTAGGTAATATTTTCCAAAAAAATAATCTGATCCAAATTTTAATACATTTCCCAAAATACTAAAAATGGATGTTAGGGGCTAACCATCGTTCCAGAAAGATTATAAGTACACAAAGTAGACAATAGTACCTACAAACATTTCTGGAATTGATTATAGGTCTAGAGTTTGGAGAACTGTCCGATACGAAGAGAAGACCACGGTTGGAAATAGTCCTGTGCCGCAGTTATCTATGTTAATTTACAAGTACAAACAAATCAATTGGTAAATTTCATTTTTTAAGGACGAAGGACAAGTGTTGTTTTCTTAATTAAACAGTTAACGATCTCGAAAACACGTTACGTATCAAGAAAAACAATTACAAGTACAGTCTGCAGAGGCAAAGCGAGGTTTTCAGGATTAAACTCTGCCCAGAAGAGTTAAAAATGTTCTACTAATATTTTATCGGTTAAAATAATTACGTTAAATTGAGTTTTTGTAATATAAGTCACAAGGAATTTCTAATGTTATAGCTTCCAGATATGTTTCTGTAAGATGAATTAACAGTAAACTGAGAGCTTCCAATAAATATACGTGTACGTTGTGCGTAAAGTACGTTTGGCGATGACAACGTATTTGTGAAATACAAACTCCGAAATATACTAACTATAGTTTACTTTCATGAAACAATGCTGTCACACAGGATGGATACGTTTCGTAGACTCAATATTTCTTTACAGAATTGTAATTCGTGAAAATGAAAAAAAATTAAGTTTTTGTTTCAATACTTTATTGTCTTAAATTTGTTCTTACTTTAAGAGTTTGAATGATACAAAATGACATTTAATTCTCAAAATTTTACCCTGGTGTATAAGTTGGCTGCCTATTTCACCTAATAGCCTAAAGCCTTCTCCAGCCCTTAATCCTTTTCCGATACCAAACCCCTTATAAAAACCCCCAGACAAACATAAGTGGCCGCACTGTTGCTTATAAGAAATATTTTTATTAAATTAACATATTTCAGAATCTGTGAAGGGCTAGAATACATATTCAGTTAACTACTTTTGCAAATATTGTCTTGGGATATTTACCACAGCTCTGATTATTTCATTCTATTTACAAACGAAGAAGTCACTTTATTATTATTATAAATCTTCATCCCCACTTATTGTCAAATTGTTTCTAACAAACATCTAAATGAAAAAAACAACCATTTCTTTCACTGGTAAGTTAACGGGTTTTATTTCGAAAACTACCCCAGTAGTTCCAGTCATCCCCAGATATCTGATATCGCAGCCTGAACCTCCGACTGTTCTATTATACAACCCCACGCATTGTCGGACCCACCCCTACCATTGTTTTCACTAATGTCGTATTATTATTGTAACCAATTCATTGCTCGCTCGAGCAGGGGTAGAGGGTAAAATAAAACAAGGATCGCCTATTAGCAAAACGCCTTTCCTAAATGGATCTATTATGTCGACTGATCCTACGAAAATATTGTTTTTCCACTATAGCAGTATTATGTGCGTCTGATGCAAATATCTCCTCGAGCGGCAACTTGTGTTTTTAAAGTAGGCTATATTTTGATAATTTTTTCAGCAAGCCAAGAGATGCTGTTACAGAATTAGTCCTGGCATAGGGAGGGTTTCCTACCCGTTCCGAACGTTGCACATCTCGACGACGAAGACGATGTTGTCGCTTCACATTTCTTCAGATTTGCAACTCGTTCATTCTCCTTGTTTCTGGCTCACGTTTCCCTTCTCCTGCACAGCCACTTACAACATACGTTGTTTACGAGCTTTCTAGAGAAACATCTTTATTATTTCATCTATAGTGAGATATAAATCTACTTCTGTTTACGTTTGCTTCCCTAGTTCTACTCTTCCTGGGTAAAAAGAACCAAACATTATAGTTCCCCCTTCTGACCGTTAGCTCGTCTCTTTTGTCCACAACACGTTCACAGTCCTTTCTCTACGACATGTTGCAAAGATTTATTTCCTACTAAATATTTACAAACATTTGAATTTACAATAAATTATTTTCAGACATTTGTGCTTAAAGTGTCAGGACCTTGCCGTCAAGTAACTCTGTCACCAGTGATTTGTCCATGAATTGGAACTGGGACTTCGGGTTTCTCATGAACTGTAGCTGCTACGTCCTCTTCAAAATATCTACAGGTACTTAGTCCATACTTGTAACTTGTTCTGTGCATTGTACCAACTTTCCAACCACTAAATTAAACAAATGCTCAGAAATAGCTTTTATCTCATTACATGACCCAAGCATTCGCTTTTGGGGACTTTTTGTTAAAAATGAGTTGTAGGTTGCAATCCGTTCTTCTGAGAACATTTTCATTGGTAGTTGGTTCAGTTCGTAGAATCTTGGGGTACGTTTCTAGTTTACGTTATGAACTCGAGTATTAATTGAGTTAAATTAATTGAACCTCTGCAACTCCGCACAGGTGAGAAAATATAGTTTGAACTTCTTCAATTCCATATAACAGGTAAACAATGGAACTATTCAAAAACGGTAAAATAGATTTACTTTCTGATTATAGAGAAAGAAAACTCAAGTTTAAAGAATGACAACTTGAAGCAACAATGGAATAAATCCTCTTGAGCCACAAAAACATTAAGTTTAAATCCGTGTGTTCATTTCAAATACAAAGCAGTCATCTTCAGAGGAAATTATTACAAGAATAACTCATAATAATTTCGAATGAACATGTTTGCTTTCCAATCAAAACCTCTACAAGGACTGAAGTAAAATGTTTTTGAGATGTAAAACGTAAAACGTTTTATTTATTAAAAATTAAACAATAATTTATGAAGATAAATAGTTTTCATTAAGGATCCGCCTTTGGGCTGAAAAATCTGCACAAACATAATGTGAAACGTAATGCAGTTCTTTAAGTTTCTGTTTGGACGCTATCCGTACCCCGGTAATTTAACAATTACTTAGTATATTGAAAAAAAAAAATTATTTCATTCCTAGATAGACGTAAATAATCGTGTTTAGCAGGTTTTTAGAACCGATAAATTTAATAAAATGTAATTAGTAAAATTAATTGTTGTAATATTATGGTAAATATATTTGATGCAAACTTAAAATGCAATCATTAATCTACAGTTAGGTATAATAACTTTACGGGTAAAATCGAGATTAATGTAGTTCATTATTTTACTTTGACATATATTTATTAAACATCTGTTTAGATAAATAGGTGTATGTAAAATTCCATACTGGTTAAAATAGTAATTAGAATCAGCTTTTACAAATTATTGTGCGTGTTAAGAAATGGATGAGCAATTACTAAATAGCACTAAAAGTTAGATATTTTGTCTTGTAAATGCTTTTAGATGAATGTACTTCTCTATTTAATAGTAACCCAAGAAAATATGATTACACGATTAACTTTCAATTGCACGAGAAGGCCATCACCTACTACTGTCCCGCGCCCCGTCGCGCCGTCCGAAATATACGAGCTATTAACGGTAAAAATTTAAAGAGTTGACTCTAAATCTCACTACATATTAGTTAATAAGAAAAACACACTAGTTAAAAATAGACTAGTTTCAACGACGATGAGGTCATCATCAGTGTTTGTCTACTACACAGCCAAGCACTGATGAAGGCGACATCTTCGTCAAGACTAGTCTGTTTTATTAAACTAGTATGTTTGTCTTAATAAACTAATATGAAATGAGATTTAGAGTGAACTGTTTTAATTGTTACCGTTGCGAATAGTTGCCTCTAGCTGAGCTCTAACTTGTGAGATATTAGGAATTAACTCTTATTGCCAGAGTAACAATAAAAGCTTGAGGAATTAGAAAGACCATGAGAACATTTTCCCCTCGGGCCGAAGCTACATTTCCTTTAAGATGGATGTTTCCGTGATCAAGGAACCCCTGCCGGTACACTCTTCCATATACTTCCGGTCATAACTAAGAAAGAAAGTGGCCCTACATACCTGTAACTATCGAAACTAATTTGAACAAGACCAATTTTTGGCCCAGTTCATGTTACATCTATGGAATCACGCTCCAAAGCTACACAGAAATTTACTTTAGAGTCATAAAAAATAATTTGGTATCATTCAAACATAAATTAGAACTTGATGTATACAAGATCTTTAAAGATACAAGAAAAACAATCTCTGGGTTCCCCTCATATTACGACCCTCATTAAATGTGTTTTATTACTAGTAAATGGGTTAAGTGGAAATAGATTTCAGTTAAACAGTAACAAATTGCATCCATAGTACTTAGTGGCCTTTAATGTTGCTTCTAAGTGAGGAATTTTTAAAATGTTGAGTCGGACCCCCCCCCCTCCAGCAATAAATGTTTAGCTTCACTATTTCTAACCACGATCTTTAAACTATGATTGGAGATTAGATGTTGATGAAACCTAGAAGATATTAAACAAGAAACTTATATTGATATCTTGGATATTATGTAATGTATAAGACAAATTCAAGAACGCAACTTAATCCTCAACGTCTATGTTTTAGTCCTAAAAGCAATGTCTATGCCTGAAATCTCTTTAACCCTGAAGTAAATTAAATATCTGGGGCCAGAATTAATATTCTGTTACAAGAGCTTGATACTAAGTCCACTGTGCAACCAGGTGTAAGTTAATTTTCTGTAAAAGTACAAAACCTTTTCCTATGAATTACTCGTCGTGTCAGACATTCAAAAACAGAAAAACCTTATCAGAAATAAATCAATAAAGTGCATTTAGGCATCCCTATTGCATCTTTACCCGCGGTTTTTAAGGCTAAAACATATATAAAACCTTGAATTTATACAGTAGGCCTATTGTTGTTTAATGTATGCCTATAATGTATAAACTACATAAATATATATTGTTTTAATGAAAAACATTGCAAACATTTCTGGAAATATATTTTTTTAAAATTGTAGACAAAAATATTACTTAAAAAAAATAGTTTTTAAAATGCACAATTAACGAGTTTTCAAAGAAACCGATCACGTGGTCTAATTTTATTGTGCACTCTAATATAAATGAGTTAGGAGGTAAATGTGCAATCAGTACAGTTCACATGTAGGTACCTGTAAAGTTAATTATGTGTTTAAGGCCTCTCATTATTAGACCTACTATTGAAATAATCTGTTGTCATTTTTATTTAGAAATATGAAAATTAAAAACAAAATTAATTACAAATTATAGTTTGTTATGTTGGTACGCATTGCTTGAATGACGTGTACAACAATGCAAGAGTCAGTTATTGTTAATATAAGTTCAAAAAGCAATGCTTATCATTAAGTTTTCATTCAAATTGGCATTTACAGCACCTGCTGTCATTTGTTATCTGTTGAATCGATACAAATCAAATGCTGTATATTCATTTATAACCATTGTACATTTACCTGGTAAATTTAGTAAGGGTTGAATCTTACCCGAAGCACTATATATCGGGGGCCATACCAAGACATATCAAAACACGAACTTACATATTTCCTGCATTTTGTCGCTAATACAGTCATTCGCTTAACTTTCGCTGGTTTTTCTCTGTACGTATCCTGGAAAGTGTATTTTGTTTTGTCATACTAAACTCGTATATTTTCCTCCTTGGGGTTCGTCTTGAATTTCTTGTGTATATGTTAGCAATAATGTATATTTGGATGTATAGGCTACTTAATGTCCACATAGTGTTCTGTAATAAATTATTTGTAAGTAATAAATACACACAGAATTTGGAAGACATTATGTTATGAAGGAAGGAGGAACGAAGCTGTTGAGGCGGCTGAGTGATCTCTACAACTGGTAAGCCCCGTTATTATTAGACCTGTGCTTAGTACTTACATTTCATCGCCACCTTCCGAAGGCTTTATTTAAATCAGATAGCCCCAGATGGGAACCAATTACACGTTTAGGGATGGGTTATTAATACAAGTAGAATTAGGGTAAGGTCATTATTTAATTTATATTACGGGGATCGTTGAATCACGTGACTTCGGTTGCGTATTTGAAGTAGGCATTTTCTCTTACGGGGAATGTCATACCGTCATGGACCTTTGAAAGAAAATGCAATGAAATGTACTTAGATCTAAGGGGGAACAAGGGTAAGTCAAGGTAATCCTTGGGGTCTATCACAGGGGTCCGAGACACTCAAAATAGGGGATAGTTATGTTTTTGAGGGGAAGGGGATTGCTATCTGTGGTAAACATGCTCTTCATCGGGGTGATTATACCGTTACACCTTCTTGTAAGGCAAGTGATAAGGAATGGTAGATGGAACTAGTTAGGACAAAGGAAACGCAATGATGAACCCTGGCATTGGAATAGGGGAAACTATGGCATTGCTGGATTAGACCTACTCTCTGTCGGGGTGTAATGACTTTCATAATACAATGCAGCACAGTTCCCGTAAAAACGTGAAAATTTGCCGGCAATTTCGGATACTCTCCTGACTGATCTCAGTTTATTGAGCACCACCTTAGCACACGCAGCCTTACGCGCTATTAGACCTGTCGCTTAGCTTTTGTTGTTCCGTATGACATGTAACATTGACACATATTGGCTTAATGTTTACCAGTTACTACGATGCACTCTATTGTCCACTTCAGAACTAATTTATTACACTTAATGTATATAAAACAAGAATTTGCTATTCACGAGTGATTAAACACTAAAATTAGTGCGCGTATGGAAAGGCGGGCAATTCGGGCTACTTACGCCTACATGCTCAGACTCAACAAAATTACATTTTCTAGTTTGAAAGTTCATTTTTATTTATAGTTTGTATTCTTGACGAACTTGGTTTCGGTTTCTCCAACTTCGACATTTTATTAGACATTTTTGTATGCATGCAGTTGTTAGCAAAACTTATAAAACTACGACTAGTACAAAGAGACTAATCGTATGAAATAAATGTCGCACCTTTTGTTCTCGGTAAGTAAAGGGAACAAGTCAGATCATTTGCAACAGATTCGTCCCCTTCTGAGCTGCTGACGTATAAATCACTAGAACACAGATCCCCTTAAAGCGCCACCAGTTGACGGCCATAATTAGAGACAGATTCTCCTCGTTGTCGCGTCCATAAACACTCTAAGCCTCCGGACGAAATCAATATTTGACGGAAGAGCGAGCCGAGGGACTATAGGCCTATGATGTATGTGTAATTCTAGTATTCATTGAGTGTTGAGGCTACAATCTGCTTTGTATAAGTAGCTTGCTCAAAGGAGGTTGAGCTTTAGACTCAAAGGTTCGAGCCTAGGTAGTAGACTTTGTTTTTCTATACGCCTATCGTATAAAAAACTCTAACCGTTGATCCTGTAAGAGGTTAGACAATCTAAGAGGTTAAAAATAAGATAATGTGAAGAAATATTTTTTGACCAATGTTTTAAGGACATCTTATTATTAAAAGATCGGTACCTCAAGACTTTGAGAATTTACCCGTAAAATAGATAGTATCGTAAAATGGAGCCGTCTGTTAGGGGAAGTTTTTCTGTAATTCAGAATAATATTGTTATAATAAAAACTGAAATTTCACTAAACGTGTCATGTTAGTCCAGGCCTAAAACGTGAACAATGGCAACAACCAACATTGTCACACATTCGCTCAGACGAAAACATCATGTTTCCACTAGAACGCGTTACTTAGCATGGATTTATTTTACTCACCAGTAATAACGCCGGTCAAGGAGGTTCAATCTCTTGCAATGCGTGGCACTTCTGCAATCATCTGTGCATCTGTAACAGTAAAATAAAGAGGCTCTTAATTACATGATGAATAGTTCGCCCATACATTGTGTGCTGTAAAAATAACACATTTCTGAACTTTCACCAGAATCTCATATAGCATTTACGAGGTAAACCCAATAATAGTTTCGCGCTTCAAGTGTTGGGTTCACATCGTCACTGCTAGATGAGATTCTGTTCTGAAGTGGGTTTTACGTACCCCAGAATAAAGGGATACACTCTCGATATTATTTTTTCATCAGTGAAATAACACACACACACACACACACACACACAAACACACACACACACACACACACACACACACACACACACACACACACAAACACACACACAAACACACACACACACACACACACATACACACACAAACACACACACACACACACACACACACACACACACAAACACACACACAGAGTTGCTAACTGTTCTATAGTAACATTTAGTTCTCATCTCCCAGTTTCTTCAAAATTCATTGTAATGAAACACAATAACAAGCAGCACTTTAAAAATTGCTAGAGAATTTTAAAAAAAATTTAATAAACATGACTCTGAAAAGGTAATCAATTAAATTGTTACAATTATTATTAGACGAACTAAGTAGGCCCTACTTGGCAGTCATAGTACACGCTATTCGGCTCCGTGGCATGAGGACCCGCGCATTGAAGTAGGCCCTACTTGGCAGTTGTAGTACACGCTATTCGGCTTCGTAACATGAGGCTACGCGCATTGAAGTAGGCCCTACTTGGCAGTCGTAGTACAGGCTATTCGGCTTCGTAGCATGAGGCTACGCGCATTGAAGTAGGCCCTACTTGGCAGTCGTAGTACAGGCTATTCGGCTTCGTAGCATGAGGCTACGCGCATTGAAGTAGGCCCTACTTGGCAGTCGTAGTACAGGCTATTCGGCTTCGTAGCATGAGGCTACGCGCATTGAAGTATACCCTACTTGGCAGTCGTAGTACAGGCTATTCGGCTTCGTAGCATGAGGCTACGCGCATTGAAGTAGGCCCTACTTGGCAGTCATAGTACACGCTATTCGGCTTCGTAGCATGAAACTACGCGCATTGAAGTAGGCCCGACTTGGCAGTCGTGGTACACGCTATTCGGCTTCGTGGAGGAGGCTACGCGCATTGAAGTATACCCTACGGGGCCGTCGTAGTACAGGTTATTCGGCTTCGTAGCATGAGGCTACGCGCATTGAAGTAGGCCCTACGTGGCTGTCGTAGTACAGGTTATTCGGCTTCGTAGCATGAGGCTACGCGCATTGAAGTATACCCTACTTGGCTGTCGTAGTACAGGCTATTTGGCTTCGTAGCATGAGGTTACGCGCATTGAAGTAGGCCCTACGTGGCTGTCGTAGTACAGGTTATTCGGCTTCGTAGCATGAGGCTACGCGCATTGAAGTAGGCCCTACGTGGCTGTCGTAGTACAGGTTATTCGGCTTCGTAGCATGAGGCTACGCGCATTGAAGTAGGCCCTACGTGGCTGTCGTAGTACAGGTTATTCGGCTTCGTAGCATGAGGCTACGCGCATTGAAGTATACCCTACTTGGCTGTCGTAGTACACGCTATTCGGCTTCGTAGCATGAGGTTACGCGCATTGAAGTAGGCCCTACGTGGCTGTCGTAGTACAGGTTATTCGGCTTCGTAGCATGAGGCTACGCGCATTGAAGTATACCCTACTTGGCTGTCGTAGTACACGCTATTTGGCTTCGTAGCATGAGGTTACGCGCATTGAAGTAGGCCCTACTTGGCAGTCGTAGTACACGCTATTCGGCTTCGTAGCATGAGTCTACGCGCATTGAAGTATACTCTACTTGGCTGTCGTAGTACACGCTATTCGGCTTCGTAGCATGAGGTTACGCGCATTGAAGTAGGCCCTACGTGGCAGTCGTAGTACAGGCTATTCGGCTTCGTAGCATGAGGCTACGCGCATTGAAGTAGGCCCTACTTGGCAGTCGTAGTACACGCTATTCGGCTTCGTAGCATGAGGCTACGCGCATTGAAGTAGGCCCTACGTGGCAGTCGTAGTACACGCTATTCGGCTTCGTAGCATGAGTCTACGCGCATTGAAGTATACTCTACTTGGCTGTCGTAGTACACGCTATTCGGCTTCGTAGCATGAGGTTACGCGCATTGAAGTAGGCCCTACGTGGCAGTCGTAGTACAGGCTATTCGGCTTCGTAGCATGAGGTTACGCGCATTGAAGTAGGCCCTACGTGGCAGTCGTAGTACAGGCTATTCGGCTTCGTAGCATGAGGCTACGCGCATTGAAGTAGGCCCTACTTGGCAGTAGTAGTACACGTAGGTACTATTACCAGCTCACAGTTTACGGTAATCTCAATTTTATAAGAAAACTAACATTAATTATAATATTTCGATTTCCTCATGAGAGTTTGAAATTAATTTGAA